>JAPQRQ010000003.1:30381764-30399564 GCA_037367365.1 Apogon talboti | reverse complement strand
TTTTTTTTTCCAACAGCTCCAATTGAGTCCATTGCAGATCTGCGGTCCAAGATAGTTGCTGAGTTTGTGGTAAGGAGGAAAGACACAGAGACCAGTGGGAGTTTATCATTATAAGCAAATATATGTGTTCATGATTATTGAACTGTTTTTTTTCAAGGCTGTTATATGAAGAATTGATATGTCAAATTATCAGCAGCAAGGGGAAGTTGTGGGTGTTATAAACGCAATGCATATCTCTCAAATATGATACATTAATATTTTTGACATAGTGTCAGAACTCTTTTTTTTACACTATAATGATACTTTAAGGTCATTTTTAAAAATTTCTGAAGTATAAATACTACATACAACTCCTTTCATCTGGTGACCACTATGTACAGTAGAAAAATATATATTTGTGCATATGATCTATATTCTTTGGAGATTCATCGCTGAGATTGTGACTGACTGCTTCCTGTGTTTTAGCCTCAGGCTTTTATAGAGCAGCTGTCAAAGTGCAAGAGATCTGTGGAGGAGGTGGACCTGAGAGAAAAACAGCTGACAGCTATGAGGGTTGATATCTGCAGCTCCGATGCCCTCAAGAAGCTTAAAGGTGCCTTCTTTAGTTTATTAATGCACTATCGAACGACACTCTGCACAGAGATGGTCCTAGTTGTAAGATCAGCACTGTTTAAACCATTTTTCTCACACTAAAATAATCCCTTTGTGCGCTGGTTTTCACAGATAAGGCAGGAGGAAAGAAGTTCTCCAAGGACTTTGAGGAAGGAAGTGCACAGCTACAGGAGTTTGTCAAGTTTCTTGAAAAGCAAAGCAAAACAGGACCTCCTCTCCTGGAAGCCCTCAGCCACGCAGATATCTTCTATGAGATGCAATACAAGGAGGTCAAGATTGTTGCTAATGTGAGTGGGAAATGCATTTGTGGAGATAGAACAAATATGTATTCATTCTATGTAAACATTTATCTAAATTGGGTCTAGAACAAAATATTTAAATAAAAATGTACTCATCCATTCAATTCTTAGTTTTATGGAGAGTTCATGGGTTTAATTGATTGCATGAGGGATGGTGTCTTCATTGTTTATTTCCTGTCATGGAATCTCAGACAAAACATTATTTTAAAAATGTATTGTTCATGAAAAGTTTATGCCATTTATGTGTGGTATCAGCAAAAACAGCTTAAACTAAAGGATTAGCATTCGCAAAGGTATTATTATTATATGTGTAAAACAAAAATTTTGTTTCCAGAGGAAGTGCTAATCATAATTTCATACTTTAGGTATTCTTCCACAGTGTTCAAAACCTCAAATGTAATTTTATTCTGAATTTGAATAAAAAATAGTAGTACATTATTTTCCAGTTTTTAACATTTTCGTCTCATTTTTGATTGTCCATTTTGTCTTGTCCTAAGGCCTACCAGACGTTTGCGAACCGGGTGTCCCACCTGAAGCGTAAACTGGACAGTCTGAAGGCGACCTTACCAGACCTGGATGACTCCCCCATCCCCTCACCCTCTGCAGACGCACCCTCTCCAACAGGGTCCGAGTCCCCATTCCATGGTATGGAATTGGCTCATCCTGATCCAGATCTTGACGGTTCGGCTATGGACGATGATGCTGAACCACCAGCCCCGAGTCCTTTGTCCTCAATCGGAGGATCCCCCAAACCCTCACACGGTGCGAGTGACAATCGTGAAGTGGAAGACATGGAGCTTTCTGATGAAGAGATGGACAGCGGCGGAATTATAGGTAAGAAGTGGCACTGGATATCAGATGATTAAAAGCAATGGCACTAAGAGTGTGAATAATTTATTACAGTGGTCAGTAGGCATGCACCAATAGGTTCAGTAGTGTTATTAGTCCAATAATAATCAAAGTCGGGACTAAACAGGGTGAAGCTGCCTTTCAGTTCCATGCAGCTAAACTCTGGAACAGTCTTCCTGATGACAAGCCTCTACTCTAACAGTGTTTAAGTCCAGGCTGAAAACGGCTCTGTTCAACTGTGCATATAACAGCTGAAAGTATTCTATCTGCACTCTTCTCTTTTACTTTATTTTAATTGATCATTATTTATGTGTTAATTGTAATTGTGTGCTTTTAAATTGTCTCTTTTCCACTCTTGTAAAGCACTGTGAATTGCCCTGTGTATGAATTGTGCTATACAAATAAATTTGCCTTGCCTTGCCAAATTCACAGAAAAATGTACCATTACTGCATAATCGGACATGATACACTCTGTACATTCAGGCCTCCCACATGATAACTGTCCTGTATGAGCGCCGCATATCATTTTTCAGTCTCACTGATCCTCCCAGACTCTTCAACAAGTCTCATAAAACATTAGCATAAACATCATGTAGGGAAAGCTAATGAATTTCAGCAGGCAGCAGGAGTCAAGAGGGAAGGTGAGCCTTTAAACAGCAAGAGCAGAGTTGATGACTCAGAAACTCATTGACTTTATTGGACTAATTAAAATGTACAGATTTGTTCTGTTGCCACGTTGGGCTGTCCTTTTATTACCATGACTGTTATTTACTTTAATGTTTATGTTATATCATTTAAAACCTATTGTAGTTTAATTCACATCTGTTCAGCTTGCAAGAAATAGAAATGCTGTTTTGACTCAGTTTTGGCAGATGTGCAGATTTACATTTTGGCATTAACCAAGCATTACCATTAATTAATTTTTACAGCACAAAGTTTCTGCATTAATGATTTACATTCATGTCCTTTCTGTATTTTTCTCTAGAAACGGCAATGTCTGCATGCCCATGTGCCAGGGTTTACTTATTAATACTCCTGACTTGTTTTCAGGTTGTCGTTTTTTTTGTTTGTCAGATCAGTAACAATCTTCATTTCTAGTTTTAAAATAAGCTACTGGACATGGCCGCACTCGGCAATGGTATGCTGCTGCAAAACTCTGACATTTGCAAACTTGTTTAATTCTGAATACAGATTAGGCTGTGGTTGTGCAGTTAGAAAGTGAGTGATGTCTGCTACAGCCAAACACATTAAAGTCACTTCCCAAAATCTCAATGAGAGAGGCTGATCTTTTTTTTTTCTTTATCTTTTCCTTCACTATATGAACTGCTGATGTTAAGAAATGATCACTGACTGAGATTTCATGTTAGAAAACCCTCAGTCGGTTGTCAAACTGTGAGCTGACGTGAGGAAATGTAGCATCCGCATGAAAAGCTTTAAAATTCCAAGCATGTCTCTGCACTGGACTTAAATTATATGAGGGCCAGAGACTCTGCAGTGAAACAGCAGGTAATTGTGCATGTAATTACAGCAGGACCAGGAGGAGAGAAATGTAGATAAACTGTCAATGTTGCAGATTTGATCAAATTGAATTAGTACGGGCAGTACCGAAACCGCCAAACCTGCCATAGAGAAATAAATACTGTCCGAACAGGTATTCAACTGATTTATCTGCAGTGACTTCTCTATCCCTTGTTGTTCTGTCAAAACACTGATTTAATTTTGTTGCCTAACAGCGAGTACAAAACCACCGCATATTGCTCCTTTAACATCTGTACTCTTCCCACCATATTTTCTGTCTCAGTCGAGGAGCAGAGTGAATTCCCCTCGCGCCCAGAGGTGTCGGCTCCAGCCTCTAAAAGCAGCGAGCCATCAGCGGTGACAGAGCAGCCACTCGAACAGGACGCTCCGGTGGCAGCGGCTCCTGCAGCGAGCGTGGAAGGTGTTGACCTGGGTAAAATTGGCTCTATCCTCAACAGCTTAAGCTCAGCCATGAAGAATACAGGTGAGCGCTGGTGTTGTCCTTTGACATACTGGAATCCAGTGGGGGTTGCGGTGAGAATAAAATGTGTGAATTTCCTAGCCTGTTCCCACTGGGTTCCCGTGCAGTTTAGAGGTTGATTGTGGGCTTTTACAGGTCTGCATCAGAATGGAGAAAGTGAAGAGAATATGGAATGATAATATATGTACATTTTAAGCGTTGGATTTTTAAATCATCTATTTGCACTCAGATGTCACACGTCTAAAAATCTCCAGAGAGAAGTCGGGAAAAGTATTACTGAATTTTTAAGTGGAAAATGTATAGGAACCCCATGTTTTGATATATATACTGTAGTTTCTCTTTCTTATCCGTACCATTCAAGTCATAAAAAGTTTATCTCAGCACTGCTGCGTGGAATGTATCCATCTTTGCTCCAGTGACCAGAGGAGTTTTCCCCATCATTAAAGAATTTAGTACCTAAGCTGAAGAAGGACTATAACTCTTAAGATTTTGCTTCGGTTTGTAGGAAAAAAAGATACCATATTAGGCACAGTAGGTGGTTTTCTGTAAATATTTTTTTCACACACATATCACACGGACTGTGTGAATGACGAACTTAGTTTGCAGTTCTTTGAAATTTTCTCTAAATAGTGTATTTAGGGCAATTTGACTGAATATTATGTGCCAGTAAAAAAAAAAAAAAAAAAGGATTTCATTTCTGATTTTTCTCTGTGGTTTATATCTATGTATTGCAGTTACACCTGTAAAGGCAATATTTGTCGTATTGGGACATTGTGTCTTTCCACATGAATACTGGCAGAAACTTTGCCTGAAGGAAATGTGGACTGAAAGTGACACAGAATGGGTTAAATTCTAGCAGTTTAATCAAAAAGAAAGAAAATACTGAAATCTAATGTTCTAAATTTTATTTTAAACAGTTTCCTAATTGAATTTACCAAACAATTATTGTATTGTTTATATATAATGATATACTGTTACTGTGATCTAAAATGACATATACCTGATAAGGTTTTGGCTCCATTATCCCCTCTACTTATAATAATATGCAATAATGAATAGTCTACAGATAACAGATAATGACAAAAAGCGCCATTACAGCACACTGTAAGCCTTCCCCAGATCTAATGGGAACATAATTTGGTTTAAGGCTCAACATCCACCTGTGGTAGTACAGATTTTTCTGAAATTATAAAAGACATTCACTGTTATAACCCTGTTAATTTAAGACAGAGATCATATATTAAAGTGTGCTCCTCTGTGTCGGACAGGGCCAGTAGCAGAGACTCCTACACCTGCCTCTGCTGGATCGTCTGTGGACAGCTCATCTTCCTCTGCGCCCTCTCAGGATTCAAGCTCCCTGTCCAACCTCCTTTCCAAGGTGGATGTGAGTGCTGCAGATCTACTTAGTGCTCTCTCCAAAGTCCAGGCCCACGGAGGCCTTGAGGGTGAGAATACATTTAATTGTGTTACGTCTTAACTGGTCAGGTTATAAAACTAGCAGGATTTTTGGACAAAAAACCCATTGAAGTGTTCAGCCCAGTCAATTTATCAGAGCCCACGCAGCTCGCTGTTCACAGTGTGGTGTGTGGGCTAACAGGCCATCTTCTCTCAATGAGTAAAAATTGTTGCTCTTACTTTGATGTAATACGAGTAAGTGCAAGTTCTACACATTTCAAATCCTGTCTACACGTGTACCATTAACTCTGCAAATGTGGTAAGTGGCCTTTTGGACTTCTTTTACTTGACATACTTTTTTATGAAATTGTTCTTTAATTCCATTCATAACAGTCATAAGAAATCTTAAGTTTAACGTGTTGAAACCTGCAGAAATCCCATGTTTAGTCTCATGATGTTAACAGTAAAGTGTGGTCAGTATTTTTGTGTCACACACAAGACAGCTGAAGTGTATATTTTTTTCTCCTCTGTTTTTTTACCCAGGTATTACCTCTCTTCTGAGCAGCCCAGCTCGAAATGTTTCCTCAGACTCCTCTAGTACAGGCAAGATCCCCCCGCCTCTTTCATCTGCATCAGCGGTTGCCACCCCCAGCCCGACTCCCTCCCCCGGTGCACCAAAGCCTTCTGCAGCCTCCACCAGTATAAAGCAGCGCACAGCCTCCCAGGGACCTCCTCACACCACCAACTCCTCCTCCACCCCGGTGCCCACCGTCAGTAGAGAAACAAATCTGACAACAGAGACGGAGCCCTCGTTGTCGTCTGACAGTTTAGAGTCTAAAATCCACAGCTTCCTGCAGGGTAACCCAGCTTTCAATGCCTTTGACCTGGGTCTTGCCGTGACCCCAGGCAATAACTTGAGCCCTGCAGCTGGGACGGATCCCCAGGATGGGACTCCAGTGCGGGATGAGGGAGGGAGCACCCCAACTCAAGATGAAATCATGGACAAACCAGGGTTGGCAGCATTCGCCGCCAACACAACTCAACCATCTGTAGGAGAAACTGTAACAACAGCTCCCCTTAACTATCAGAACAACAAGCCCCAACAGCAAGCCCACGTACAGGCAGGAGTGGTCCAGAACGGCCAGGCCTACAAGCCATACATGTATAATGAACAAAAGATTTCACAACAGCAGACTCCAGCACCTGTTGCACATTACCAGCATGTCTCTGCACCAACAGGAGCGGCGGTGCCTGGAGAACGAGCCCCAGGCATCGCCAGCACCACAAACACTGTGGAGGGGTTTCAGGGGGTGGGTGAAAGGGGCTGGTACGCTGACACTTACCCAGAGGGGAGCTCCCAGCAGCCCAGAGGCTTCAACATGTCAGTGCCTGCAGGAGCTGGAGAAAACAAGTTATCAGGACATTACCCGTACCAAGCAGATCAAGCTCCACAGCCTCCAGAGGGCGCCAACACATCCCCTGGCTTTTTCCTAAAAACTATGCCCCCTCTGCCCAAGTTGCCCCCTCCTCCACCTGCGGCTCCCTTTGATGCACCTCCTTCTGCAGCCAACCCTGCGGTGGTTCCTCCAGAGCAGCAGCCAATGAACACAGGTGACACGGCCGGGCCCAGAGTCAACAGCATCATCAGTGGAATGGTGGTTCACGACCATCAGCACAAGTCAATGTTTCATCCAGATGAGCCTCTCTACAACAACGAGCGACCCCCACACCCCCCCGAGTATTTACACCCAGAGGGTCTGCAATACCAGGAGGACGTTGAGCCTTATCATGACGAGATCCACCATCATGATGCACGTTTTTATAAAGAAGACCCATACCATCATCCAGCTGATCCATTTTACAGGCCAGGCAGTCCCCCACACCCCTACCCCAGGGTTCGAGGGCGCCTCACTCCCCCCATCTCCCCCTCAGAGGAAGGCTACTATGGCCAGGACTGCCAGCCACGCGGCCCGTCTCCGGCCCACTTCGGCCCTAGGAGACCCCCACCGCCTCGCCATGAAATCCATCACCCAGGTGTTCGGCCTCCACACCGGCCTCCCCACCGGCCCCCCCACCCGGCACGCCACCCACACCCCAGGGGCCCCCCACCGTGCGCTCCATTTCCTCGGTTCCAGGGCCCAGGTCCCGGCCCGGAACCATGGTCAAGAGGCAAACGTCCACCTCCAAGAAGAGGAGGAAATGCTGGTCCAATGTTTCCTCCAAAAAGACCGTTTCTACCCCCACGGTACTGACACGTAAGACTGACCTCATGGATTCACAGTGGGTGTCACAGAGGCAGGGGTGTGGCTTAAAACAAGCTTAAAGTCACACACTGATGGGGTCCGCATCCTGCCACAGAGGTCCTCTTATCCTGTGGCTGCTGAGGAGGGCATCAAGAAATACGTAATACTACAGAAGAAATACTGGGACATCTACCAAGAGAAGAACGAAAACTGTCTTTGTGAAATAAGACAAAACATAACAGAGGTTAGAAGGTTGAGGAGAACAAGAGGCAACACCAAGAGATGGCAAAAGAGCTGAGAGCTGAGCTGAAGAGTGAAGACAGAAGATTAAAGAAAATAAGAGGTGCATATATATATATATACACATATATATAATTCACTTTGTGTTATTTGCTCTAGATCGCAGCATCACGTTTATATGTAACTGAGAATCAGTTTAATCTAGGTCAGTGTGTGCATGATATGCGTGTGCGCATGTGATCATGTGTATGTCAACTAGTCGCAGACCGGTTCTCCAAACTGAATCCGTAAATAGTTATTTTTGCTAAGAGTAACAACAGAATGTAGTTGATGCAGTGTTTCTGCTGTTATTTAGTTTTTCAGTGAAAAGCTGTGACTGCTTCTCTTCCATATTAGCAGAATCCCAGTAGCTTTCGGTAAAACACCAATTTAAAAAGCTTTACGTTTGGTTTAGAAATCAAATTGTTTGGAATAATTTCACACGTTGGAATATTTGAGCTAATTGATTTTTTTATTTTCCAACTCCTAATGTTATATTTGTAAGGATATGCTCTCTACTACTGCGTTAAAAATTCCCTCGGCGATATTTTCACGTCTCGTTAAGTTCTTTGAAGGCGAGCGGCGACCGGTTGAAAAGAGAGAAAGGTGTGAGAGTTATTTTTTCAGCCTCCAACACCGACGGAGAAGAAGTGCATTTTTGGAGGGGATGAAGATACTCGTCTTCAGTTACATTTTACTTGTACTGACAAATAAAAATCTGAGTTTGAAAAACTGTGTGGACTTTTTGTTCTTTCCTTTGATTCTTGTTCTGTTCTGCTGTCATTGTAACCTGTGAGGTAAAACAAAAACAGGAAAGCAGATTTTAATGCATTTTAAAGAACCTTGCATTACTGTTTTAGAACATTTCAATACTCAAAAACCTCCAAAAGAATAGGCTCTAAAATAGCATAGATAATATAGATACTGAAGAATTATCCTTGTCTGTGATAATAGTAACTTTAAATATATTTACAGACTTATAGTTAAATTCTTTTTAACTATAATTCTTAAAATGCAATCATTACTATAATAGAGCCCAACATATGGATTGTTTTTTTTTTTTGTTTTTTTTTTATATAAATCTGAAAAATAACTTGTTGTAGTTGCAAAGTAAAACCACTTTTTTTGTTGTTTATGCCCCAGATGAGATTAAAACAACTGGATTTCTCTGTTGGGCTGTGTAATGTACTATAGGACCCTGATGTAGTTTAGTCACACTAACAGCAGGTATTTACAATGTGCTCCACAGACAGTTTAATTTTACTTACACTTAATCTAAACTCTTCAGTCAAACTGTATCCTTAAACTAATCTTTAGATCCAAACAAACTAATTTGCAACTTTGAACAGAAATCTAGTGAATTGTTTCCTGTTTATTCTACAATTCCTCCTCATTGACTCCGCTAAGATCCACACAGGGTCAGTTTTTATTTCTCTTTATTTATTAGTTCTTTAGTTTGGAAATGAAAGGCTCCCCCTGACCCTGCAAATCCTCCTGCCTGTTTTAATGGAGTGTAAATGTGAGGGGCTCTTAATCTGAGGCCTCACTGACTCCACAGAGCTCACGTTTATTTGACAGGTTGATTATTAGGAAAAACTAATGAGGCCATAATGAAACTAATGTGAAAAACCTGAGCGTTAATTAGGATTGTGAACCTGGAAACAGATTTAGTGGTCCTGTTGAATTAACTACCTGTAGTCTGTATTTTAGGCCCAAACTTTAACAGAAAATAAACCTGTTAGAGCTCGTGGAGGAAGCACTTTAATAGACACTTGATCGCTTTAATTAAAAATATCGATCGTCGTCAAGTTCTCGGATTAATCCGCCGCGGAGAACTAGATCCCAGCTAAGACTGTCGGGAGTCATCTGGAGAATTGAATCGTGACGTCAACAGACCTGGGGTTTCATTTCATAATTAGAAAGGGGGGGGGCTGGGCTGAATGTCATAAATAACACTCAGGTCGTCTCCAGATATCAGTAGATCTAACATTTATGATTAGTCTTTGTGGTTTTTAGAGCAAAGAACGCACATTAGGTAATATTTGCCCCGTGCGTCATAAAAACAATTTAACGCATCCAAAATACGCACACAAATGATTAAAATGTCGACTTTCTAGAATACCTGCACTGACTCACTTTGCCTTGAAGTTTAACTCATTTCCTGTCAACTGCCTCCAACCCCCACCCCTCCCCCCCTCCCGACCTGTTTTTATCTTCAGGGACCCAGAGCCACACTTTGATGTGTCTGATGTGATGGGAACCTTTTCCCCGCGTTACCTGATGCAAGCAGGCGATGCAGTGGCTCCTCTTTGAATCCCCGTGATGGCTCTTCATGGTCTGATGTGCACTGCAGCAGCCAGTAAGCCTCAAGTTTTATTACAGGAGATGAAGACGTTTCCCCATCCTTTACCTCAGAAATACTGACACTACTCAAGAGTATGGAAGTAGTAACAGCAGAATGTATGAGGAGTACAAGTGGATTTTGGATTAACAGTACTCTATTGTATTTATGTCTGTCTACTTTTATCAACAAGGATGCATCATGTTTTATAAGGTCCTGTGAGAATCATATGTCTCTTAAAAAAACAACACATTTTCATGATTCCAGAAAAGCAGGCCTGTTTTCAGCTTTGTCACAATGCATTTTCCAGCTAATCCTTCAGGATTTTTAAAGAGTTTATTCAGCTTAAGAAGAAAGAAATTTGCAAATCCATAAAGGAACATCTCATCCTTCAGTTTATCACAAACACTCAAAGTCAACACTAACAGATGTGTGGACAGTAGACAGGAAAGGGGTGAAAACTGTCAAAATAAAAGAGTTTTATGAGTAAAAAGTTAAATATTTGTCTGTAAAGTGGCAGCAAATAGAGAAACTTAACCCTTGAAGACCTAAACAGCCTCCAGAGACCAAATGTATCGCCTCATCTAAAATGTTTAATACCTTCTGAACCACTAACCTTATCAATACATGTAAATAATTCAGGTAAAATGCAGCTTCTCATCTTTTCATCATCATCAGATATGACCCCTTTGGACGCTCAGAGGCTCCTTAGTGAACATGGAAACAGTCATCTTCTGCAAGATTGGTTCACTAATAAAACCCATGTAGTTTGACAAATGACAGCGGTTGAAGACACTTGTTCCAGATTCACGTAATGATATATATTTTGCTGAAAAAGTCACTTTTTGTTAAATGTTCTTTATTTTGATATAGTAATGTTTGAATTTACCCTGAACTATTATAAACATTGACATAGTCAGTAAAACAAATATAGGAAAATACCAAATTTTCACTGAAAAATGCAAAATGCAGAGGATATTATAATAAACATCACTCAAGAAAGGTTAAATACAGTGATACAAGTCAAAACAGAAATGGTTCTAGGTCTTTTAGGGTTAAACAAAGTGTCTTATTAAGTGAATGTAACGGGAAAATAATATGTAATGTTAAATTAAACTGTTTTTCCTTTGTCTCTGTCTGGTTTTGTGTTTTTGAGGCGTCACAGTAGAGCAGAGATTCACAGACGAATGAGTAAGTACAGCTCTGACCCTGGAATACTCTATCCGTTACACTGTTTCCCTCTGTTTTTCATCCAAGCACAATATATCTTTGTTTTCACCTCAAAATTCTAAAATTATATGTGGCACACGATCTGTATCACGTGTGTTTTTGAAGAAATAAAGCAAATGATAACAAATGAGACTGTACTGTTTTTTAAGTGTTCCCGAAGAAATCATGATGGTCCGGTTGAAAAACTAACCTGCCATTTACCTCATATAGGTCAGGATCATTTCGAGGCAAAGGATGCTCGTAAATCCCCAAATATCAACGCAAAGCTATGCGATTGCACGTGAGTTACAGGAGGAGCGCGCGCACACCATTTACAGGTCGTCACCAGATGTCGTTGTTGGTTACACTGTGGAATTAACACGACAGCCGTGGTGGAAAATTACATCACGTTTCACGATTAATTTGCGATACCTGATCAAAGCCAGATGAACTAAGTCACGGCCACGCCTGCACCGTGGGCTTACGCCGAGGCTGAAGGGCGGAAGGCTGATTTAGAGGATTTAGAGGCTGATGGCAGATGGCAGTCTTAACATTAGACACAGGCTGAGGAGATCATTTCTGCTGCTGCACATAAACGAATTACATTTGCAGCCAGAGATGTCAAAGCCAAAGGGGACGATGTGTTTTGGAATAAACACTGATATTGATGTTACTTATGCTGAACAGGTCCAGATCGTGACTCCTTTGAAGTCTTGTGCGCATGTCGGGTGTGTGCAGCCTGCTGTCATGTGGGCTCATTGTTTACATGCTGCCGAGATTTCAGAGAGGGCGTGTGATGTGTGCGTACGTCTCTGAAAAATTACGCTCCTTTCACTACCGAAAATGCCCACGTAAATCATTTATTTGGACCCATGCAGAGGGAACATTTGTGACCGTAGTGGCGTCAGTCCGGAGTGAAGTCGCACCGTTTCAGGACCACGGCCAGCTCCACAGCGAGAACAAAAGGCGGATTTGCATCGCTTGATGTCAGGGACTGTCGCGGATTTAGTTGCCCGAGGAGAAAACGAAAAATACCAAGCCAGACACCTCATCCTTTATTAAAGAGATACTCACAGCTATATAGTGTTTTTGGGCATGTCATCCAAAGCAGGTTACGCCCTGTACATATACTTTCTCCCCAAGAATATAACCTTAATTATCAGTATTTTCACTACATATAACCAAGCAAACATAGAACTATATATATTTAATAGTATGTTTCCATGCACAGCTTAAAGTTATTATATACTTTGCAAAAACAGCAGAGAAATTTAGTTTCTTTCCCAAGGCTGCGAGAAAAAAATGTTTCATAAAAAAAAAAAAAATTCTCCCAGCCCTTGTTTGGGAGTTCTTACAGCTTTTCCTTGACATCATCCGGGCAGGACTTTTTTTCTTGTGTAAGTTTCCGACAACTATTATGTGATTGGTCATAAATTTGAGGTGGGTGCAGCTAAAAAGATTAAATGTTAACTCACTTTATCATCCCCACAGGGAAATTCAGTCTCTGTGTTTTACTCATAATACACATACACAGTTCTGAC
Organism: Apogon talboti; assembly: GCA_037367365.1. Classification (NCBI taxonomy): domain Eukaryota; kingdom Metazoa; phylum Chordata; class Actinopteri; order Kurtiformes; family Apogonidae; genus Apogon; species Apogon talboti. The sequence goes on along the minus strand of JAPQRQ010000003.1, from coordinate 30,386,797 downwards.
TATCAACATTAGCAATTAGTATTGGCATGTAGCACACATTAAAAACAGTGAGCTGCCATTGAAGGCCCTCGAGGACCATCTCCAGATCTTGATCAGTACCGTGATCAAGGGCAGTAGCCTGCATGAACCTTTTTCTTTTTTTTAATGGCTGGGGGAAATTGGAGCACCCAGTGGAGAGAGCAGCTAAAAACACGGAACTGGAAAAAAGTAGAAAAGGAAATCAGGTTGTCTGAACCAGTTGTCTGAAAAGAAAAAACACTTCCCAGGAGTTCTGCACTTGAGTTTCTCATGAAGTATGAAATATCCTGACCAAACAGAACTTTGTTGTTGTTCTTGACACCTGTAGGAATTGAACACATTTCTTTGTTTAAAAGGTATGTCAGATCCATTTTAGTTCAGAGGCCACATACAGCCTGTTCTGATCTCAAGTGGGCTGGACCAGTAAAATTATAGGCATAACCTAACAATAAAAGCTCCAAATTTTTCTTTGTTTTTGAATGAGAAAAGTAAAATTACATAATGAAAATCTGAATAACCTGGAAAACCATGTACAATTTAAAGTGCAATTTCAACATTATTATGTCTTAGATTATTATTAACACAACTCACAGACCACAGTGGATCTACAAACCAAGAAGAGAATTTCGAATTGTCATTATTTGTTGGTTATTTTGCTATTATTTCACTTGAGATCACATTGGGCTGTATGTGGACTCATATAAAATGACCCATGATTGTTAATATCTTCAGTGTAATATCTGCATTTCACAGATTCATCCCACAGGCAATTTAAACCATGTCAAAGCTATGTTCTTTTTCCACAAACGTTTTGATGCCCCCTCGTATTATAACACATCAAGCCTTCATCAGGAAGTCCAACACTTCAAGTTGATGCTGATATGCACTGAAGCATGTTCTCCCTGCGTCTGCGTTGGTGGTCCTACCATCCAAAGACATGCATTTAATAGGTTAATTGGTCAATCTAAATCGCCTGTGGATATGACTGGTTGTTCATCTCTATATGTCAGCCCTGTCATGAACTGGCGACATGCCCAGGGTGGACCCACTGTCATCCGATGGTAACTGGGGTAAACTCCAGCACCCCCACAACCCTCCTGAGGATTAAGCAGTTTGGAAAATTAATAATAATAATAATAATAATAATAATAATAATAATAATAATAATAATAATAAAATATATTTGTAAAGTGCCTGTGTCTGTGTATGTAGCTGTGTGGTTTTTTTTTTGACTCGCCTCACAGTAAGAAGGTCCTGGGTTCGATTCCAACTAGAGACTCCAACTTCCTCCCACCATCCAAAGACATGCACTGATAGGTTAATTGGTCAACCTAAAATTGCCCATAGGTGTGAATGTGAGAGTGATTGGTTCATCGCTGTATATGTTGGCCCTGCGATGAACTGGTGATCCGTCCAGGGTGTGTACCCCACCTTCACCCATAGGTAGCTGGGATAGGCTCCAGCCCCCCGTGTGACCCTCGTGAGGATAAAGCAGGTTCAGAAGATGAATCAATTATTTTTTTAAAAATGTATTTTACCTCTGATTTTATTGTAAAGCACTTTGTGAAATCGTTCTGGAAAAAGTGCTACATAAATAAACTTTTATTATTATTCTTATTTTTACAGCACTTATTACAAAATGAATTCACAAAGTGCTTTACAATAATATCAGAAGTAAAACAGGCAAAAAAAACCACAGCTACATACACAGGCATAAAAACATAAAAGCAAAACAGTTTAGTATAGCTATTTAAGATGTATTTGCTTTTTGAAAATGCGGCAAATGTATTGCAAGACAGGAATAAAATGTCAAAAAGGAAAAAAAACCAAAAACAAATGGTTATAAAACCCACACTTAACTAAAAGCCTGTCTAAATAAGAGGGTCTTCAGTTGCTTTTTAAATGTTTAAGTAGTTTAATTTAGTGAGTATGTAACCTATAAATGTGGAATATTTTAATAATACAGGGTTTTTTTGTATTTTTTTTAATAATCCTTTTCCAGAGCCCTGTGCATTTCATTCTCTTCCTTCTCCCGTCACACGTATGGTACTTTTGCGACGGTCCCCAGCGGCAGACATCACGGCTCGTCCAGCCCAGGGGAGGGATGGAGCTGAGATGGACAGGGAGGGAGACACCGGCTTACGACGTCAAAGGAGTACAGACACACACACACAGAGAAAAGGAGAGGGAGAGGGACAACCAAGCAGACTGCCAATTCCCTCCGGTCCACTGAAGGAAGCCGAAACAACCCATCTCCACACTCCTCATCCAGTCCACACAGCGGCATTTGTTTATTTTTGTAGTAGATTAATCTGAGAGAGGAAAAAAAAAAGAAAAAACGGAGCATCTGTCAAGGAAGCGCAGGAACAAAAACAAGCAGATAAAAAAACACGCTCATGCCGAATAAAGGACCGTCGCTGGATGTTTCTTGTGTTGTTCCACGGGGGGTTCAGGCCTAACTTGTAATTGGAATCAAAGACGCCCTTAAACACAAATGAACTGAACAATTGAGATTTAACAACTAAACAAAATCGGGGGGGAAAAGAAGAAAGGCATCAGCTGAATACGCCGATTCTTTGCCACGAACAGCACCACAGGTATGATTCTTTATTTTATTTTTTCTTCTTTTTTTATTTAACTCTGTGTTTTTTTGGGGGTTTTTTTTGTCTTTCTGTCTGAATGTGTGAAATCCTGTTCGTGTCGTTGTTGTTGTCAGTCTGTGTCTCCAGCTGTGTTGACTGACACAATGTCATGTTTCTCCTGGAGCTTCAATATAGGCGGCCTAGATGCATTTTTATTGCATGGCACAATTGTGTTTACTAAAATTTACTCCAGCCTGTATTTAATATCCTGTAATAAGAGGACAGATGCTATGATTTGAGTCTGTAATGCTCATGTCATGCAAAATATTCAACTTATTTTATTTCTGTATTTGTTATTTATGCAAAAACACACATTTGCTTTAAATGAATTCAATGAAAATGGATATTAACTTATTAAAAATCACATTATTGTTCCTATAGTTGCATAAAAATGGCCAAAATATGAATGTAAGAATCAACTCGCCTCATATCAGCCTTTGTTTACTTATGCATATAAGCAATAAAGATGTCAAATAACATTTTCTATAAAAATCCAATGTGTTTTACTGTGACATCAGTTGCAAACACATCATCCTCTAATCTTCCACACTCTAAGGAGTAACGCCAAGGGTGTAGAAATTATTTCAGGCTCCCATTCCCACTGAACGCTCCCATCTGCACCTCCATGCCCGGCCTCCTGTTTGCACCTCCTGTGCAGTGTGAATTTAAGCCTGCAGGCTCCTGTCTGCTCCTCCTGACCGCCTCCACTGTCTGTTATTATTCCTCTCCAGACTTCCCAATGAAGGAGCCTGACGCAATCAAGCTCTTCATCGGGCAGATACCCCGAAATCTGGAGGAGAAGGACCTCAAGCCCATCTTTGAGCAGTTTGGCAAGATCTACGAGTTAACGGTGATAAAGGACAAATATACAGGGATGCACAAAGGTAAGAGAGGCTTCTGGATCAGATATTTGATAGGGTTTTTTGTCGGGTATGGAAAAGATACTGTGTTTTTTGAGTATTTATTATACTGTGGTGGGATGATAGTAGCGAAGACTGTGATTACACTAGATACCCAAGTGTGCCCTGCAGGTGGGTTGAATTTCCAGTAAACACGAGTAAGGTTAAACTAATCCTCATTTAGCTCTTGTCCCTTTGGAGCTCTTTGAGAACATCTGTGACACCAAAAACCGACTCTTTATCATCAATGATCTGAAAAAGAAATTTAATATGCTCATATTTCCAATTATTTCAAGTCGAAGATAATGTGTCTAAAAATACTACACAGGACTCCCTGTTTTGGCGTAGTTGTTAAAGATCAGGCAAAGAAATAGTATTTCAGCCAGTCCATGGTGCCACATCAGCTTCTCATATTTTCAGAAGAAAAGCTCTTGACATATTTAATATCCTGTGTGACAGATGGAAAAGAGATTTTTGCTAAACACAGATCCTTACTGTCATTTTTCATGCAAATCTAAGCAAAGAAAACAAAGGCTTTTGTCAATCCACATAAACCGTCAGTCATTTGGGAGACATATAGGCCAGGTGGTATCAGTCCTCTAACACCTATAACACCTATTCTGCATACATTTACATATTCATGATTGGTGGGGGCCCTAAAGGTTAATGAAGGCCTTTTTCTATTATGTGGATCTGCATACATTTCGCATGAACAGTGTGATGTTAAATGCTCATTCAGACTGATTGTCTCTGAACAGTATCCAGGTTATATGATTCAGGATCTAACCTATGTGTCTGTGATACTGATGGGAGAACTGTTTAATGAAATGTGATTACTTAAGTAATTGATGTTGTTTTTGATGTAGACAAAGGTGTTCCGATGTTTTTTTTTTCTTATTTTTCAAACCAAATCTCCACTGGACAACAAACCCCCTATGGCTGCTCTGTATTTTGCAGGTTATTTTCTCAATTAACCATTAATCAACAAAATTGCTTTGGTAGATGTCAAGAAATTGTCAATTCTAGACCATAATTTCATGTGTTCACTTTGGATTCCATTGACTGTTAACCCTTAAAGGCCTAAACAGCTGCTAGCAGCCCAAAGCATTTACTCATCTAAAATGTCTGTTAACTTTTGAACCACTAATCCCATCAATACGCTGAAATAATTCAGGTAAAAAACAATTTTTCATCTTTCTTTGCATCAGATGTGACCCATTTGGATGTTTAGAGGCTCTGTGAACATGGGAACACTATCATCTTCTGCTCCATTGATTCATCTGTAAAACCCATGTAGTTTAACAAATGTCACTTGTTTTTATGGTCAATTAGTGATACATTTTGCTGAAAATTCCCCTTTTCTTTGGTTTTCTCTGTTTTTATGTAAGAATCTTTGAATTCACTTTGAGTTTTTATGGACATCTACATGGTCATTCAATTAAATATTGGAAAACACCAGATTTTCACTGAACAT
>JAPQRQ010000003.1:30324905-30355309 GCA_037367365.1 Apogon talboti | reverse complement strand
GACACTGCAAACCTGTTTAAGATGCAGTTCTACATCAGAGTAAATAGGGCATCTTGGACTATTTGTGATTTCAATTGTCTGTATTAGCTTAAAACAAAACATACGTCTAAAATTGTTTTCTCTACTAAGCCTTTATGCCGTATACAGCTGGAGAAACATATTTACAGTGAAGATATTACAACAAATAGATTGAATGTTGAACAAGAAATATCTCTAGAGGAATAAATGGCTTTTTTTTCACAATTCTCTCAAAGAAAAAACTCCATTAATCAAATTATTTCAATATGTTGACCAGCTTATCACTGGGATTTCCATATGTTATGCTTAAATGCATCTAAATGACACTTTTATACAGAGTCTAGGTTTTGTAGTTGTTTGTTTTTCTGCAATGCATTGCAAAGTCTTATGCAGCTGCTCTTAAATCCATTATATTAACACATACAGACTGCGTTGTCTAATAGACTCACATTTTTGGCTGTGTTTATAAAGTACCATTGTGCTAATTTATGTAGTCTAATGTTTTTTGGTGGTTTTTTTTTTTACCATCACACTGAGTTTGTTCCCAGCATTAGTGAGCACACAGCTACATTTTGGCTCATCACCTTTTTTGCACATGTATAACACATCTTCAACCACTAAGAGTACAACTGTTGGTGTCAGTAAAAGTGAAATTCACCTGAGACACAGATGGCACACCGTCATCATCACAGATCATTCACACATTCAGGTTTTTATCTCTTTCAAAATGCACCTGAAAGAACCAATGACATTCGCCTTTATACACAGCGTAGGATTTCTAATTGTTTTGTTATTTGGTATTGATTTTTCTGACAACAAAGTTTTTAAGCTTGAGGCTTTTTGGCAGAGGCTCTCCAATCTATTATAGTAACGCATACAGACAGTCTTTTTCTGCCAGACCCACATTTTCATCTGCAACGTTATGTAATAATTGCATGAATTTAACAAAACAATGTAAGGCAATCAATGTCAAGCGTCCTTCCAGCCAGGCCTCGAGTGAATGGGGAAAGGATGGCTGCCTGAACGGTGCGTAAAATAAAGGTTAGAGTCTAAAAAGCCGCGCTACGCTTTAGGGAATGATCAGCTGTAATGTCAAGTGCAAGCAATTTGTAGTGAATGGGCTTAAACATGCAGAAACACTGGTCTGATCCTTCACAGACGGGGACAGACGGAGACAACACAGAGGGTGACAAACATTTGAGTCACTGCCAGATGCTGTTTATTTGTTGTCATGTCCCTGTTACTGCACTCTGGTGGTGATATGAAGGATAGCAGGCTGACGTCCAGTCTGGTTTGGAGATTATTCCTTCTCCTAGGGCTGTTTTTGGATTATTTATGCATGTCCAGAAAGGCGTTGATGTGGAAATTTTTTTTTTTTTTTTTTTTTAACAACACCTGCCTCATAAAACCTACTCCTGCTTTTCCTTTTCCACTCCCACTCACATTATCAACACAATATCCTATTTTCTCCCTCCCACCTTGGCAATCTCCTTCTCCTTAGAAGACAGGAAGCTGTTTGTGGGCATGCTGGGAAAACAGCAGACAGATGCCGACGTGAGAAAGATGTTCGAGCCATTTGGCAGCATAGAGGAGTGCACGGTGCTCCGCGGACCTGATGGTACCAGCAAAGGTAAATTATGTCTGAAAAAAAAAAAAAATCACACATGCACTTCAAAGAGTGAAAATTACTAGGGTGATGAGACTACCCAGAATCCTATGCTGTAAATTCAGACTCATCCATTTGAATAGAGTGATGATTATCAGCATCAGCATCTTTTAGGTTTTTCAGAATTTCAAGAAGGTAAAAAAAAAAAAAGCTTTATTTCCATTTTGTATGAATAAAAAACTTTTCATTCTCATTTTAAGAAAATATATCTAACTTTTTACCATATATTTTCCGTGTGTGCATATAAAGGGTTTTAAATATGTAATGTAATTTTTCTGACTGTTGTTTTCTGTGTTGTATATATTCTTTGGGATATTTTTTACTCATTATTTGCAATTTGCAGTCTTTTTATCATTTTATGTTCTCAGCACCTGAATCTTTTGTACACATCTATATTTTTATTATTGCCAAAATGTAACACTCATTACAAATGTTTTTTACTTTGATATAAACCATATAGACAAAAGTATTGGGACACATGAATTTCAGGTGTTTCATTACCGGGCTACAAAACAGTAATGACCAATTACATACTTTTATATTGTGATAAATATTATTACTGTAAAGGTTTTTATTTCTTTGTTAGAGTTAATTTTGTTCACGCTGTCATCTTAAACATTCTCATAAATGTTTCTGGAATATTTATCACATCCTGATCATAAATAATCGTAATAAACTATAAGTAACTGTCTGGAAGAAAAATCAACCTTTAGACTTTAAAGAATATTAATTTGACATTTATTGTAATAACTGCTGACAACAAATGACATGAACATTTTTATCATGATAATGTTTCAAATAAACGAGAATGGAAGTCCGACAAGATGTAGGTGAGATGTGTCCCAATATTTTTGTCCATATATTGTATCTAAATGATATTTCGGATAATATAAAATCCCAGCAAATGGACAATTGTTTCCTTATTTCATAGCTTCTCAATTTAATAATGCTAAAACTGTCTTACATAATTATGCTTTTAACACTTGTAATAAACAAAATGTGCTTATTTTTTCCACCTATTTCCTCTTTCAATGGCTGGACCTTCATTGTGCTTCAGAGAAATGTATTCATCCAGAAATGACTTATGTTTAATACAAGCCAATACGTCTACATTTAAGATTATTTGGCTCCTTTCTAGCGGGAATGATGTATGATGTATGTATTGACACATAATATAGACTGTACAACTAGCACCATCTTTATTTTACTGTTTGCAATCTTTAGAATTAAGCCTCCAGCGCTTTACCACCAAACAAATGTAAATCGCTGTTGTCACTAACAACAATGTTAATGATATTTGCCATGTAAATCAAAGTCCGGTGACAGTTCAAACACAGACGCTAGATTTTTGTGCGTTTGTTGCACCAGGCATGACTAATGGCGCAATAGGCTTTATGGGTCATGGCTAATGATGCGTTGGAAGGTTTATGGGCTGTGATTGATGAAGCAATGAATGTTTTGTGGACCATGTTTAATGACACCACTGTAACTGATGAAGCAATAGATGTAAGACGGCTCCTAATGTGTTTTTAAAGGGAAGTTGTTTCTGTACACTGTGTGCGAGTGCGACTGTGTGTTTCTGTGAGGCCTCATGTAATGATGTGTCATTTCACGTAGGGTGTGCATTTGTAAAGTTCCAGAGCAACGCAGAGGCCCAGGCCGCCATCAACGCTCTGCATGGGAGTCGTACTTTACCTGTGAGTGTCAACACACACACACACACACTTGCACACACACAAAAACAGAGGAACACATGGTCACACTTATACATGAACGCACACTCACTCGTACGCTCCAAATCCAGACACTCATCGTGGTGACTCAGCTAATAGTCACCACTTCTCATTTCTGACCCCCTCCTCCACGCAGACACACACATTCTACAAAGGGTGTGTTTTTGGTCCAATGTGCTCATCTCTGTTTTTCCCTGTAGGTCATTGTACTGTGGTGTAGTCGAGTGAGTTATAAGAAAAGGTGACTTTACTTTAACAAAGATGATTTAACTCAGCATTTGTGATCATTTTAAAGGAATAATATGTAGGGAAAGAATAATCAATATGTCTGATTAATCAGCAACAGTATGTTTTACAATCAGTATCACCAGAAGCTGGAGCTGAAAGTGTAACAGCATAGAATAGAATAGAATAGAATAGAATAGAATAGAATGCATATGTATAAAAGTTAGAATTAAAAATTGCTAAAACCCTTTTAGAAAACTAGAAAGTAAAAAAAAAAAAAAACATAACACAAAAGACAAAAGGCATTCTGTCAAAAAGAAACGTAAAAAAATCATGATTGCATAATTTTTAATATTGCAGTGTGAAGTACTGTGTGAAGTACATTTGAAGTACATTTGTGAAGTCATATTTTAACAGCATATAAGGCTGTTACTGCTTTTGGATAAAAGCTGGTTTCAAGTCTGTTTTTTTCATGTTTTTACTGTCCCGTAACACCTATTCAAAGGATGTCCAGGACGGGACGAGTCCCCCCACAGGCTTGTACTGTAGGCACTAGGCATGATGGGTAATCACTTCATTCACCTCTCTGGAACAGGGTCAATCTGGACTCATCAGACCACATGGCCTTTTTCCATTAAAACGCAGGCCAGTCTGTATGCACTCTACAAACTGATGTTTGTGTAAGAAATGAGAGGCTCCTCACTGCATCAGTTTAAGGGTTGAAGAAGTTATTTCAGCTGAAACACATAAATCACTGCAGTAATTATCTAGTAGAAGGCTCTTACCTATTAATTTAGTTAAATCCAGCAGTGTATTTATTATATATACTGTATATATGCCATTAAACATTATGCAAATGAAACTTTTCATCTCTAATAATTGTAAAAATAACAACTCCCATCATCCCTCTGATCACACACCATCATACTTTTACTGTTATTGTTTTAGAGCCCTAGCAGCAAAAATTACAGAGAATTTAAAGCTGAAATTGCAAATTGTCTACACAATTTTGCAAGTAATGCTATTTTTGTAAATGTCAAGACTTGCAGTGACCTGAAAAGTGTCAGACAGATGGAGCTATAATTTCCCTCTTTTTCCTCTGCAGGGCGCCTCGTCCAGCCTGGTGGTGAAGTTTGCCGATTCGGAGAAGGAGCGAGGGCTCCGGCGGATGCAGCAGGTGGCCTCTCAGCTGGGAGTCATCAGCCCCATGACCCTTCACCTCGGGGCTTACAACGCCTACACACAGGCTGTGAGGAACGCACACAGAAAAACCGACAATAATGTCCTACACGTCAACAGTGTTTGTTAGCTGACGCCTTTCGTTGGTAAAAGTGGAAGCACTGAAGTAAAAATTAGAGTCACAAGAAAAGACTTGCTTGCTGTGATATGTTCCATTTGATTCCGATGAAAGAGGTTTAATACTAAATTAGACTCTTTTAACTGGAAAAATCACTAATTGTTATGTAAAGCAAAGCCACATTACTGCGTGTGTGTTTGCTAATTGACCGCTCAGTGTAAATGGTTTCAGATGTGGCTCATTTACAGATGTTTAATTTGTGACGCTTGAGGAGGAAGCGCAAAAACTAAACATTAAGTAAGTTAAGTAGAACTGACTGAAAACGGAATCATCAACACGACTGAAGATGACACAAACATCAAAGAAAGATGAAATGGTTCGCGTTATTTTCATTCTTACAGCTCAGAATAAGAACACGATACATGATTTCAGGCGTTATGAGCTCATTAGGCAAAAATCAAAGCAGGTCACCCAGAAAACCTGGTCTGGAGCCTTTATATTGATTCCTGATCAAAGCTTGGTCTGGATCTATTGCAGTTCTATTTATCTCTTTTAGTTTATTGAGTTGATCCAGTTTTTTAATAAATACAATGAAAATCAGGCAAAGTGTATCTAACTGTAAGCTACAAAACACACTTGTTGAATACTCTTTTTTTTACAGTTAACTGTTATTTCTCCTTTGTATAAGTCTGAGATTAAATATGAGAAACACACACTTTTATCCCCCACTCTATACACACTGATGGATCCTCAAAACATACTTCACGCTCTAATAACTGCCATTCTCCTTCCATATCCCTGTTTCTTCTCCCTCCTCCTTGTCTCTCTGGTTTCCCCTCCATCACATCCTCTCCTCCTTCCAGCTGATGCAGCAGCAGGCCCTGGTGGCGCAGTCGGCCTACCTCTCTCCTGTTGCCACAGTGGCAGCTGTTCAGATGCAGCAACTCGCCGCCCTCAACCCCAGCAGCATCATTGCCACGCCGATCGCATCCATCACCCCCTCCTCAGGTAATGAGAGGCAGAGATGTCTGGTCCGGCCAGGCTTGATTAGATTTCTGCTTGAAATATGAGGACAGATACACAAGGAGAGGTGGACCAAAGAGGACGAAACAACAAACATTTGTTTTGTTTTGTGTTCAGTCTGTTATAATATTAGCTATGTGGGCTTTTATGTTTATGGTAGAAAAACAAAGAGAGATGGTGACTGCAACCTGCAAGTACTCGTAGAGGCTATGTTATATGCTTTTAAGTTATACTCATGAGTAAATCTGTACATGTAGAGCATATATTAACACAAGTAGTGATGATTTGCTACTGGAATTGACTGAACCTTGAAGCAAAACAGAAAATTTAAACAGCAACAAATGTAAAAAGTGAAATGAAAAATATTGTGTTTCTCAGAATATGTGCGTCTGGAGTGGCATGCAAACAAATATAAAACAAAGATAAAATGTGAAAAATAACAACTACTAGTTGTCTGGAATGCCTATAAATATATTATAATTATTCTCATATCCATTATTCACTTCTGTTGGTTTATGTCTGATGTAACTGTACCATTTTTCAGCTCTTAATTATAATAAGTGCCACTCAGTAGGTACTTTATTAGCTTCAGTGTACTAGTTCTGGGTTGAACCAACTTTTTGCTTCATAACTGCTTTAATTCTTAGTGGAATAGACTGAACGGGGAGCTGGAAATGTTCCACACAGGTTCTGGCCTACATGGACATGATCACATCAAACAGTTGCAGCTGATTTGTTGGCTGCACATCTATGATGAACAGGGCATTTCTCTGACCTCTGGGATCAGTAGGGCATCTTCTGCTAGAGAACTGTGGCTCACTGGATATTTTCTTTTTTCTGACCGTTCTCTTTAAGCCTTAGAGATGGTTACGTGTGAAAATCCCAGTAGAGCTGCAGACCAACAACCATTCCATGTTCAGTCACTTAAATCAGGTTCTTCCCCACTGTGATGCTTGCTCTGAACTTCAGCAGATCATCTTGACCTAAATGCTGCATGTGTTTGGCCTACTGAACAGCTGTGCCTAATAAAGTGGCCAGTGAGTGCAGTTCTCATGATATCTGAACGTAGCCTTTGAAGCCCAGTTGCCCCCGCTAACCACAGTTCCATCTGTGTTGCCATGGCAATGCTTCGCAATACTAATAGCACTATACATATGCATATACATCCACTTCACCGGAGGAACATCAGCTGAAAGCTCAACAAAATCAATTGTCGGAAAACAGAACACAACTCAAACAACAAGCACTTAAATAGACAAATATCTAAACCAACCTAACTAAGCAGATCCAGTACAAGTATTATTTCTCTACAGCTAAAACTCACTAAATGAGACAATGAAGAGTAAAATAAAGGTCATATTTCGAAGCGATGATTATGAATGTAGTCCTATTTTTGGTGTTTTCTGATCATAGCTTGGTTTTATGTGATTGAGGCTTCTGTTATCAGCTAATCCATTGTTTTGTGTTACATTGAAATGATTCCCACTAGGAACAAATGGCCCAGGGTCTAACAGGTTCATTAAAAACATAATTTTACTTTGCATACGTCTGCAGGTACCAGCACTCCACCCTCCATCGCAGCCACACCTGTTCCTGCTCTGCCTCCGCCAATCGCAGTGAACAGTTATCCATCTGTGCCAGCTCCGCCCAACGGCCAATCAGCAACTGAAGCCCTGTACACTAACGGGGTTCATGCATATCAAGGTACAGCCATAGCCTCCTGCACAGCTGCCACATCAGGCAGTGAGAACAACTGTGCTCTGTTTGTCATAAAATCCACAAATGTACTCACTGCCGCTGTGTGTGCATCAACAAGGCTGTAAGAGGAAATGAAATAAAGCTAAATGAAGGCAGTAAATGTTATTTGGAGCATGCTGCTGTGCCCCAAATAGCATTTATGATTGTTTTCGAACATACACAGCTCTGGAATTAATTAAGAGGCTGCTGGTTTTACTATTTATAGGAATGTGTTGGAGTAAAATCAACAGATTTATTTTGTGCTACAATCCACTTCCAAATCCCAAATAAAATATTGCAATTTCCTGCATTTTTAGAGAAAAATGGCAGTGATTTCAGACCACAAATGGTGCAAAAAAGCAAGTTAATATGAATTATTAAATAACAATACTAATGTTTTAACTAAGGAATACCCATAATTTCTCTTTGTCACTACTGGTACAAAAATACAAGTTTGCTTTTGTTTGCTAATAGTGACCCTCCAGCTACCACTGGATCACATTCAGAGGTATTTTCTTCTTTAATGGATCCTTTTTTAACATTGTTTTTCTGCACCACAGCTCAGAGTCCTGTCCTGGATCCGCTGCAGCAGGCTTATACCGGCATGCAGCACTACACAGGTAAGAATCACAGCCTCAAAGTCGTCCATATGATGCTCTGTTATCCATCTGACAATAATTAACGGTTATTTGTGCAACTGCTTGTCCATGTACACGACTCACTGCTGCTGCTGGTAACATTAATACAAAGTAGAGCTGCAATGATCATCACGTGAACTGATTAGGTGTTAAATATTTGGCAACCAAGCAAAAACAGCCAATCGATTTTTATGACCTGTCAAAATTTATGTGAGACATTTGAAGGCCGAAACTGCTGATAAGAGCTACAATGATTAATCTGTGAAACGATCAGCTGGCAAATATTATATTAGTTAGCAAGATAATTGGTTAATAACTTTGAGCTGTTGATTCCAGCTTCTTAAATATGAGTGCACCCTTGTTTCTTTGTTTCTCTGTGGTAGTAAACCTGAATATCCACGGGTTTTGTACCAAACAAAACTTTCGAGGATGTTATCTTATATCTTGAGAAACACCGATTGACATTTTTAAGCTTTTTCTGACATTTGAATTGATTAATCGAGAGAATAATCATTGCTTTCACCAACAGTGTAGATAACTAGTCTCAGCTCGGATACAAAGGGTTACATTTTCTTTTTAATCCTCAGGAAAATATGCGTTTATGCCACATGACACATTCAATAAAAACACCCCACCTTCCTGATTTAACAAGTTTGTGTAAAAGCATTTTATGTAACTTAATGAAATACAGCGACGTTACCTTTGCTCTCCTTGTCTTCACAGCGCTGCATGTGTAAAGCATAAATTGACATCCGGAGTCAAAACACGCACATATTACAAAATGTAACTAGCATGCAGCTCTATGGGATGAGTCATGCATCGCAAACTATATGCAAAACATTCCCCGGTTATAGCGGATCTGTAGGTGGGAAGGCAGCTCTGTCAGACGTTTGTAGAAAAAAAAAAAAAAACAATCAGATTGCAGCGCTCTGTCTGGATTTCCTCACGGCCTCTCTTTGCTCACCTGCTCCTCTTCTCCGTCAGCCACCTACCCCGCTGCCTACGGCCTGGTGGGACAGCCGTTCCCCCATCAGCCCACTCTGGTGGCTCAGCAGCCGCAACAGCCGCAGCAGCTGCAGCAACGAGAAGGTGAGTTCAAAGAGCTGTGTAGCAATGTGGGATTATCTCTGCCTTATCTACAGGTACATGCCAGTGGCTTTGCATGATTTAACCCGTTTCCCACTGAACACACACACTTTACATCGCCGTTAACCGCTCTGTAAACTATTCTGTCAAATGATTAATGCATTCTCTATCACTCCAGGCTGTTATTTATTAGTCTCTATTCATTCCTTTGTGAAAATGTAGCTCCAGAATCTTGAAGCCTGATTGAATTATGTAATGCATCACACTAAACAGAAGGGCTGCATTAATCTTTGTCATTATTGTTATGTCAATAACGCTGTGAATTGGCACAGACAATGCATTGTTTTATGCACTGTTTATTAATATACTGTGTGTGTGCTCTCAGGTATGCATCCAGAAATGCACAGTCTCAAGCTTTGCATAGTCTGTGAGGACAAACTCAACTCTGTGCACTCTTTTATTGCTATAATAATGGGAATAATTATTCTACCATTGGATTTTTATGTTGAAATTCTGTACAACAGCCCTTAAATACATATATTTTTGTGTGAAATTAATCAAAGTTGTTGAACAAATCAGCAACTTGTACTAAGCATGATAAACTGTAACAGTAAAATAAAAATGCATTCAATAAATTTCATGTAAAAACTGATAGGAGCCATTTTATTGCTTCATGAAGAGGACAGTGATAGAGATACAGCCACTGTTAACAGACTCATTACAGCCTCCAGAGGAAAATGCACAAAAGAAGAGGCAGAGACTGTAGTTCAACACCATGTCTCACTGGTCTGATAATTATTTCCAAAGATGCACAATATTATTTTGCACAAGAAAATGTAGGATTTAATGCCAGAATAAAAAATGTTTCATTACTGTTGCATATTATGCTGCTCATCCAGTGTTGAAATTTGGCCATTTAATAATCAGCCGATGGTCTAACCTGTTTTGTCATGTCTTATCTTGTCTTTGTGTGCAGGACCTGAGGGCTGTAACATTTTCATCTACCACCTGCCGCAGGAGTTCACAGACTCTGAGATCCTGCAGATGTTTCTGCCCTTCGGAAACGTCATCTCTGCCAAGGTCTTTGTTGACCGAGCCACCAACCAGAGCAAATGCTTCGGTGAGTCACACTCATGGTAATTGTGACAGACATTTCTGTGATGGTCGTTAGGCTCATTCTCATCATTCTGTGTTTATTTTAATCATTTTTTAATGTGAGGAAAATGCGCTTTTTAACAGCTTTTCTTATTCGATGCCCTGAATGTTTTATTTGACTCGATGAACGTCGTATGGCCTTTAGGTTTTGTGAGTTTTGACAACCCGTCCAGCGCTCAAACTGCCATTCAAGCCATGAACGGCTTCCAGATCGGCATGAAGAGACTGAAGGTGCAGCTGAAGAGGCCCAAGGACGCCAACAGGCCTTACTGAAGGAGGTGAGTTGTATTGATGTATTTGAAGATGTGGTTAGTGGATGTTGAGGGATTGATAGACAGCTGGAAATGTGTCTGGAAGTTAAAGAGTCAGAGTGGATGTAATTGGGGACTCAGTATGTAAATGGCTGTCATTCATGTGGAACTGAAGAAGTCAATAACCCTACAGTAGATTAACTTTAATGAGGTGGCAGCAGTCTAAAACTACCATCAGTGTGAAATGTATTACAAGGATCAGAAGATACACATGTTGTTCCTTTTATTTTATTTTTTTTTCCTCAGTAAGTAGGGGCAGTCTTACTCAGTAGTTTTTTTTACTGGCTGCAAATGTTCTGTCTAACCAGTGTTCTGTCACAGGGTTGAATGCAACTACTGTTCGTCATTAATTTTTGTTTTACTTTTTCATTTATTGTTTTTGTGCTGTGCCATATGCCATTTTTCCTGAAAAAAACATCACACCACTCTCAAGACTGTCCCGTCCATACATATCTATCGTGGAGACTGCGTCGCTATGGCTACGGTTGCCTAGCAACCACTAAAACCTCCCCCTTCCTTCTCACTGCGTTGTAAGTTAATTGGCCTGTGTTGGTTGCTGTGGCGATATTGCCTGTGATGGTTGCCATTAGCAATTTTTATTTTGGGCCGTTGCCTTGATTCACCATGCTCAACTGCATGGCGGGTTACTGTGGCGACCATGAACTGTGTTTGGTGCGTTGTGAGTTTCCTCTTATTATTTTGTCCTGGTTTTAATCCTTGCAAACACTGATCAATAACTGTCACGTTACCTCAGCATCTGTAAGTAACTGATTATCATGACATGCCGCTTTTTTTTTTAACTCTCTAAAAGCCTTAACACTAAAAGCTGAATTAGCCTGTTGGTAACCACTTACCACATTAAATATGGACCTACTAGAATTTTCTCCTTTTTGACTTTTTGGTTTTGATTAGTTTGCTTTTTGTTGTCTGTCATGATTATCGTTCTTACATATTCCCTCTGTTTAGTTGGTTGGTGTGGTAGTTTCGGTGAGTGCGGGGTTTTCGTTTGGTTGTAATTCAATTCCAAGTGACTTTGTGCCTGAACTTTGTTTGGTTTTTGTGAGACTGAAAATGTTTCTGAACGTGTCCCTGTAAATGGTTGAAAAGATAATACATGTGTACGAGCAACTGTGAGAGCGAGTGTCCGTCTGGGTGTGAGAAGAAGAAGAGCGGTGGAGTGTTTTCATATTTGTGCGAGTGTTTTGTATTGAATAGTTGTGAACAAAAATGTGTGTGTTGTACCAAATGAGACACTAATGTTACTTTAGAAGGTTTTCGGGTAAAAAGCAGTTTGGTTCCTGTGACACGTGCTGCTGGCTGAGGAACTGAATTCCTCTGTAGGAATTCTGGGACACTGAAAAACACAAGTGACACTGAGCAAAACTCATTTTAATTACAAGATTTTAACCGAAAAGTTGAACGTGTCTTTTGCACAGAGCATCTGCAGTTCAATCACAACCTTGAAAACTAAGAAACCAATCCATAAATAACCAGAATTTAGTATTTGCCCTAACGAGAAAATTTCAGGTCTGGAAAAAAATAGCATAATATTCAAGTTTTGAATAGTTTTTAATCTCAGAGCTAACTTTCAGCAGTGTTTTAGGGTTTTAAAATACATAATGGTCACAGGGCAATGAAGATTTAGTTTCACTAATCTGAAATTTAGTCACAGTTTAAACTAACTGATGCAAAAAGCCTTGAATAGATTTATCTGGTAACTGCAGATGGCTTGTGTGCAGCAAACTGCATCAAAAATAATCTTTTGTTAGATGATGAATTCACCTAGAGACTCAAAATGTCAGATAACACAGTTTGGCTTTTTTTTTAATATATATATATATATATTATTAGAATAAATGTAACATAATGTCTGAGTTTTTTGCCCAAAATTTGGAGAGTTGATTCCCACCAGAATTCCTACTGTGCATGTTCTGAATTAATTTGCCTGCCAACAGAGATGACAGACTATTTTCTAAGAACGTGCATACACTTGCAGCAGTATGACTGTCACTGTCTGAGTTGCATGGACACTAGTTGATTACTGAGACTCCCCTGAGGCATCAGTGCAAGCAGTGTGTATTGCAGACACCACTCCACTTCCAAAACACTGAACTTTCTTTGTGGACGTTTTATTCCTGTAATCTGTTTTAAACGGCTCTGTTCTCTTTTTCTCTCTCCCTTTTCTTTTACCTCCAGGAAAAAAAAAACCTAAGAGTTCAATCAAGAAAACCACTTGGGATGTCCCAGCCTTTTTTGGTTGTTTGACCAACCGTATAGCACAGGAGCAACACTTCACAAAAAGCAGTATCTCACATGTATGCGCTTATAAAACAGCCAACAGTAATATTGAGAATACATACATCAACTGAGTCAGCATCCGCAATATCGGAGGTGTCGAGTGCTCCAGAGTTCGTATCATTCCACAGCTGGATTCATTTATATTATGTACATACTCTATTGTCAGCAACGAGATCTACATGTTAAGAAAAAGCATATCACTGATGTTATTCTACTGAACAGGGTTCTACTGTATAGTGTGATTTGTGGTCTATGGCGTTAAAAGAAGGCCAGTCTACACAGTTGAAGGGAAAAGAAAATACTATTCTGTATGATTACCATTGGTAATATTGTTATGTAGAGTTAGTTTTATTATTTATACGTAAATTAAAAACATTGGGTAATTAAAGTAATGGAGAAATGGATTCCCTCTCACTGTACATACCTTGGTTAAAAATAGAGTTGAAGAACTTAAAAACTTCACCAGTAAAGATTCTCTGCTGCCACTACTTTTCAAATTAACAAAACGGAAGGAAGGGCTGGGAATTTTTCTATCTTGATTTTTTACGTTTAATTTATTTGTTAATCGATTTGACGAGGGGGAAGATGTGACAATTTCTTTTTTAATTTAAGAAAAGGAAAAAAAAGGAGCATTCCTGTGGTTCTTCAAGACAATGAACACACTTATTATAGAGTTTTTAATTGCATAAATGTACCTATGGAAGTAAAAAAAAAAACAACAACTAATGTTTCTTTATTTATTCTCTACAATCGCTGTTTTAAAACATATGTCTTTAAAAGAAAATAAAGTACAATTTAGAAAAAATATGAATGTGTGAAGTGTCTTTAATGTCATGTTATTTGCTCTTTGTTTAAAGAAATTGTTGTTTAAATGAAAGTTGTATTTCTTTGTTTTAGCTGTTGAAACTGAAAACACAAATTACAGTTTGGTTCAGGGTTTGGGTGTTAAATCCAGGGGAGTTTGCTGCTCTCTGTAGGCCTGAAGAGGGACTGAAGTAAAACATATTTGTCAGAGGATCAGTCCATGATTTACGTTACACTTAAATAGATCATACAAATACTTCTGTGCATTTGTACTGGAGCTATCAGTAACTACGACTGACAAGTTTAGTATAATAACCATGTTGGACATCATATAATATATACCATTATGTAAAGTAACTAGTAATCCCCACTTGACCAAAGTCCCTCTATCATTTACTGAAAATGCTGCATGCATAAATGTACAGTTCAGATATGATAAGGATGTGAAACGTTGAGGTGTGTGTAACCACAGCTGGAGTGTGGAGCATTTAGGGCTTGGTCTGATGAGTCCAAACACGCCTTGGCCTTCTTTGGCATGCCTGTATGTATGAGGAGTGGTTAGTGTCAGCAGTGTTGTATGAGCTAAAAGGTGGGAAAAAATACTAAGGACAGTGCATTTGCATGTCATGACTGTATCCCTGTTCACATGGGACTAGTTTAAACCAAGGACCTCCAATGATTTAGAAATTAAGTCAACATGTCTGTTTTTCATGCTATGCATTTGCATGGGATGAGCAAAATCTTATATTACACTATACTACATTACACTCGCCTCCAGAATCTGACCTTAGGAGTTTAGTTTTTGTCATAGTCTTTATGCAGTATTTATAGATTTTCACAATCTGATAGTTCAAGAGTTTTACCACAAACTGCAACTTTCTTGACTTATAAAATGATCTTTAAAAACTGACTAACATCATATGTGTAAATAATGGCGTAATTCAAAGGTGATCAAAAACTTGCTTGTCACTCACTGTTGACTGTAATACAGTATTTTTTCTCCAAAATAAAAGCACCATGGGACACAACAGGAAAGGGCAGGACTTCAGCTCTCGAATTGGATCCACTAATTATGTTGAGGCTCATGATACTAAGCTTTGGAAAGGTGGAGAAGAATAACACAAAAAAGCACTTTCATCAATCCATCCATTTTCTGAACCGCTTAATGTCCTGGAGGGACGCTGGCATGCTGGAACCCATCCCAGCTACCACTGGGAGAAGGTGGGGTACACCCTGGATGAGTTGCCAGTTCATCACAGGGCTGATATATACAGACGGACAAACATTCACTTAGTCATCCGGACTGATCACGGACAATAAGGAAAAGGACTTTCTGATAAACAATATTCTCATTCTTGCTAAATTACATATACACTCATACAAATATTTAAAAACAAAACCCAGATTTTACATTTTTCATATTGGGTTTCTTCCTTTCTTAAAAGCCCTAAATATCTTTTTTTTTTTTAAATGCCTGCAAACTTTTTAATATTATTGAAAAATATGACTGGCAGAAAAAGTCCTAGCCTCTGTTTAACTTTATTTTTGTTATGAAATTGCTTTTTTGTCTTTTGCACCACTTCCTGTTTTGATTTGTCAAAAAAATTATGCCACGAATGTTTTGTACATTAAACTTAATAAGAAAAAAAAATCCCATTTTGCCGTAGGTAGGTCTTTTTCATGACCCGGAAGGCATAAAAATACAAAAAATAAAAAAAGCCTCTTCTTGTGACATTAGGTATATTTTTTTCATTTCTCAATGGCACTTTCCACTCCTCGTACAGACTGGAGGTGCACGTCACTTTAAATAGCCTGCTGCTCCCCGCCCCCCGATCTTGTTTTAACGTACTACCATAATATCCACTATATCAAACCAATTGAATAACCCGGCTAAACGGTGACACGCCGAGGCCAACAAACACGACTGATACGTCAAAAAAGTGCAAAAGTGTTTTTCCTCTTTGAAGCCGCTTGAAATCACGACAACACGGCGGAGTTTTGGAGCAGAAAGTGCGACACACTTTTTCCTCTGAGAATGCGGTGAACCTGTGGAAAGGAAAAAAAAAGGCGGATTTGCTGCTCATTAAACGATCAAGAAGTTTGGAGAGGAGTTTGTTTGATGGTGAGATCTACATGAAAGTGTCTCAGCTACGACAGGAACAGAGGAAGAGCAGCCGCCGCACATTTTTGGAGGTTACCTGCCCGTGTACGGCGAAGCCAACCGGAGGTAGGTGGACGGACGGCACCGTTAATTGATTTACACAGCAGCGGGCACGAGCTAATACAAGTTAGCTAAAAGGTAAAGATTAAGCTAAAAGGCTATAACCAGTTGTGGTTAGAGCTCCCTCAGAGCCTCTAATCATAGACTCCGCTTCGGGCACACACCTTCGGCGGCTATTTTTATCCAGAAACGGGAGACTCATCCTCCCATGGGGCATTTAAGTGAAGTTTTACCGGGGAGGCAAACGCCTATCTCCGGTGACACCTCCAACTGTAACCGTTAAAAGTTTAGCTAGCTAACAGGCCTCCGCTTGTCGTGATGTCGGGGATGTTTGTTCAGGTACACCGCGATAAGAGAAGGTCACACAGTCAACAAAGCATCAAAGCCGCCTGCGAGGAAATGCAGAAGTAGGTTCCAGAGGGAAAAAAACGGCCATTTCTGCCTCTAATCATCCAGTTATGAGTGCGCAAGAAAGTTTTCACCGGATGCGCCGTAAAGATCAGACGCTAGTTTGCGCTTTATTTTAAGACTTGGGGTTAAAACGTAAGTGGTGCTTGTTACTCAAACCTGTATATACACACTTTACTTTTAGTGTTTGGGAGACTTGGTTGAAAGCTCCATCTCTCTGAGTCAGACCGTCTGTTCCGCTATGTCCGGGAGACTCCCCGCTTGCGCCATGTGTGCGTACTCAGCCACTCCTTGCACAAGTTTACGTAAATAGCGTAGAGATGAAAACTTGCAGCAGTGACAGCAGCGACAACCGTTTGTACAGTGCTGCAGGAGAATAAGCAGTTTTACTCAAACACAGAACAAATTTGAGGTGTGTTTTATTCAATTATGTCCATTTTATCTGACTCCAGTACATCTAGGATCTTTTGATGTTTGTCTTGTAGCTTTAGTTAGTGTTTACTTTTTAGATTAGTTTGTCATCCTGACCAAATCTGTTGATTTAGCTGTTTGTGATAACCGGGAGGATTAACAGCTCTTTCATGGATATATAAGGTATCTTTTGAAAAACCTTTTGTATTACATGGAGCAGAGGAGACTCCTGGGTCGATGTCTATAGAAGATCAACAAATAGGTGAGAGCTGTAGTGGTCTGGACTTCTGCGGTACTTGAGTATTTCCTTCTATTCCACTACACCTCAGAGGCAAATACTATACCTTTTGCTTCATTATATTTGTCTGACGGCTTTACTTTTAATACTTAAGCCTGTCAGGTGTCAATGTGAACATATATGACAAAGTGAAGGATGAATTTTTCCTTTATCTTATATGAAAAAACATCATCTTCTTGTACAAAATGTGTGGTCACTAAGCTGCAAATGGTACACTTTCTGAGCTCATGAAATGTTGACATACATGGTTCACACAGGATGGCATCACTACAAACATCATGATTTTATATAATGTGATGCATTGCTATAGATGAAACTACCAGCACTGTTTAAAGTAGTTCAAATGAGCTCAACATTAAGGAGATAGATAATCTTTAATATCATTGTGCAGTTGCCTCAACAGTAAAATTATAAAATCTACATCTGAAAAGGTGCAAGTAAGAACAGTCTGAACAAAAAAACAATAAAAGTATACATAAAAAGTGTCACAATGGAACTTACACATTAATGCAGTAGTAATTTTAATTAAAAAAACCCATCATATATAGGTGTAAAACACTATCAGGGATCATATTAACTTTTCATTCTTGAAGTACATTTTGCTGATCATATTTACATGCTTTTACGTCAGTAAAGACACTGAATACCTCTAATTCTCTTTGCATGTTTGACATCATGTTCAGTGTTTTGAAACCTTTAAAGTCCTACCTTCCAACACAAACAATCAAAAAGAATGAGCTCTCTGTGGATTGTGTTAAAATATGTTAATGAGTGCTGGTTTTTGTTCTAGACTGTATTATGGGATTTGGGTGAACACACAGAAGGATTTTTGTCTAACAGAGGGAACTGGAAACCAGCTTTGGGAGCTGCAGCCGCGCTCAGGTGTGCATCCCACTTCTTAAATGCAAATTAGACATTATGTGTGAAGCTGCTTTAGACCAAACTAGCCTTTAGTGTAAGTGGCAAAGAATTTAAGAGCACATTGTCATTATCTACTGGTGTATTATCTACTGAGTAAAGGAGATTAACTTTTGGTACAGAAACAGGTCTGTCATGAGCATCTTATATGTGCAATTGCTGCAAGCTTAAGCAAACTTATGTAGTGGCCTGGCTTTGAGAACAAACAAACGCCTTCTTCTGTATACATCTGGAAGGCTTTTCTCAGTATGCATAGAGAGGAGGAGATTTATGTTTTCCCTAATAGAGAAACTGAATTAATGCTCAGGACACTGTTTCTACTTCTGGGTGGTGCAACTATTTAAAAAAAGAACTTTGTGCAAGAAATATGTTTGTATACATAAACATAATTTGCTTGATTATTTGACTTCAAAAAGTAATTAAAATGTCGAGCATAGGGATACACTGTATATGGGTTAAATATTGGTAGCAGCCTTGTAGACTGATAACTGTGGTTGATGTTTATGTTTTATTAAAAGTTATGTAAATTTGTGCGTCGAATTTGCAATGTTCCAAAGACGGTGTGATGAAAGATTAGATTCTGATATTCCTTACTTGCAATGAAAATAGGGCTCTGTAATCTTTTTTTCTGTCTGAAAAATGTGGAAAAACTGTATTATTGATTCCACTGGAGACCTAATTCAACGAAAATTAAAAATGTAGTATCTTTGATTCTTGAAATTATATTTATTGTGTGAGATTATGTACATTGAGAATGTGTTTCTCAAGTCCTACACAGTATATAGTCTTAGTAAGAAACTATTTTTGAGTCATTTAGTCCTCATGTTCATGGAGAAGGTGAAAAAAACCCAAACATATTCTATATGAGCAATTAGTAAAATCAGTGTCGGCCTAGATTTTCAGAACTGGTGAATCCCTAATTTAAACAGTACTTGCATCAAAGTTTGACATTTCTGTTTCTGTCGATTCTTTACTTGATTGATTTGTTCACCTATAAAATGTAAAATTAAAAAAAGTGAATTGGTGGTTCCCAAAGCCCCAGATGATTGTCCTCAGATGTCTTGTTTGGTACAAAG
Source organism: Apogon talboti (assembly GCA_037367365.1). Classification (NCBI taxonomy): domain Eukaryota; kingdom Metazoa; phylum Chordata; class Actinopteri; order Kurtiformes; family Apogonidae; genus Apogon; species Apogon talboti. The sequence goes on along the minus strand of JAPQRQ010000003.1, from coordinate 30,335,986 downwards.
ACAGACAGTGTTCTTTTTCTCCTAGAGCACAGAAGAAACCAGAAAGTATTTCAAATTAACAAGCTGGCATCAGCACATGTCCTGTCTTTAACGTCGTAAACCAATTAATAGAATGAAAAAAATTTTAAATTCCTAATTAAGTTAATACTCTGCAGCTAATCAGTTAATAAACTAATTGTTCTCGCTGTAATCGGTTATTTCAGGTGACAGTGAACAGATGTTGTTTACAAAGCTGACCTACTTGAGTTACTGTTCCTTCATAGTAATCTTATATTTGGTTAAAGTCCGCTCATAAAGTCCAGTTAACATGTCTTAGGTCATTTGTAACTTGCTGCTCCCAATAACTCCTTCAGCTTTTGGTTTTCTATTTACACTTCAAGGAGACATTTTCTAACTGAAAAGGAATTCAGAGAGTCTCCTTTCTGAATGATCTGCTTCAGTAAGATAGTCGTACTTGAGAATAAACCTTCTGTACCTTGTGACCAGAGAATATTATGATGATTGAGATGTAAAGTTGACCTAGTTGTTTGTGCAGGAGTAGCCAGAAGTAACAAAGACACTGAGGTCACCCTGGATTGTTTGCAGATCCTGCCGCTGTCTCTGTACTCACACAACAGAGCAGTAAAACCTACCTGTCCGTGTATTTGATGTTGCTTCAGTTCTGTTGACATCAAAGTGAACTGAATTAATTACACTAGGTCAGAGCTCAATCGGTCTCGGTTGGCTTTTACTAGGACCGAGTATGGTTCAAAGCTTTTCGATACCAGCAGCGGTAGACACCTTGGCTCCTAAACAGTAGTCAGTTTGATAATAACGTCCCATTTTTTTCCAAATCAAAGTAACAGTACACATTTCATTACAAATCTTTAGTATTATATTTCTCATCTGTTTATATTTGCAGTTCTAAGTAAAGTTTTTCAACATAAAAATGCACTGATATGAAGAAGTACCATAATGAATGGTAGTGGATTTTTCATGGCTGGTATGAAAATAGTTTGACATGCAACTCAAAGCAATAAATACATAAAGCTGAAGTGCTTAATAGTTTTTAGTGTTATTAATCAAACTTCCATAATTGTTTTTTAGCATATTGCAGTTCAAGTGGTTCAAGAGTAGATCAGAATTCTACCTATGGCTGTGAACTCAGCATTTCTACAACCTGAAAGCTACCCCATGAAATGGACTTTGGCTTTAATTACATGTGATTTCAGGCAGGTGGGGGGTTAAATATGTGATGACAGCTGTAATTACTGATTGCTGCTCAGATTAAATCAACCGTGATTTGATACAGTAGCTCGGAACGGTATCTTCTGTTTTCCACAGCGACATGACCCCTGTCAGGTCATTTATCTTTACATTTAGTCTTTTGATTTGGACTTGGAGGAGAGAGCTGCTTAGTGACGGTGTGCATGTCCAAATTCTTGTTTTTTTGTCCCCTGATTTTGGGTCTTAGAGCTTTAAATAAATACAGAGCATATACTGAGCAAACTCAATGTTACTACTCTAACTATGGACGTAAGCATCTTTTTTGTTTTCCACAGTTCACAATACATCCAGTCTGCACCGATAAATTAACCAAAATAATTACTCCTTCGGCGCTGAAATGTGGTATCAAACAATAATGAAACCCTCAACGGTATCTCAGTAGTTCAGATGTTGTCGTAAAATTATTGAAGTTCAGTTTCCAGTCCTGTCTGTGAGTAGAACTAATTAGGTGTTGTTTTGTCTTCCTGACCAGGGGTTTTTATTGAATATCTATGGTAACATACAGCACGATTTATTTGTGACTTTACTAATTTGTCATGATGAGTATTTTTTGATGTGGTTTTATTGATTGTGCCACATGGTCAGGAATAGAGTGTTATCAGGAGTTCTCTTACTTGGCACATGATGTGTTCATCGCATCATTGTCATTACTCAACTTAGACATTCAATAGATTAAAAACTGTAAGAAGCTAAAACACGTTGCTCAGAAGTGTCTTTCAGCGTTCATGGATCAGAAGGGCTGGTAATAGAAAATATTAAATGTTTTCAATCAGGTACTACAACATGTGGTATTCATCTGCAGAACTGGTAAATGTTTTTCAAAAATGGAAATGATTGCTCAGCAGCAGTTGAGGTTGTGGTGAGTTTCTGCAGGTTTTCTGACTGTTGTGTAAAGTCTAGCGAATCCTCCCTCCGTCATTCTCGATCTGGAACAGGAAGTGCCCAGGTACACTGTCCGTTGCAGATGCCCTGAGAGATTAACCGCCTCTGATCAATACTCATTCCTCTCCGCCCGCGCCGTTTCCTCTCCTTCCTCTCAGGATATCGTCCTGGCTGAGTGAGCGGCTCGATTTGTTTAATGGAAACTCTGAATGGAGATCACAGAGCAGACAAATCCCTCTGGTTGACACTTGAGTTACATTTCCTACAACAACATTTTCTCTCCGTGTGGCTTGTAGGATGTTGTCTCAACTGAGGGAGCAGTTATGGGCGGACTGGATCTGGTTTCCTGAAGGCCACGGGTGGGCTGACCTGACCGACCGGGATGGCAAAGTCTTTCCCAAAACATCAGACCTCTGGGCAACTATTCCTTTCGCCCTCTGCTTTCTGGTCATCAGACAAATATTCGAGAGGTGAGTCACCGCTCTCAGCCTCACTTTATGTCCTGTTATCGTTTAATTCACCTGTTAATCTAACCGCCTACCTGCCGGCCTGTTTTGCATCTTTCTTTCTAACAAATAAAAGTTTGTTGTGAGCCCAGTGTGTGTCTTCTTTTCAGGACAGTAGCGACTCCTCTAGCCTCTCTGCTGGGAGTGAAGGACAAGAAACGGGTTTTTGCGCCTCCAAATCCCACTCTGGAGTCCTATTTCTGCAGCACATCAAAGCATCCCACACAGGTATCCATTGTGAATAAATCATAAAATTGGCTTGATACGTATTCGGGCAGATTTACTAATGATTCTCGCCAACGCAAATCCTCTTTAGGCATTAACAACTGTCTGGATTTACTGAAGATGTGCAGCGTGTGTTAGTGTTAGAAAAGTGTCGACGCATTCATTTTGTGGCTAATCTCACTGGACGTGTATGTATAGGAGTCTTCCTTTTAGACTGCAAAATTTTGGTGAAGTATTTCAACTAATTCTTCAACGTGATCAAGTGAGATCTTTGGTTTAACTAAAGCTCTAAGGGCATATAGGGACACAACCACCGCTCCCAAATAATATGTATAAATATGTTTAATATGGTTTAATTGTTTTTGATGGCAGTATTAAATATTCAGGGGTTGGGATCCTTGACCCAAGACCAAATATTTTGACTTTCAAAGATTGTACCTGCTGAACATGAATGCTAATGCGTCTCCTTATAATTCATAAACTAGGCCATATTTCATAATTAGGAGCTCACCTTAAGTCCTGAATATGCACTTGTTTCCTCATTGCACTGTTTTACTTCTGTAACAAGCTGCTGCTGTGTTCCCTGCATACAAATGAATTCATTAACGTGGACATATTTATGAGATTTTGTACACTGAATTTCTTCTCACTGTTTGATATATCCTACTGTTTTATTTGTTCTCCTGTTGACAGCTAAACTACACGACTGAAACCAGGGCTATATTACTAGTTAACGTTACCTTACATGGTTAAATAACATCACTTCAGGTTTTCATCCAAAAAACATTGTGGCATCTGACTATTCAGTGTAGAAGCTCCTGATGTGTTTACATGCACACAGTTTCACATGTGTGATGTGAAAATACTGCATGTTATTCCAATTCAGTGAGTGCATGTGCAGAGTTCTGTTAAGTAGGTAATAAGTTTGCAAATTCTGGTCCATCAACATATTCACAGGGAAACATCACTACTGTCTTTATGCAAATCTGCGTCCCTGATTGTGATATTATTTAACAGCAAAAAAAGCCATGTCTGAATCCTCTTTGCTGCGATGGTTGCAGTACGAGTATGCGCCACTTAGAACAGAAAGCATGTGGTAAAACAGAGTGAATTTTCTCCACTAATGTTAATGTATTTTGAGCGCCGGAGGAAGGAAGGAAGGAAAGAATTACCAGAGCATATTGATTGCTAAGGCACATTAAGGCTAATTTGTGTGAAGAAATCAAAGAGGATTTCGACCCCAAACTAGAATGAGCCACATTATACCCATTGCACCAAAACTTTTGGCCTCCTTTCAGCATGTCATAGTGTCTTTAGCCAGGGTTTCACAATCCATATTGCCACCTGCACTCTCCCTGGACATTGTGATTTTGTGGAAGTTTATAGATATTACATTCCCCAATTAACTCCTCCAAATATAATACAGAAAACTTCTTCTGCTTTTACTAAATGAGGCCCAGTGTGTGCACTTTGTTGCATCATGATTTGAGGTGAATAATAAACCAGAGATATTGATGACTTGGGTGTGAATGAATGAGACTGAAAACATAATGGCTGTTCTTTTATTCAGTTGACTGCCGTTACATTATTATTCCCTATGTTACAGTTGGTGCTGACACCTGTTTTCTTGTCCTGCATTTTGGTTTTAGAGTTCCATAGAGAGTTTAAGCAAACACACAGGCTGTTCAGTACGACAGGTCCAGAGGTGGTTCAGGCGGCGGAGAAACCAGGACCGACCCAGCAAGGTGAAGAAGTTCCGGGAAGCCAGGTAGCTAAAAGTCTTCCGCGCAACATCAAATTCACCCTGAACCATATCCATCTTTTGTGCGTTGAATCATAAAATAGAACAGATTTCACATCATTCTCATTGAGTGACACTGTCCGCAATAAAACAAACCAAAATGAAAAATTATGGCAGCCTCAGTAGTTGTGGAATAACTGTGGCAGAAGCCGACCGAGAAACATGCATTTTCAGGGTTGACTTTGCGCCGTTGTTTGTCCTTTGTGTGAAATCACGCCTCAGTAGAGATCTCTGTGCATTCTCTTACAGTTGGAGATTTACATTTTACCTTCTTGCTTTCTTTGCTGGCCTGGCAGTCCTTATTGATGTGAGTACTCCTGTCACTACAGTTTGCATCATTTTACTGGATTTTATTTCCTCCTCAGTTGATTGTAAAACTGTTCCATGTGGTCATAAAATATAGAGAATTGAACATTTTCACCAATGGACACTCCAAACGTTTCTTCCCTGTCTTCATGCTTTGTCTCTTTGCACAAGAGTTAAATGCTCTCACTTTCATTAATATTTAACGTCTATCCGCCCTCAGAAACCATGGTTCTACGATATGAAGCAGATGTGGGAAGACTTCCCCAAAATGGTATGCATCTACTATGGCCTAAACTATCTCTCCTTCAATTATATCAGAATTTCTCTCATTTATACAGCAGATCTCTGTGCTCTGCTGAAAGTACCTGTCTCTTCTGTGCTTTTGCTAGTTTAAAGATGTCTTCCTATATTAATAAAAGGTAACATTACTTGTGCTAAGAGCAGTTTTCCCTCCCCTTTTTTCCAGCCACTGGTGCCTTCTCAGTACTGGTACTACATGATTGAACTGGGATTTTATATCTCCCTGGTTTTTAGCGTAGCATCAGATGTCAAACGTAAGGTAAGTGATACAGAGCAGCCTGTTTGTTAGACCATGTAAATGAAACCCTTCAGAAACCCTCCATTAAGAGAGATGCTACTTAGTCAGGGCATAAAATCTGTAATATAATGAAGCTGAGCTGTTGCATCCATTAACTTGTCCTGACGTTTTGCATTGCGTAGAGTCGATCAGACAGTAGTTTCCAAGTTTGGTAAAGTCAAACTTCCTGCCCCTAGAGCTATGTGAGTTAATATGTGACTGTGGGGTGTCTCACCACAGAGACGGATTGACCATTGTGTCCTCAGGTTTAAATGTTGTTCTATAAAGCAGACCTTCAAGCCTGTCAGCAAATTTCCACGGCCTCTGTGCCAGCACTGGTTTACAGCCCAGTTTACTAATCTTTTAAACCTCAGCAGCAGATTTCTGGACTTTTCCTGAGTCTTACTGTGTTGAAATCAACCCCCAGTTTGTGGATTTGTTTCGCAACTTTTTTGTTGAGTTGATTTGAGTTCGGTTTTTCCCCTTCATAGGTAGATTTAGTACATTTTTGTAAAACAACAAAGCTATATAAGCTGCAGTGTGGAGAGTTAATCATTTGTAAAACCGACATCTGTCAGGCACTTGTTGATTACTTACCAATTTTTACAGCTTAATCAATAACTGACCACACTGCACTGCATTTTTTTTGTTTACTGCCATGTTTGTTTCCCTCTCTGCAGGATTTCAAAGAGCAGATAGTCCATCATGTGGCCACTATTGCGCTCATCGGTTTCTCTTGGCTCGTCAACTACATCCGAGCTGGGACTTTGATCATGTTGGTGCATGATGCCTCCGATTATCTAATGGAGGTATGACAGCGAGAGAAAAAAGGATCTCACTCATTAGGAGTAATGCAAATGGGTTCATGTAGGTTTATCGTTGTTAACCATAAAAGCTTGTAGGATATTTGTCTATTAATTTCACTTAGAAATTGACAATTCACCTAAAAATTGATGCATTTGTTTTATAGGGACAGGAGTTACAAACTATCTAAATGATATACACTGTTTGTGCAGAACATCATAGTAGAAATATTACAAATTCAATCTCAAATAGAGCTGCAACTTTTATTATTTTCATTGCTAATCAATAGTTTTCTCATTCGATTAATAGGTTATTTTCTCTAAACATATAGATAAATATAGATCAAAACAAGTAAACTCATGAATATTATGTCAATGAATCTGTTGTTTAGTTATTTGGGCAATAAAATGCCAGAAAACAGTGGAAAAATGTAACCTAGTGTTTCTAAAGTGAAAGATAACGTCCTCAAATGTTTTGTTTGGCCCACAGCCCAAACATTCACTTTACTGTCATAGACATATGACGAAATCAGGAAATGTCTAAATTTATGAAGCCAGAAGTGTAAAACTTTTTTTTTTCCATTAAAAATGGCTTAAAGAGCTTAATCATTTATGTTATGTCTGGGATTCTCCTCACAAATCCGGCTCCAATTCTGAATCCCATGCCTTCATTAGATTGGACGTTACCTTGACCATAAAACAGACTTGAAACAGGATTTAAGAGTAACAATGAATCAGTCATGTAATGAACAATAATCAATCTTACACAGATCTGTGGTGTCTCAAGGATACAGAGAATCAGCTTCCCCAGCCAGCAGACATTAAGACATCCGGCCTGAGGATGTGTCTCTCCCAGCTCCAAGTCCTCAAGAGCCCCGACCCCTTGTCTTTTCTCATTCGCTATTCTTTTCCCTTTTTGGGTGGTTCCTTCCTAGTTTCTAACTTCAACCAATTATTGGCATGCAAAACTCATACCACAGCTGACCACCATGTTATCACTCCCTGTCCTTGGACACTAGGCCTCCGAAACTCTTTATCTTTATGCCTGGCCTAACAATGAAACATTTCTGCTCATTCCTTGTCTATTCTATTCCCACACTTCTAAAAGCATAGCTAAACCCTCTGTGACATTCTGCCTGTATTTCTCCATTTTACAAAAGGCAAGAGAATGATTACCTTTTGGAGCTTTGGACCCTTTCATATCAGCATATCACACAACTTGAAACGAAGCGTAGAAAACATGGTTATATCAGATTGTGTTCTGATTATAGAATTAGGTTTTCTATGTTCTCTCTACAATATATTCTCAACAGCTGACAAACAATCAATTTATCATTGCAGGTCTAATCTAAGTTAAATGGTCATATATTGTTTGGATTGTTTACTTTGTTGAGGCCATAATAATCACACTGGTCTACAAGCAGAATGCTTCCAGAACAAAGGGAGTGGAAGTTTACCAAATATGGGTTACTAATAAAAGAAAAATTAAGTAAAAAGTGCTAGTTTGCTATAGTTTAAGATATAAAATTGGGTAAAAATGGGAAATATTATCAATTAGTCAGAGGATGAGTGGCTAGTTCTACTTCTGCTACACTCTTTTTCAGATTCCTGTACATAAATATGAATATACTAATGCATTCTAGATCCTCTGATACAGTTCATTCCTTTACTTTCTTGGTAAATTCCACTGGCATTTTCAGTTCAGTAACCTCTCAGCTGGCATGTCTGTCTCTGCACATGAAATTTGACACCATAGCAACATGGCCCTATTGTTTATCTGTTGCTAGGTAACCCACTTCAATGATGATTCTGTAGCCCCTTTTACACAGCACTTCTGTTCCGGGAATATTTCACCTCTATTCCGGAACAACGTCTGTGTAAACAAAATGGTGGGATCATTTGGTCCCACCTCTGTCACGGCTCTGTGACGCCTCTGGAGGTAGTAACAGAGCCGTGATAAAGGTGAGATCATGATTATGGAGCACTATGTAAAAGGAACACTTCTCCTTCTGCAACCAAGGTGTGATGTTTTGATGACTTATTGCATGTGCAACCCCCACATTGGGGGGTTTAAAAATGAGCGCAGGCCGTGTACAGTAAACAAACATGTCAACTTGACCAGAAAGATGTCGAACTGAGGAGACGCCGAGATCCACGAGCTGTTGTCGCTTCGGGCGGAGTTTGAATTAAACTTCAAATCTGCACTGCTTAAATAAACATCGCTACTCTCTGTTCATCCTCCACTGTTGTTTTGAGAGCCAACACCGCTATGCTCGGGGTATTTTCTACGCACAAGTTATACGTCACACTATATGCTGCGCTGCGTACTATACACTTCACTGCCCCTTTGATCCCAGAACATGGGTCCGCTGTGTAAAAGTCCAGGCTGTCTCACCTGTTACTCCTGTGGCTTGGCTGTGTAAATTGGTCAATGGTAGCAAAAAGGTGGGATCACCATCGCACCTTTTTTCCAGGATCTCTGTGTAAAAGTGGCTTATGATTCAACGTGATTGTAAGGCTAGTGTATTCCAAAATTACTTATATCTCCCAAAATATTGGTCCTATCAACTTGCTTTTTTCACCAGTCTGATCCTTGACCCAAAATACATAAATACTCCAAACGGCAAAGGCCAGCTCTGTCCAGTTTTTGAGTTAGAAAGCGGACAAACGTACACGCACGCACACAGAGGCCACTTTGCTTTTAATACGGTATATAGATGTAATAACACTATCATATAACTTGAAAATATGAGGCAACCAACACCTTTGTCATAAGATTTGTAATACTTAACACATTTTATCTCTGAAGGATATAATTCCCATAAGAACTAGACCAGTGAGACAACAGAGTCGCATAGAAAGTCATGAAGCTGCCTTAAAAAACCACCCGTAAACACCTGCAGTCGCCCACCATTGTTCTATATTTACGTTGCGATCATCTGCATCACTTTCAAGCCAGCAGGATGTGAAAAAGGTCTTAAGACGCCTTAAATGTAACCTGCACGTCAGTCATTGTCCTCATACAGATCAATGTCTGCCCTCTAGAGGACAGTCCCCATAAAGGTAATAATGTTGTCTCTGTCTTTCATTCCAGTCGGCCAAAATGTTCAACTACGCAGGTTGGAGGAGAACCTGCAACTGCATCTTCACTGTGTTCGCCGCAGTTTTCATCGTCACCCGCCTCGTAATCCTGCCTTTCTGGTGAAAAAAATAAATAAATAAATGCATAAAATCATCAGATTTGCTGTAACTGTTATGAGTCAGTGAATAGTAAGTGCATTTGGTTGCAACATTGGCTTAATATTTCAGCTTACTTTGCACTTTCTGTGGGAATAATGTTGAGGGAGTATTGTAAAGGGTTTTCATACCAGGCTGAGGTGGAAAGTTGGCTTGTCAGAGAAGATTCAGACTGATTTTGCAGTTCCTCTGTTATAGTTACACTATTTATATCACCACTGACATATCCATATCTCATTCCTTAAAATACACAAATACCAACTGAAGTATGAAGCAGTACTTAAATGTCATAATGTGTTAGCTACTGATGCTTTATTATTATTTTTTTAAAACTTGATATTCCAGTCTATCCTTTTGAATATAGCAGCCTGTGTGTCATTTACTGATTGACATTCTATTTTGCTGAAATTCTCCAAAACGTGTCCAACAATTTGATGGAAGCACAACAACAGACACAGTGTCTGCGATCCTGGCCCCTGTCAATGGGCTTTTGATGGTGACTGTAGGTGGCTCTGACTGGACTCTCTGTTCTGCCTTTGTCCCCTGTGCAGGATCATACATACAACGTGGGTGTACCCCCTGACCCTGTACCCTCCCTTCTTCGGGTTCTACTTCTTCAACGGGCTGCTGCTTGTGCTGCAGTGTCTGCACATCTTCTGGGCGGGGCTCATCATACGAATGGTCATCAAGTTCCTGCCGGGCAATGTACGGACTTCAGCTTCCAATTTTTTGCACCCTCCACAATGCACAGATAACATTTACGCACACCAAATGCTGCCATTATTCCAAAACGGTCCCTTTCTGCTTCGATTTATATGGCTAATACGCTTATGCAGACCCTGATTATGCATCAAAATACCCACCTTTTATCCATCATGCCACAGTGTGTTGAATGCTAAAGGAAGAACTGAAGCACCTTCTCTTAGCCGGACACATATTTTTCAGCTTAGCTTTTACTTCAAGATATATAGATATAAACAGCAACAGTAATAAAAACAATTGTCATTTATATGTGATTATACACTAATGAAAACAGAATTATATCTATTATTTTCTGTCTGCAATTAGATCCCTCTAAATCTTACACACAGGGCCTGTTTGTGTTTTAGTTTTGTTTAGTTTATTATTTATTCTTAAATTCAAGTAAAACCTCCCTCTTTACTCTTTCTAGATATTATTAAATTCTTGATATTAAATCACCACCGCCATGTGAACCAGTCTGCAGTAACACATTATTTTTTCCAACAGTTTCTTAGTTGTCTACCTGAAAGAGGAAGGAAATTATGTCACAAACAATGCTCTGAACTTCATTATTAGGAAAATGTACTATTTTTGTTTCCAGCTGGTAAACCACAGAGTACTGTATCATTTTATTTTTGGTTTATATGCTCCTGGTGGTTCAGAATTAGGTGCACAAACTGGAACAGCACAGGTACCATGTTTGGAGGAAAAGATTATTAGATATTCCTTTTTTTATA
>JAPQRQ010000003.1:30302135-30318168 GCA_037367365.1 Apogon talboti | reverse complement strand
GTGTGTGTGTGTGTGTGTGTGTGTGTGTGTGTGTGGCTGCTAATTTGTGGGGCTGCTCATTTTTCCCGTCATGAGAAGAGAAGGACAGTAAAGACTGCGGTAACCGATGACAGTCTTATGTAATTTGAGGATTAAAGAACCTCAGGGTGAACCAGGGCTGAGATGCTATGAGGTTTGGACGAGTGGAGGACCGGCTCTGGAGGGAGAAGAAGGAATGGTGAGTCTGATGGACATTTAGTTAGTGCTTTAAAGTTGCATGCCGGTTCTTAAAATATGTAAAAGGACTGCAGGTGATGAGTGTTGCTCTCCATAAAGTCATGGTTTGACCCTTTAAAGCGTAGTATTTCTTGTGAAACCTTTTAAATATTTCTTCTGTCCAGTGCTGTGTTCAGAGGTCCAATGTAAAAACCAAGGATGATGCTTCTGAGTTTCCTCTTGTATCACAGCAGTTTCATTTGCAACATCACAAAAACTTAATAAAACAGAAAACAAGGACGCATATACAGTACATGTTACATTACGATCATAGAAGACAATGTGTGGAATAATTCAGCACACATTTGAAATAGCATTAAACTTCATAAAACCTGATAAACTCCTTATTTTCAGTTTTCAGGACATGATGTTTGCCTGCCTTAACCCTTTCATGTCTTAAAACAGTCGACAGCAACTGATCTACAATGTTTAATAACGTCTGATCCTTTAAATGTATGTAAATAATTAAGGTAAAATGCAGTTTTTCAGCTTTTCGTTGCCAGTTGGACGTTCAGAGTCTTCACAGTGAAAGTGGAAACACCATCACCTTTTATAACATTGATTCACCCACAGTTTGATAAATAACAGCGGTTAAAAACAAATTTTTTTTTGTTCTGTTAATGTGATATAAGAACTTGAATTTGCTCTGAGCTTTTATGATCATGAACATGTTCAGCAAATTAACCATACAAAAGTACCAGATTTTATTTTATTTTTTTTACAGAAAAATGCAAAATGCAGCAACGAATATTATAATAAATGGTAATAAATCACTTAGGAAAGGTTAAACATAGAGAAAAAACAGTTGGAAGTTGATACAAAAATAGCTCTAGGTCTTTAAGGGTTAATATGTTATCATATAGTAAACTGGCTCGTGAAGTTTGTTGCATTAGTTTTGACTTTAAAGCTGTGAACAAACAGTTGTAGAATAAGAATAAGAAACATGTTTCTAGACTTGTACGTTCCAGAATGAGGCCACTAGGTCAGTATGACGCCTCTGAGAGTCCAATTATCACCATAACATTACAGATGTAGAGCATAAACATACAAGTAAGTCGTTTTTGTTCATATTTGTTCAGATTTAAGGGGAAATTAAGCAGGTTTACATGGTGAAATTTTTGCCAAGACAGAAAACTGAAGTGAACCTAATAGAGACAGAGTGTTAAATAAAAGAGTTGTTTTTCCCCTTATGAATGGAGAAGATAATATTTCCATCTTTTGAGGGAAGCTCAAAGGGAACATTATTTTGTTATGGAAATGAAGCTTGAATGAATAAATGAATAATCATGAAAAAACAATTTGTAACTCCAACTTTTAAGAATGTAATTATGGAATAAGGTTCCAAAATGTTCTATTCTAATGGACAATTTGATTGGTTTGTATTTTTTTTTACCCCCTGAAATACATACAAAGGCATAAAACTGTTTTTGTCATGACATTTAATGTTTTCTAAATTATTTATTGACATTTATTATCATATTTTCCTCTGTTTTGCATTTTTCAGTGAAGCTCAGGTATTTTCCTATAATTGATTTACTGATCATGTAGATGTTCATAACATTATTACATCAGAACAGAGAAAACTGAAGAAAAAGTGACTCTTTCGGCAAAATACATCATCAACTGAACATAAAAAACAAATGTCTATAACCACTGTTATTTATCAAACTACATGAGTTTTATTGATGAATCAATGTTGTAGAAGATGACGGTGTTTCCACGTTCACTACGGAGCCTCTGAACGTCCAAATGGGCCATATCTGATGACCGTGAAAAGATGACAAATTACATTTTACTTTAATTATTTACGCCTATTGATAAGATTAGTGGATCAAAAGTTATTCAACATTTTATATCAGTAGATGCTTTCAGTCACAGGCGGATGTTTAGGTCTTAGAGCATTATCTTGTCCATACAGAAGTATTGTAGGTCTTTCATTATCTGACAAGTTACATCATCAGATCAAATACATAATCATTTTCACATCGATCAAGTAACAACTCTTTAATAATTCATCACACAAGCAGTTATTTTTAGAGCATGAACCAATGGAATAAAGCCTCTGTGCTGCACCTTTATGAGATGCATAAAAACTATATACTGTACATCTCAACAATTCCCTCACTCAAACCCACTGGTTTTGTCCACAGTGTATATTGAATATTTTGAAACTCTATCTCATTTGTTTATTTATTTTATTTTATTCTATTTTTGACTGCATGCTTCTAACTTACTCCATGTTCTATGTATGCGCCAAACCACTGGACCAAATTCCTAGTAATGTGAGCCCTGTTTACTTACAATAAACATGATTCTGATATTGATTCTGAACAATATGACTGGCTTTTCTTGTTTTTGGTGTTTATTTTGACTGTATATGTTCACTTTTGGTTGTTTGTTGGTATTTGTGCTTGTGTTTATATGTTTTTATCATGTATTTGTGATTGTCGACCCCAGAAAGACAGAAGAAAATGAGGATCCAACCTTTAGTTTTAGTATAACTTTGATTCTGCTTCATTGTCTTAATTTTAGGAGTATATGTGTGTACTGGCTGTGTTAGTGCTGCTGATCTGACTAGAAGAAGAAGAAGCTGGTGAATCAGGGCTCATCATGGACCAGGCGTCTCAACCTGCGCCACAGTTTGAGGTGGACGTGGACCTGGGCTTCGCGCTCTTCTTCCTCTTCCTCCTGTGCTTCTTCCTGCTGGTGACGGTGGTCCGCTGTGCCCAGACCGTCATGGATCCTTATGGCTCCATCTCCACCTCCACCTACCAGGAGGAGCAGATCACCTGAGGCGTTAAAACGAATCCACAGGACTCTGAGGAAAATTTAAAAAAAACACCATGAGATGAAGACTATTGGACATCATGAAGGAGGAGCCGCCTCAGGGATGAAAAAATACAATTATTCTGCTGTAATGGGAATTATAAGACATGCAGCAGGTTGTATTTCTTATTTTAGCTTATATGGAATTTAACGGTGCTTAATTAACCCTCAAAGATGTAAACAACCTCCACTGACCAAAAGGATCCACTGATCTAAAGCTTTAGACCCGCCTACATTGAAATAATTCAGTTAAAATGCAGATTCTCAGGTTTTCATCAGATATGACCCATTTGGACGTTCAGAGGCTCTGTAGTTACCATGGAAACACCATCATCTTCTACAACATTGATTCACCAGTAAAACCCATGGAGTTGGATCAATGACAGTGGTGATAGACACTTGTTTGTATGTTCAGTTAGTTAATATCATAAAAAAAATTGCTCTGGATCTTTAAGGTTTAAGTACTTTTGTTCAAGTTCTGTATTTAAGATCTGAGAATGTGCTTGAGTATTTCAATTATTTGCTGCTTTCATACTTCCACACCACTACATCTCAGAGGTAAATTCTGTACTTTTTACTCCGCTACATGTATCTGACAGCTTTAGTTACTTTTGATATTACAAATTTCCAACCCCTTCTTGTCCTCTGAAAACTATGTGTTTCCAAATATGTCAGTTTTGAATGTTTTTGTAAAGGATCCTTCATGAGTCGGGGGAAACTCTGCTGCTTTTTATGGAAATAAACTCTGTAAAAAAGAGAAGCCATGACAACGACAACCCCATATCTTTTCTCAGTGGTAGAATAAGTGCTTTTACTGAGGTAATGTACTGCCTTTCATTGAATATTTATATTTTCTGCAGCTTTGTGCACCTACTTCTACTCCACCATGTCTCAGACACATTTGTCTCACAGCTTTGATTAATATTTTCTTTTCAGATTTTCTTCAACCCTCTTTCATCCAGTGAAGACCACATGTACAAACTCTTAATGGTTGTGATAGCCTGAAGATTTAAGTGACAATTCTCCTCCCTTTTAAACTAATTAAAGTCATTGAAACCTAACGGATTCACTGAAAAATGCAATTTCACAAAACTTAAGGCAGTCCTGTTGTCCTGAGCTCATGAAAAATTTGACTTTTAAGAGGTACGTGGTTCTTATAGAATGTGACACATTGCTGTAGATTAAACTACCAACAGTAAATGAACAACTGCAAATGAGCCCTGAACATCATCAGTAAAATGTAAATTTTACAGCATTACTTTTACTTTTACTTCAATTTCACTGATGATAATACAAACACACTTCCATGGAAAAAAGTTCTGCAGAACTTTTACCTGTAGTGGAGTATTTTTATAGTGTGGTGTTACTATTTTCACTTAAAGGATGTGAATGCTTCTTCCACCACCGCTGCTATTACACAGAGAAGAAAGAAAGGAAAGAAAGAATCTGTGTTATTTAGTGAACATTTTACACATGATTATGCTTTTTTACTTGTACAATAAACTTTTTGAAGTAACTCCTCTGTTGTGTGAATTTATTATTATATTAAGATTCATTTCTTCTGATTTTGATGCTACATTTAAACATCCAGAAGAAGAAGAAGAAACAGATCATATTAACTGGTGATCCTGCTTATACACACAACATTGCCAAAGATATTTCCATGTCAAGCATTTATTGAGATGTGGCCGTGATAGAATTTAATGTTTTCATAATTATACTTATAAAACTGAAACAGGTGAATGGTTAGCTTACAATGCAAAATTTGACTTCCTGGATCTACTGCACTCTATAAAAGGAGTGCAAAGAAGAAGAAACGACTGAACTTTGTTAACTTAGATTTAATGCTGTGAAAGGTAACACATGTAGATAAAAACTAAATGAACAAAACAATAAACAAAACTGACATAAGAATAAGTAAAATTTACAAAATAAACATAATGATCTGAATTTTTTTGGTAGATCAGTCTCATGTCTCATATTCATATAAAATTGGACACAAACAGGAAATACAATGTTTCCTCTGTTTTTAAAGCTTAATTTGGATAGAAACCTAATTTTAATCAATTTGAACATATTTTCTTGGGAAATTGTCTTAATATGTGGAACGAAGGGAGGGATCCAAACCCTGGTCACAACCTCCTGACTGAGGTGAAGCAGACTGGGACCTGTAGGAGCTGTGTATTTCCACCAGATGGCGGCAGTGCAACATCTGCCATACAAACTGCCCTTAGAAACGCAGAAGAAGAAAATCGGCGGCGGAATCAGCCAGCGAGGAAGAGAAAGCGGCTGGCAACAATATCGAATATGTTGACACGCCTTTGTAGCTAACAACAAATCCGCTGTGAGACATTAGGACAATTTACAACCAAGATTTAGAGCTGTGTGAATTGTAAATCTCCTTTGTGTGCATATTCATTTGTGTTTGCTAGCTAGTAAGTAGCATCAACTAGTCGGGCCTTAGTGCTACTTAGCTTAAACGATAGTCGGATTGCTGCTATTGTGATATGACCGTACGTCTGCCTCACTGAAGCGTCTAAACCACAGGTAAACTACGAGTCTTGGTTCACACTCATCGCCTTACTAAAACAGTTGATGTGTTTTGATAACAAATATATTCCTAATTCATAAAAGTTCATTATGTATCGAAGTGGGTAAAAATTCATAAATATGGCTAACGTACAGAACAATTTAAAAATGTAAAAGACGTGATGTGTTAAAATCTAAGTTATGCTATGTCTCCTCTTACCTGATGTGAAGAACTTTGTGGCCAACCGAGAGGTAATTATGAGCTTGTGAGTGTTTTGAAAACTGTGACTAAGTTATACAGTGTAAAAACTAACTTATCTCTAACGGCGACTACCCGTTAGCTTTAGCCTAGCGTTGTATGTGATTAGCCTGCTCTCTGCTCTGTATAAATGTGTTCGGTTAATTTGAGATAATGCTAAATCAGCCTGAAACAGCCTGTGGACTTGGGTTGTGTATCAAACTCGGGAGAGGAAGACAGACAGTTTGAAGGCATTAATGAAGGAAGCGACGCTCTTGTGTACAAGATAGGATCTGCGTCCTTCCGGCTCTGTGTGAGAGAGCTGTAGATTGTTTCGGCCCGCTTGGGTTGTGTGCTGCTGTGCCCTGTCGGTGACCCCACTAACTGCCGGGAGCCTTGAGTACATGATTTGCACGGGCATTTTATTTTTTCTCCTTATTAAAAGTTTGTTTTAGGCTCCATCGCACCCAAGCTATGACACAAGCCTGCAACAGGGGTTTTGGGTGACTTGTAGACACTGTTGTGGACCAGGTGTGTGAATGTGTGCGAGTGAGTGCGTGTGGGTCCATCATATAATTTTATTTGATGATTTAAATATAAGAGACTAATAGTAAACCCGGGTACCACTTCTGTTAAATATTAATACTACCACTGTACCCAAGTGATTTATTCCATTTCCTTTTATTTTGAACTTAAAAATTACATAGAACTAAAGACGAGTCTTTACATTTCACTTTTTGTTTTGTGATGTTTCATTCAAGTATTCTTTTTTTTTTTTAAAGCATAAATAAAGGGAATATTATAAGGGTAACCCAGGCCCCTTTTTATGCAAGCTAGCTATATCTCCACTGTGGAAATGTATTAGGCAGAAATGTAGGAACAGGGTGTGTTTAAAAAAAAAAAAAAAAAGGCTATGGATACAGAACCGTACTTATATGCTCCACGGAGGGTTCCCCTCCCCCCTGAGCTCACCTTAGGACACCTGCGTTACCTTTTGACAGGTGTACCGCCAAAGTACAGAAAGACTATGAATTCGGTATACTTCTGATTGGCTAATTAGTGTCACGTGACTCGGAAATTCCGTACGATTTTTTTTTTAGACGTCTAGATTACAATATGTTATTTACCAATTTTTATATACCAGTATTTGTTACAGCATATTTGACACATGCTTTTGTTTGTAAACATATGAAAAAAAAACATAGCCACACATTACCATATGAAGAATAATTCTAATAATTCTATGACTAGTATTGTGCTCTGGCTTTCACAGTGATTTCACAGTGTTTCTCCTACAGTGTACCCCCCTATGGATAACTTCATGGTCAAAGTCTCCTTGCATGACAGAATGGTTACACAGTAGAGACAGCGAGCTGAGTCCTTGCATTCCAATCGATACACTTCTAAGACAACACAGCACAACACTTTGTATAATACATCTTGTTAATCAAGGCCTAATTGCAACTGGTTATAATAATTATTGTGTACTTCTGTTGACTTCATATTTTGCAGCAGCTAAGGAGGTAGATCAAATGGAGACCACATCACACCCTAACGAGTTTGGAGAGAAATTTGAAAGAACGCTACAAAAAAGGAAACGAGAAGAAGATGATGGTAAGATGCACACAAGTCTGGTTAAAATACAAAAAAAAAACATGGCGTTTGAACATGTGTTATGTTTACTGGAAAGGAAATTATTGTTGGTAAGTGATTCTTTAACCTAGCTTTTTCTCTTTGTAGGAAACACGTCTGAATCCCCACATGTGTCTGTTCACTCCACAAATGAAATGACACCCAGACTACCAAAACAACCAGTAGTAGTTTTAAATAAACTCCCTGAGGTGAAAATCAGTGCTCTACGACCGCCAACTCCTGAGCAGTTCTACAGTGAGGATGAATCCCAGAGCAGCTCTGATTCAGAATTTCATCAGGAACCAGGAGAAAATTCCAGTGATTCAGATTTTTCACAATCAAAAAACAAACAGAAATCGAAAAAAGGTGCAAAGACAAACTCTACTAATAACAACTCAGGTAATGTTACCATTATTAAATTACTGAGGTCAGTCTCATAAGAGATGCTTGTGGTAACATCTTGTAATATAAACGTCTGATTTCCTCCACAGAGCCAGAACCGGCCCCTGTGATCATAACATCGTCTCTTGCCACTTACTCAAATGAGATCACCAGGACCAGTGCTGATGTTCCTCAGCAGGAAATCAGTGTGAACATGATGGTTCTGGCCAGAAAAAAGTGTATGCGGTGGCAACGAGGAAAAGTAGTGGAGATAATAACAAGAGGTAAAAAAAAAAGAAATATAAATATTTATGAATGGTCAAAACATTAAACAACTCCTTACTATGCTCTACATACTCTATTTGTCAACCAACCATCTTAATTGACCTGACCAGCCTTGCACAAGAAATGCCATCAGTTTTTGTACATTAACGCTGACATTTACAGTGAATGTTTTATAAAAGTACTAAACGATTCAGCATAAGTTGCATTCTTTGTCCTATTGGAGCTTTAGTGTGTTTATTGCACCTTTACATCAAGCCACACTATAAGAACAATAATGTGACTGAAAATGTAAAATTCCACACGTGTCATATGTCTTTTGAGGTGTAGAGGCTCTTACAGATATTTCCAGATGATACTGCAGAGAATCAGTGCCTCCTTGTCTATTTTAACAACTTGAAAAAAACGCTGCTTATGGGAAAGAAGCACTATAAACCTCCTCTGTAGCCGGTTGTTGAATCTGACGTCACGGTGCCATAAAACTCATTTCCAGGTTATGACTGTATAGCAGTAGAGCCTGTATGTACATTAACAATAAACTCTCTCTGTAGTGAAGCATCAGTTAGTTCAGAAGGAGCTCAGTCTATTTGTATTAATCAAATACAGTCCAATTTGTGGAACAGATTCGAAAAACAGGAAGCAGTGTCAAGGCTTAAGAAGTGGATTGATTCTAATCCTTTATTCAGTGGCTTAGGGTTAGATGACAACATCTGTATAGTACAGCAAGACATGACAAGGTAAGGTAGTGTAATTTGTTAAAGCTGTTCACCTTCATGATAGATTAAAGACTCTGTCTGCAGGCAATGACTTCCAAGCATTTGTACTGGTTTGTTATAGAACAGAATAAGCTTTATTGTCATTGTCAAATACTATTGAACAGTGCAACGAAATTTGGTTTTACATTTAACAGGTTACTCTGGTAAATAACACATCAATTATACAGTCAAGAATAAAATGTATAAGTATAAAAGTGTCAAGTAAAAACACCCACACACACACACACACACACACACCAAAGTGAGTGCAGTGTCCAATATGCAGAATATACATGTGACAGTAGTGTCTGTGGTGTTAAGTCTTTTTAGGTGAAGTGGGTAGTGCAATGTCCTGAGTTAAACCATCAGAGATTGTGACTGTGTACAGAGATGTTTTGTAAAACGAAGGTGGTGTAGACAGACAAACTGCGTATTTTCTAATTTGACCAATTTCATCCACTGACACTTTGTAGAAGATGGACGTCTGAAGTACAAGGTCAGTTTTGAAGAAAAGGGAAAAAGCCTCGTGTCTGGTCACCACATCGCCTTCGACACCACACCGAAGCTGGAGCAGCTGTACATCGGTGCACGGATGGTGGTCCGGTGTCAGGTGAACAAGTTCAGGTTCTTACCTGGCATTTTGGCAGAGCTACCCAGCAGAAACAACCGCTTACGGTATGAATTTATCCTGATCTTTAGTATTCACCACCTCATATGAATTATTTAGATTAGATATCTTATGGACTGTATTTTTTTTCTTTTTTTTCAGCTTCTTGGTTTTTGTAGATGATCACACGCCGGTCTATGTCGGATTACCTTTACTTCATCTTATCTGCAGACCATGTAAGTTTGAGGGTTTTATCTTTTTTAATGTAATATAGTTTTTACTATTTCCTTTTCAAACAGATTCATAATGGCTGCAAACCCTTGAATGTTTTTCACTTTTTTATACATTAGGGACCAAGCAGGTTTACCCTTTTAAGAAAAACTTCTGATCTTTTCTCATTCGCCCAGGTTTTAATGTATCGTTCCCATTGTCTGCTGTTAGTTGGATCTCCAAAATAAATTCCTTTAATCCAGTAACCCCCTAAGTCAGGGGTCACCGATCCTGGTCCTCGAGGGCCGGTGTCCTGCATGTTTTAGATATTTCCCTCTTCCATCACACCTGGTTCAATTAATGATCAGCTCATCTCCAAGCTCCGCAGAAGCCTGATAATGATGTAATGGCATCCAGGTGTGATGGAAGAGGGAAATATCTAAAACGTGCAGGGACACCGGCCCTCGAGGAGCAGGATTGGTGACCCCTGCCCTAAGTCATATCACACTCCATCACTTTTCTTCACTGACTACTGACACGTCATATTGAAATGCTTTTCAGTGTGAATGAATTGTCTGTTTTCATAACCACGGGCCCTAACAGGCATGAACCTAAATGACATATACTTTTTGAGTTTGTTTTACCACCCAGTCCTAATCCAGTGGTAAAATCCACACCCACAGATTGGCCAGTTTCTGCTCTTTTGACTTGTTCCTCAAGGGAAAATAAACGGTATTACAGTAAAATTCAATAAACAAGTAACTTTTCGATAAAGTTTGAATTATGCATCATTTACATATATGATGTTTGTCAGTTTATAAGATAATTTTATAAGTCAAGAAAGTCTGTTGTAGCAGAATGTGAAAATGCATAAAAGTAAAGACCACACACCAGAAGATCATCATTACTGTCTTCCACAGTGTGTTCAAAGTTACTGAAGATAACTCTGCAGCTTCAACATGACCAGACTGACAGTGATTTTTTTTTTTTTTACTACCTCTTTTAATTACTTTTCACCTTACTTTGACATACAAAGTGAAATATGCTGGGATAATGGTCATTTAGATGTTGGTGACAAGTATTACGTGAGTGTAGAGATGCATTCCACTGAGCAGTTTCACACAATACCGGATGTTACTTGACTATCTTTACCACAAACAGCAACCACAAAATTATATCTTGGGTAAATAAAAATCATATGCAGCATACTTAAAATGAGATTAAAAAAAAACAAAAAAAAAAACATAAGTCTCTGGCAATTGAGTATCATTCATATTTTTCCCCAAATAAGGTCAGATGGCACACAGCCAAAGAGGAGACTTCAACTGTCTGTAGGAGTTTGTTGTATTAGTATGGGACCTTGACAGACTTGCTTTGCTTTCCGTTCTCCGGCAGTGGCAAATCCGCTGGATGACCTTCCCGACACCCCTCACAAGAATTTCATGGCTCAGTACTTGAAGGACTGGCCGTACCCTCATTTGACCCAGTACAGATGTGGACAGAGCCTTTGTGTAGAAATAAATGGAGAGCAGAAGCCGTGTGATGTGGTGCAGGTGGACTGCAGCTTGATCCAGGTCTCTTTTCAGGTCAGTAGCTTCACATTGCTGTTATTTAAACCATTACAGGATCTTAAAAAGTATGGAAAAAAGTTTCTCTCATAGTCGAATTTTAGAGTATGGTCAAAGGCACGTAATCTTGTAAGATAAATAGCTACATGAGGAAAGCATAAAAAAAAAAAATTGATGTGATTTGACTAACCGGTCAGTACTGGAATGATTCTAGTGAAACTTATGTGATTTTCATATGTTTTGAAAAGGTTTGTCAGTACAACACGATTTACTGCAGATTGTGTATTCATTCATTCATACATTTATTAAAATGAGGTTTGCAACTACACACAACATTTACAATCTCAACCATAAAAGTAGACACGCAAGTATAAAAGTACATAAAGTCAAGGTCTTGGGGGAAACATTAGCAGTTTTGAAAGTCTACAAAAAGTCCGGAATTGCATTATGTTCCATTATGAATATCATGCTGTAAGGTGTTGTTTTCTGTCAATACTATAGAGTAACCAACATAAGGAGTGGATCCACAGAGGCTCGACGCGACTAGAACACATGGCGAGGTTTTTGGAGATGAAGGCGCTGGAAGAACCGATCAATTGAAATCTTTCTGACACAGGAGTCGCCCATAAGGAGAAAATTATTAACAGTGTCTGTCATTATTGCCCCAAGTGATGCAAAACTTGGTCGACGACAACCATTTCATTCAAGGTCATTCATGTGAGGTGTATACATTAAAGCTGCAGGGACTGAAATTGGGGGAAAAACAGGAATATGAAATTGCACTTTTTGCAGCTCTCTCCTTTCAATCCAAATAAAGACTAAATATAAAAAACAGATCCTGACTTTGTTCCGTTCTGAAATGTGGCGTGAAGCAGTAGAATCTCATCCAGATCGCATCTGACTGAATCTGATGAGTGATTGGTAGTTACAGCAGTCAATCACATATATCAGTGATTAGACAGAGTCAGATACCACTTAATTCTAACAAACAGGAAATAAAAAGTGAGATTTCAAACCTGAGTTCAACACTTCACTGATACAAGTGTCCTGACCCAACTGTTTTCTATTATTGAAAAGTCAAGTGCATTTTCCTGTTTATCCAGTCTTGCCAGTGTTGGTGTACACAGCTTCTTTTTTTTTTTTTTTTTTTTTTTTTTTAACATTTATCTGAACAGATTCCTTGACATACAGTTCAATCTCATACATATTGTACAGTTCCTTTCTTTTATCATACTCATGTGCTCAGGCTCTTTTATTACTTTGATCTTTTGACATTCACGTTGGCTTTTGTTGTTATGCCCTTCCTTGTATATCATTGAATGTTCATCCTTTTTTGTAAAGAATAAAAAGTATCTTGATTACAAGTGTATCCGAGCAGTATAACTAATTGAGAAGCCTAGGAACCGGTAAAAATGGCTCTTTTAATATATTTTTTTCTGATTAATTAGCTAATGTTCTACACTTTTCGATGCAATGAATCAATATGATCCTTACAAAAATAAAGTTAGAGCAAAAATACATAAGAAACCAAGTTGTTTTTTCTTTTTGTTGTTTTTTTACCCTTAGGTAGTATTCTTTTAACTTCCTAGAGTTCACACAAAAACTCATAGTGAGGACTCATTCAGCTTTTATGGCCCCAAACTGGAACAGTCTACCCTAGGACCTGAGGTCTGCTGTGAGTGTTCATATTTTGAAAAGTAAATTTAAAACCTATCTTTTTAGTTTAGCTGTAGTTAAACTCTTACTCTTGTTTAACTCTGTTGCTTTAACTTTATTTGCAACTGCGGGACAGTGGGGGGTTTGGTGTAAAGCACTTTGTGCTACATGCAATATGTATGACAAGCGCTATACAAATAAAGTTTGATTGATTTTTTTTTACAGTATGAACAGCACAAACCACATAAAAAATTTTCATGATGCATTTATTTTTAATCTACTTTTGTTGAGAAAAAAAATTTACAGTCTAAACAAATGTGCCATTGTCCTACGTACAGTAGTACAGACTGCTATTTGTAAATAGAAATATAGTAAGAACAGTTAACAACAGTGTATTACTCATTGGGAATCGTGAACAAATAGCATTCTGCAAGAAAATTATTTTTTAGGTTTCTCAAAAAGTGCATTTTGCCACAACCAGTTAATGGTAAAATTAATAACCAGTAGGGGGCGCTAACAACTCACTGTAGCGTCATCACTCTAACATCCAGGTAACAGAAGAAGAGTATAGACTGGTCCGCGCAACACGACGTGGAAGTTTTCGTATTTTCTAAGTAAATTGAGAAGAAAATACTTTATGGGTGAGGGTGTGATCTATATTTTGGAAATTCTGGATATCCCATGTCACAAGTTCTACAAAAAAGATAATAGTAACGTTATTAATCTGAGGCCTTTATAGTTACAGCTAGCTTGAATTAGCTAGCATTGACAAAGCATGTACTAAAGTAAAGCACTGTTCTTTGTTACGGTTTTTCAGCGGTAGATACATAAGGCTTCTTATCAGAGCGTCAGCTATTATATGAGAAAAGAGTATTACGTTGCATTTAATTAGCTTTATTTACCTGACGTTTGCTAGGCTAATGTTTTATGTGGAAGAATGCAGCAGGGTCATCCCTTAAACTATACTTTTACTATAATTGACCTTCATGCTGCGGATTTACGTGATAACAAGCTTTCAAGGAGTACAAATTTCCAAAACAAACCAACGATGGTTTGAGGCTGAAACAAATATTAATAACGTCCTCTTTGCTAGCAGTCAGGGAAGGGTTGGGTTTTATTGTTAAAGTCAGGTTCATTCAGATACCCTAGAGTTTTATGATGCAACTTTATTCCTTTAGAAAAATTTAACAGTGTTACAAAAAATTACAGTGACGATCTTTAATTTTTCAGCTCCTCAGCATTTTTAATCCACACTAATTTATTGCAGTGTGGTTAAATGTAACGGTTTCTCTATACATCAGTTTCATGTTTAAGCACCCTGCGTGTACCTTATATTTGGTCTTTAACCTCAAATACCCCCTGAAACATACCATCCACCAGCAATCAAATAGGCCTTGTGGCGTTGCATAATTAATATAATTTCATTCAAGAATCTGCTTTGCATTTTGGAAGATGGGGGTCCCAAGTTACATCACTTTGACATTGACACTAAATATATAACTATCGACCATACTATACACTATGTCCATGTTACTATGCGGATTTTCCTGACCTTGAGCTTTGCCATAGGACAGCCAAAATTGAATCACTCATCGTGTCATCCATAACTCATGGATGATACTCCCAATATTGTGGAAGCTAGACTGCAAACTTATAGACACATGCCAGTAAAAAAAAAAAAAAAAACCAGGAGTAATAAGTAAACATATATAAAGCCTTGTATTTTTGTGCTGTACTAATTTGGTACCAAATATTTGTCAGTACTTGATAGGAGCAAGTAATAGACCCCATTAATCAATTTCCTTTTCTCTGCACACCACAACTATTCACTGCCAGCATACCACTAAAATCCACTTAAAATTCTTTGTGTTGCAGTGACTATGGAAGGAGATGAGATAGAGCTGACCAGAGAGGAGCTCCAGAGGATCTGTGAGCAGAGGATCTGTGAGCAGATAAACGACAGTGAGTTGGTCTCCCAAGATTTATTAAAGAAATATCGCCTGCTGCAGACACTGTTGGAAAAGAAGGAGAAACAGGCAGCCAGCATCCTAAAGCTCTGTGAGTAAGTGCTGCATCTATTCTTTACTTTTGTTCTTGTCTCAACATCAAAAGTCAGTGTTATACAGTATTCAAGTCATTTGTATGATTAGATGTTTTGTATGGTTAGTATTTTTCTGTATAAGAAAAGACATAAAAGTTATCACACAAAAGATTCAACCTAAAATTTGTCTTTGGGTCTGTTATTTTAGGTCTGTTGCAAAATATGAAGCAATTGTGAAGAAACAGTACTCTATGCTGGGGTGGGAATACAGAGATACAGATTCTGAGGAAGATGAAGATATCACAGATAATGGTAACGTCAATGGAAAAAAGTTTACACAGTTTTCTGTTGCTGCTGTTGCTGTCATTTTCTATCACAGAATAACGTGGTTTTTTTTCCCTCTGTAGGAAATGCACCAGAATCATCATGTGAGGACCTGAATGAAGACCAGAGTGAAAAACAGATTCACTATCTAAAACAACCAGTCGTGGTTTTGATGAGACTTTCTGAGAGTAAGATCAGGGGTTTGTCTGGCCCATCACCAGAGAACAAAAATAGTGAAGATGAGTTGTCAAATATTTCAAATGAGTGTGATGGAGTTTGGGAACCAGATGAGCAAGACTCAAGTGATTCTGATTATTTTCTCTCGGGTTCTGAGAAAGGAGGAAAAAAGAGGAAAAAAAGCTATCAAAAGAATGGAAAAGGCGCTAAGAGAGATGCATCCTCAGCGCCACCAACAAAATCCCAAATGCCACCAACAACATCCTCAACATCCTCAACTCCACCAACAACATCCTCAACACCACCACCAACATCCTCAACACCACCAACATCCTCAACTCCACCAACAACATCCTCAACACCACCACCAACATCTTCAACATCCTCAACACCACCACCAACATCCTCAGCGCCACCAACAAAATCCTCAACGCCAGCTACAAAAGGGTCAACGCCAGCAGCAAAAGGGTCAACGCCAGCAGCAAAAGGCTCAACGCCAGCAGCAAAAGGGTCAACGCCAGCAGCAAAAGGGTCAACGCCAGCAGCAAAAGG
>JAPQRQ010000003.1:30248905-30273224 GCA_037367365.1 Apogon talboti | reverse complement strand
GAAAATGTGAGGCAGTTACTATGCACCTTTATGGTGAGCCTGATGTAAGCTCACCATAAACTCATAACCATAAAACCTGTCTAAGTCTTTTACTATATTTGTAAATTTCTATATTAAACATAAATGGTCACCTATACAGCAATTTAAAATGGACTGCAGATTGGAAGATTTTTGGAAGAACTCTAAAATTGTTTTGATCATTTAAACCTACAATCTAACAAACTACATGCTCACGTTAAATCTCCATGTGAATAATTTTGTTTTGTCCTGTGTATTTTTTCCCCGAAATATTTCCAGACGTATACCTTGATTACTAATACAATAAATGGATGATAGCTTTGAAGTTATTGCAAAGCATGCGTTGCAGCTGAAACAGGACTAAAACGTCTGATCGATCATTAATATTATGGACATAACATTTTGGGTTTGTTGAGGTGGCTAGCTAGCTCCGTTAAAATCGTTAATCGTGACGGATCTTCGGGACTCTTTTTCATACCGCCAGATTCATTAAAGCACAGCAGCTTGGCGTATGTTAGCTTAACGTTAGCTGATGCTCAGGTCTACGAGGCCTCACGGTTGATAAACGTGAGGACCACTACATAAACTGACTTCCGCAAACTAAACAATGGTAAAGAATTCTATAGCAGATATTTTAGCAAAGGCTTTATCGTACCTCCGTGTAAAAGTTTTGAAATAATTCATCCGACACATTCTGAGTAGAGGGCTCTCCTCCGGCAGCCGCCATCTTAACCCTGGTTTACATATGACGTAGGACACCACGTGATTGTCCGGCGCATTTATCGAAGTAAAAGGATTTTGTTACCTGTTTGTTTCTAATTCAGTTCGGATGATTAGGAATTTAATATTATACTCATATATCAAAGTTAATTCGATAACAGCGTACGTAATATTTAACACAAACCGCTATATAGAAATATTTAAGTCCACAACAGTAAAAACTGCACATTTAATAGAACAACTGGAAAATACACTATTTAACCTATGTTAAATTACTGCTCGCGCTTTTATTTTGAAATAACAGAAAGAGGAATAAAAATCTTTTCCGCTATTGAGATTCAAATTCAAATTAAAAGCTATTAAATTAAATTTCGGTGATAAAAAAAATATCAAACTATTGATCAGTTAAGGTAGTTGCAGTAGAATGATCAAGATTACACTTGACTTGAGCCAAAATATCGTTGACGTGAGCTTGTCATTTTTGGAACTTAGCATTAGCTTCACGTTCATGATGGCAGAACCTACGCACCCATAGTTAAAGTGAAATGAAATTACAGGTTGAAACAAATGATACTAGCAGCATTTAGCTAACAAACATGGATTTACGGTGGCGTTATGTGTCCGTGCATCATGTCCTTTACAGGGACACCTGGATGCAGGATGCTCACCGTACAGTGACAGCGGAGTGGATGACGTTGAACAGTGTACTGTGCGTACACTGAAGAGCATTATACAAAAGATTTACAGCCGAGTTTGTATTTGTTACACAACTGAAGTTTCACTGATGACTTGCACCCGATTTACCTCCATAGCAGAAACATTTACTTGGTTTTGTCTTGTCTAGTTGTTTCTTTTCAACCCGTACTAAAATAAAAAAGTAAGTGTTCTTATTCATTATAATCTTGTAGCCACCACAGTTAGCTCCGTTCATTTTAAAGGTCCCTTAATATATAGAATATAATAAGTTCTATCTATCTATCTATCTATCTATCTATCTATCTATCTATCTATCTATCTAGTGGTGTCTTACCTCATTTTTTGTGGACTGCAATCTGGGTCTTGAATTTTAACAGTAGTTTGCAATTTGTGGTGTATCTGAGTCTTTGGTCATGAAGTCTTTATCTAGGGGAATATGTAGCCCATAATCTGCAAATTTAAAGTGCAACTACTGTGCAGTGCAATTTGGATGAAGTGAAATTATACAAAGCCTGTATATCAATGCTATAAAGACATACAAATGCATTTTATCACTTACACCTGTGCTTCATCAACTTATGTGTTGAGGTGTCATAATTTATAAGATTTATTATTCACAATTCAGTTTTTTTTTTACTATTATGTCTGGAATGGGACCAGTTGGCTTTCATTTATCTGGATCTGACCTGGTTTTGTAATGTTGAGTCAACTTGTGATAGATTTTTTTTTAATTTTTTTTTTTTGCTTGGTGTAATAATTCAGCAGCATCAGATACGACCCACTTGAATGTTAGAGACTCCCTAAAGACCATGACAGTAGTTCTAGACTGATTTTATGTTGGGTTAATGATATATTTTCTGTAAAATGTCTTTTTTGACATAACCTTTGGATTAACTCTGGGCTGTTATGAATACATGGTTATGCAGTTAAATGTAGTCCACCATCCATTATGTAGAGTTCAATTAAAATAATTCTCAGGTTTTGTTTGTGGCCCAGGGTGTTAGACACATAGGAAGTTGACACAGGGACCAGGGTTCAAGGCCCATTTGTAGAAGACTTTTAAAGCTTATTATGAAACACTTCCATCTTCACCACCAGTCATAGAGACATACAACCTTGAACAATAAGCTCCATGTCCAGCTCAGTAGCTTGTATGGATGAGATCCTTAGAATGTAAATTAGGAACCAGAATTAAAATCTGACAAACTCAAAAGATCCACCATCCACCATGGAGACTTAAAATCTTGAAAAAGCAGCTTAAGTTAGTATTTGCCAGTGGTAAGACGCTGATCTGCTGTCATCAAGGACTGGGGTTCAAGTCTTGTGTTATTGTTTTTAAATCCACCACCCAAAGCAGGGAGTTAAACCTGAAGAATCACCATCTCTGCAGTTGTCTCAATAGCTCAGTCTCATAAGATGCTTACAACATACCAAATGGACCTGAGTTCAGATCTCATTCTTCCCAAAGTATTTTAAAGCCCACCACCCAAATTGTAGACTTAAAAGCTCATAAAAAAAATCTTTGTTAAGGGCTGTTGATGTAGTGGTGGGTTGATCAACATGAAGGCTCTACGTCGTCTGTGGTTGACCAGGAGGAGGGCTTTAAGAATTTAGACACTTTATCATCACTCCAGTTGTGCAGTTTTTGTTTGCAACTCAAGTTAATAAACAGTTTTATTTGCCTAAGATCTCTGCAGTGTTTCAAATAATGACCATAATCATGAACTAATTAAAATCACAAATTCACTCAATGATCATGAAATTTCATCTAAAAAATATCATATTCTGTATTTACTTGGTATCAAATCAATACCAAAATCTGCAGCATCGCTCAGCCCTAAAGGTTGTATTCAACCCCTGGGCTTCAACACTAGTTTTTATAACCTTAGATTCAAATAATCTTGCTTGATATGACAGCTCTAAACCATGTGTACAGACATATAACAATAACATACAAACAATAATATTAAGGCTTTCAGATCTACTGGTATCATCAGGAGTCTAGCTCCTCTTATCTGGTGTTGGTGACATGCCAGCCTCTTGGCTGTGCAATGAGAAACCACCTGATCATTCACTTATAGGAACGCTGTCAGCACCGCCCCCTTCATAACAAACTATGAAAAAGCAATTGAGCTAAAAATAAAGCAAGTTACTAATATAGACCCACCTCACAGATGACACCGTGATAAATGACATTCCCAGAAATGTCAAAATCTGCAAATATGTATACACAGACACATTTATTTGGGTATTTTTTTTAATAATAAAAAAAATATCAACACAGAAACTCATGTATTTCCCCTCAACATCTGTGCTTCTTGAACATACAGAAACCTGTTCCTTCACACCTTGATACAAGGAGGTAGTAGACTGTTGTAAGGAAATGTCCATTTGTTGTCTCCTAGGCTTCTGCAGTGCATAAAAGACATTATATACACATTTCCATGACAACAATGGTTATAAATCAGTGAGATAGATTACACTAAAAATCTGTAATCAAATTAAGAAATTGACTCTAGTTGAAAAAAAAAAAACCAACCCTTTAAGGAACTTCTTATTATTGATATTATTTCTCACCTTTCATTTGCCGAGTTGCAAAATGTTTGGCCACAAGATTCCTCGCGATTTTGGACCTTTCTTGTGCAACCTCCATTATGATGAAGGCTGGGTCATAGAGCCCTTAGTGGAAAAGCAGCCACCTGCCTTAGAGCTACAGAAGAGTCAGACAGACAAAGGCACGTTAAGAAAACCTGATTCCAAAAATCAGCAAAATGACAAAGACAGCAAATGTACCACACTGATGAAATATATAACGGTTATCTGTAACATATCAATGTTTGCATTTTAACAATTCTGAAAAGAACTTACAGATCTTAGTGGCTCTGGCAGGTAAACAGGGTCATAAGGTATGAATTATAAAAATTTTAAAATGCAAACTTTTGAGTCTTAGGTTAGATAACCAACAATCTTACCGACTGATCCCTTCCATATCTGTGAACTCATTCACATGGATGGGGCAGCTCCCTTACTGCCTGGTGACAAGAGGCAACATATAAAGACACAGTTCTGACATGAGAAGCCGTTTAACGACATTCCAGCACTTGTAGAAGTGAGAAAAAAAACCAAAACAACCCTCAAAATAATGTATGTGTGTCACCTAACAGCTTACTGGTACACTCCCTGCATCAGAGCTTACCTGTTTAGTATTAACAGTGCAGGCCACCTACTGCCATCTTGTGGCATTAATGAGTAAAGCCATCAGTTTAAGGCACGTCCATTGTTCCAACATTAGCCTGTTTTATCAACATGTAATCTGTTATTCCCACTGCAGCCTGCATACGTTTGAAAAACAGTGCGTGTAGTTATTGTCTATCTATGGCTGCACACCGTCGTCACTGAAGAGGACTCATACATGGAGCGTCGGGCAAAGGAACAATGGGATCATCTAGACGTGCTGCAGTGGAACTGCTACCTCTAGTGGTGTAGGAATGGAAGTATCCTCCGCCCCGCTCCATTCACAGAATGTAAGCTGAGCTGAGGTGATTGTGTAGCACTAGGGCCGAAACAAGGCGACAGGTGTTTACTGGGTTTTGGGGGTTTATATGCTTATCCAATTGATGACCGTCTGCTTTCTGGCTGGGTAAATCCAGTCTACACGAACAGCCATTTACGGGAACTGTATGAAGAAAATATATGCACATATTTTTTTCTAAATCCCCCGAATTATCTGGGTGCAACAATTAATTCTTGTTTTAACAATGATTCTTCAGTCAGCTTTAGTGACTTGGGTTCTTCAAAGCCTGCAAAAGTTAGATTTCAACCGAATAAAATAATTCTTTGTAGTAAAGGATATTAGTAATGAAACACAAAAAAAGAACACTGTAAAATTATGGCTAGTGTTTCTCCAGTGATTACAATGAGCTACAGGAGAGGAGACAGTACTCTGTGCAAGGCTAGCTCACCCTCGAGTACCGTTCAGGTGAGTTCCTCATTCTAGTGGTGCCGCTCTCAATGCTTCTCCACCTAGGCAGGTTGGAATAAGAGGACAGACACATGAAACAAAATACAATGATACCATGGTACTAAAAGGCAGATGCTAATAACACTAATGGGAAACAATTCTGACAGATGAGAAAACTGTAGAGACAAATTGTAAGAATTTTAACCCTTTGGAAGTTGCGATCCATGGTTGCTTCAAAAGGAGATGGTTGAGATGCGAGAGTAAAAATGAATAGGAAACAACTCTGTATAGAAGAGACACTTATTTAAACCTTTCCAGTCAAACATCAAATGTGTTTCTCTAATCTTTAAGTTCGTCAGTATCAAGACTGCAGCTGACATTTTACCATTATCCAAGATTGTCCTCTTTTATGCATGTGGAAACAGGTGTGCAGAGTATAATTCAGTAGATCAAGACCAAAAACAACAACAAAAAAAAAGAAACTTACATATATATTCATATGACGACTATTAGTGTACTTAAATGTGTAGAGGTAAAAGGCATAGATATTTATGATGTTTAATATGTTCACTGTTGCAGAAAATGACTATATCCCCACTGCTATCGTGAAATTTTCTTACTACAACTTCAACATAATACAGATCATTTCTTCATGAGTAGTTTATACAATTGTGCAGAAATAGAGGGGGCGTTTTATTAAAGATGGATTTTCAGTGTTTTTACTCTTCTGAATGTCATAAAAAGAAGCATATGGGCAAATGTGTGCAGAATGGCACAAAAACCTACATCTGCAAACACTTTGACAAACAGGGGCAATCTGGGGTAATGGCAAAGAGTCAAATCACATGATTTGTGCTTGGTGTTGCAGTCATGTTTACTATATGGCTTCTGAGTGCAGTCTGTATTACATGCACTGGAAAAGAAAGGGTTAAAATCCTGTTAAATCACCCAAACACCTTTCACGTTCTCTTTTCCCGTTGTCTGATTTCAGTCTTTTAATTATCCTTTGAAGAAAAATATCTGACTTGGAAAAGAAGATGATGATCCAAATGTTGGAATTGAGCTAAAAATCAAATACTGAATGACAACACTGAATTTGAGTATCTGACAATTGACTGATGCTCAGCTGAGTTTTATTGAAACGGAACAAACGTAAAAGTTATAAATACAAAGACCATCAGAGAACAAACTGCTATGGCTCTTAAGGTAAGCCAAACCAAATTCTATTGGGCAAGTTCAAAGAAAACATAGGAAGTTATGGTATCAGTTTTAAAAAACACAATTGGTCTACTTCTAGAAATACTAGGCATACACTTTAAACATACAAAACTTTGATTTCTTCCTTCCTGTGGATTCTTTTCTCCACCATTGCAAAAAATGAAGTAAGAAGCTCTAACCATATGCATTTATTTACAAGCATGTCCCTAAGCAACTATGAAAAACCACAAATAAAGGGAATACAAGAAGGGGAGAGGAGGAGAGGGGCATGGACAAAAACTTCCTGCAAGGCAATACCATTATTTAATGTCCTTTCAGACTTTTGAGAATGAATGTCCACTTTTTGTGAATGTTCATTGTTGGCTTTAAAAGAATCAGGAACATCAAGTAACAATAAAAATGTTTGGTGTGTATTTTAAGACATGTCCCAATGTAACCGCAGGAGTAAGAAATGATTCACCACAACGGTTACGTTCACTTCTTCAGCCAAAAGGCTTTCCAGCCAATCATCTTGAGCCAATTCTGGGGTCTGTCCATTTTTTCTGAGATATATACAGATTTTTTTTCATGAGGGATGAAGGATAAAAAGTCAATCAAAAAATTGTGGCCAATCTCCTGTTATTTTCTCTTTTTTTAAGTTGTTTTTCTCTTTTTTGTTGCCAAATACCTTTTGGTGCATCTACTTCCACTGCTGCCCATAAGAATCCTGTGAAAACTCCATGGTGTCATTACTGTAACCATAGTTACCGGAATAGTCGGCCCCTTGCTGCAGAGGCTGCTGGGCGATGGGCTGGGACCCCCAGTTCTGTTGGTTGTTGGTCTGGCGGCGCTTGGAGTCAGGCTGGTTAAACACGTCTGCCTTCCTCTTTCCGCCAACGTTGCCGCCACGATTGCCCCGGGCCCCACGAGGACCGCGGCCCCTCTGTGGCTGGAAAGGGGCTCCGCGCCCTCCTCGGCCACCCCTTGGACCACCGAGGGGTGGCCCTCTTTGAGCGTAACCCCCCCGGCCTCTTGCTGGTGGTGCTCCACGAGCCCTAGGTGGAGGAGGCCCCCCCCTGCTAGGACGGGTACCACGGCCCCTCATGCTGTACACATCTTCATACCCATAGTAAGGGTCTTCATAGCCACCACGGTAATCATGATAGTCGTAGCCATAGTAGTCATCGTAGTAATCTTCGTAGCCATAGTAATCTGGGGGATACGCATAACCCCCTCGGCCACCACGGCCCCTGCCTCGGCCTGGTGGTGGCATACGTGGAGGTGGGTAGTAGTAGTAGTCATCATACCTACAGAGGGAAAAGCAGTGTTACATTTACTGAACTCCATAACCTGCAATAAATCAAGTAGTTGATGAGTCACGTCCCCCCCGTCTTACCCTGCATTCCTGGTGGTCTGCCGAGCAGCTTGGCGCTCTTTCCTCTTCTTGTCTGGGGGCTTTGCCAAGACGATCTCAATTTCCTCTCCTCCCAATTCCTTTCCATTCATTTCATCCATTGCCTTTAAGAAAAAAAAAACAAATACAACCCTATACAATAACTTGCATTTATTACCTATGCCAAATACCTCACCCAATTTCTGCTATTTCCACAGGATGGCAATTTTTTTTTGTCCCGAAGAGAACATAAAAAGTCTCTCAGATAAACAAGTAGTAGCAAGACTACACAGATAGCTGCCATATATTCTTTTATTTTTGTTCTGTTTTGGTGTTTTACTGAGATGATAGGACCTTTGAATATTTTACTTTATTAGGTCTGTGTCATTTGTCAAATGAGCGTTAAGATGGATGCCCACAATAAATAAAATATACACACCTTTACAGCAGCATCCCTTTCTTCAAAATGAACAAAAGCGTAGTCTTTCAGTTTCTTCACTCGCTCCAGCTTCCCAAACTGAGAGAAGGTCTTTTCAAGGAGCTCTTCAGTCACCGCTGTGGCCAGCTTCCTGACAAAGAGCACCTTCACCTACGCAGACAAAAACAAAATCACCATGTAGAGAGAGATGCACAGCATGTTATCTGTTTTGAAGAGAGAGAGATAAAGAGGTATCAGTTATTTACCTTTGCCATGACCTCTGGGTCTGGCTCAGCTACAGGGTCAGCCCACTCCACAGTCACTGGGTTTCCCCACACTTTGACTTTGCCACTCATTAATCGACGGCGGGCCTGAGCTGCTGACTTGTGGTCTTCATACTCCAGAAAACAGAAGCCACGGTTCTTCTTCTTGTCATCAGGCTGGTGGTACAGTATCACCTCTTGAAGACCCTCTGAAGCATACAACAAAATCTCTAAAACTTCAACACTGCAATGTTGCACTAGTTTTTATCTCAGTTTTATTTTATTCGACTTAAAAAATCCTCCAATGTGCTAGCAAAACTGACCTGTAACTTTGCCAAAGTCTTCCAATATACTTTCTCTTGTCTTGTTCTTTGGGATTGATCCTACAAACAGGCGATTGTTTGCAACAGATATACATACTCCCAAGTACTTGCCAGGGCGGATTTCGTGGTTATCACACTGAAAATAAATACATAAGTCATAAACTATTTTGATTCAATTGTAAATCTATGTCATTTAAATAATACTTGCATTTTAGATGTAAATGCTTTGCTTTAGTCAAACAATGGAACTACCACATACATAAAACTTTCTTATAGTCACAGTTGCTATGTTAAGGTGTCTTGTCATTCTACTTACAAGCTTCACAGCTTTTTGTGCATCATCCTTATTGCAGTATGTGATGAAGGCATAACCTCTATTTTGACCAGAGAGAGGATCCATCATTAACCTGAGGTCCCAGATGGGACCAGCGGACTCAAATAGTGGCACCAGCTCATCCTCATACAAGTCCCGGGGGATTTTTCCAACAAACACCTGAAACACAACAATGGAAACAATTCTCAAGTATAAATATTTATGGGTCATTAGGTCTCAAACAAGTTGCACATGACCCCGGAAAATTGGTTACACTTTCTTACCTCAGTTCCAATCCCTGGCTGTGTTCCTTTGAACACATCTTCAGGTGGGGGGCCTCCATACTTCCTCTGCCCTGTAGTAACATCCAGGGTGTACCCTGTTCTCTCCAACAGTGCCTGAAGAAAAATATCAGCCAAGTATGAACTTCTGGTCTACAAACCTTCTTTATTATAGTATTGCTGAATCCATTTACCTTTATTTTAGCCTCATCTGGGCCCTTGGTGGACTCCTGCACTTTACTTCCTTGCTTTTCTCTCTGTCTGTAAGTCTTCATTACACCACAAAGGAAAGCACTTTTATTCTACGGGGGAAAAAGATGTATACGTTAGACATAATTTACGGTGATTTAAGGTTAAGTGCAAAATTAGAAACTCTTCTGTCCAGCAGAGGTGATGTAGTTACCTGTACATGGGACAGGTCACTCTCTTTGAACTGCTGCAGCACAGTAAGGGCTCCCTCCTCATTAAACTCCCTCAGTGCATCAATGGCCCTCTCATCCAGATCCACATAGGCCACCAAGCCTGTATTTGTAAAACATGATCACAACTGTACTTAAAATGCACAGTTAGAGGTGAGATCTGGTATTTTATTGCCGAGGGACACCCTCACCTGTCTGGAAGATGTTATCTAAACTTTCTGCCACTTTCTGAGGAAGCCCAGCATCGATGAGCGTCTGGAAGTTCTCGGTATGTGCTGCTGTCACATCCATCGGCTCTTCCTCCTCCTTTAACGGGGCAGAACTACCGTTCACCTCAGCGGCAGCCATGTCCTATAGAAACAGACAAGTCAAACATTTGGCTCAGTCGCAGTTCATATAACGATATAATTTATTCTTAACTGATTAAGGATATATACGACAGTGATTTGAAACTAGTTTTCCACAGGATCGATGCAACGGTTTTCAGTCGCTATATAAGACATTGCTCACTGTAGAAATAAATGCAAGGAAGTTATGCACACTGAACCCAAATAATCCATGTTAGTTACGGGCAACATCAACTACTTCAAGTGCAGGCATTTAATCATTCCAAGATAACAACTAGAAGAAACCGCCGTCCCGCCCCCTTCACATGCAGTTAGCTACGGACGTGGATACAAGCAATTTCTTTATTTAGCTACATACACAAACTCGGGGGATATACACTGAAGTCAAACAAGTACAATGTATTATTTGTGCAAGATACAGACTTAAAAAATAATGTAAAACTACTAAAAACAGCGGCGCTGGTTAGCTAGCGGGTTAGCTAACGAGCTTATAGGTACGAAGGCCTCGCCGTGCAGAAAGACACCTTTCTCAAATCAAACACACGGGCACCGTACAAGACACAAATAAATAGTTAGCAAAACTTACCAGTCAGTTTCAGGAAACTTGCAGTGGCGCTTTTAAAAATTTTAAATGATAAAGGTGACAAGCGGGCAAAAATTGACAATATATGGAATACGTTTCAGACACGAGACAAATTTCCAGACAGCTACGGTCTCGTCGTCGGCTCGCCAGAACAACGCCACCGCTCGGCAAACATCGCGAGAACTGACGGAAGACACTCAGAGGGTGGGTACGTGTGTTTTAACCTCGATAGTCCAGAGTTTTTTTGTGTGGAATTTTACTTTATGCTTACTCTTTTGGATCAATATGATCTGAGACTAAGAAATACAGAGAACTAAGTATTTTATTTAGTTTTGGGTTTATTTCCTATGTATAAATAGAAAAACAGAAGGGTTTATTTCAATCCGTGAACATACCCTTGCATAAAATAAAACTGAAAGCAAGGCAAAGAAGTTAACAATTTTAACATGTTCGACACTTCCCAAGTCTTGTCTTCCTTACTCTTAATCTACACTAAGAATTTCATGTTTTCTGTAGGATCACTGCAGTCCTGTGTGACTTTATGCAGTTTTGCTTAGTTGGCAAGAAAAGGACAGATGGTATGTGACACATTACGCATGAGATTGCCTAGAAAAGCCTTGTTCGTGCAACATCTCAGTGTTTTAAACCCCACTCTCCTCCAAGGTGGACCTCCTAATTAGCACCATCCCAGCTCCAAAGTAAAATTGTCAGACTTGCACAACACAACTTTTTACCTTGAATATAGAGTCGTGATAATGTTTTGTGAAAGTCGTATTTTCACACCGATTAGTGCATAATGCCTGTTCTATCACTAGAATGCAAACAAAATGCTGACTGATGAGGACATTAAGCAGAATTAAGTCCAACAGGCAGATATTACGAAATGCAGCGTCCTCCTCCAGACTCCCAAGAATCACGTACAAGGAAGTCCAGCCAGACCACATAAGGCCTAAACACAGCTCAGATGAATGTTTGAACTACAGCCTCACTATACACAAAGACAAAAATAGCTCTGAGGTCTTATGTCAACCAGAGAGATCTGTGAAAACATAGCTAAGTGACAACGCTCTAAAGGAGCAGCTTGCAGTGCGACCACACCTTCATTTTTTAATCCAACTCTTAACTGTAAGGAGAGACAGACAGTCTATGACACAACCACAGAAGCTGAACTCTGTAATGCTTTTAGATTTACTTTTCTGTACAATTTACAGTTATTCAAAGAATATTTTACACATTGACTACTACAAAAAGGAGACGTAACATCCAAATGAATCTATAATTCAGACCATGACTGAAAAATGGAGTATTTTATTAGTATGATTACATAGACAGTACTGAGCCACATAAAGGCCTTGACCAGCAGTAAGTCAGTGTCTGATAATCACCAATTTTGTGCTAACATAGGAGGTCTCTGAGGTTTAGTCATCGTGTGAGAGCTTTCTGATTTTTCCCATATGACGTTCAATCTCCAGCTTTAGGCGCGCAATCTCCTTTTTGTGATGATCGATCTCCTCTGCATGGTGCTTCCTCAGTGCCTCCATCTGCTCCCTCTCCTTTTGCCTGCAGGTGGAATCAAAGAGGAGGTAAACATCTAGCTCACAGCAGAGTTCATGAGCATCAGCATGATTAATGGATCTTACCTGAAGTATCGCTCCTCTTCTGCTGCTCCTCTCTTTCCAAAGGCACCTCCTGCCTCCCGCACAGACCCCCCACCACCTCCACCTTTTCCTGCTCCCTTTCCCAACTCACCAAGCTGGATGACGGGAAATATACATGTCACAGTGTCAGCCTCTGCATAAAAATCAATGATGAAAGCTGCAAATTAAAGGTAGCGTGTAGCCGTTTTTTGGCTTCAGTGACACTGAGCAGACACAAACTACTTAAAGCATGCAAAATCAAAGATGCTACATATTTTTTTTTTAAATTCATTAATACTCGTTTAAGTTTGAGAAAAGACACATTTCAAAATGGTGAACGACGCACTTTCCTTGATAGGCAAGCAAACATATATTGCAATATTGTTCATGATAATTGAAGTTTCTGACTGAACTTTGCAGCTCTAAAGAATATTGAGAATGAGAAATATAAATAAGTTTATTCAACACATTCTTCCTCCTCCTTTTGCGAATCTACAATAGAAATCTGCGCATCCGTTTCAATGAGTAGATGTATTTCTTTAAATTATTTTTGTGAATTGAATAATTTTTAATTCGCTCCTAAATCAGTCTAAAATTTACAATGCAAGCAAGGAAAATGAATATTTTTATGACAGCCTCACCAACAGAAACGCCTGAAAAGGGGGGCATTTAACACGGAGATAATGTACAGCACGTTTTATATTTACTTTATATATTTTCTCCTTAAAACGAAACATTGAATTGCTATTGCATAACACGGTGCGTTCATTTAGTATGTATGCAGTATTTTAGGAGAGTTCAAGTTCAAAATGGATGACTAAATGCTGAGTTACATCGCAACATCAAGTAACACGTCAATGTCTAACACCTTATCAGTCATGTTGCACGTTAACGCACACAAGCGAATGGATTAGCCTGCAGCTAGCCGTGTTAGCATCATGCACACACCTTGCCAAAATTAGCAAGCTAAGCTAGCAATCAAACATCACGTGTCATAGATGACTTAAGTTTACCTGATCAGACATCATTCTGATCTGAGAGGCGATGCAACCCCTCACGTTGGTTTTCAACAGAAACCTTGACATTATCTCAAGTAAACTTCCTACAAAGTGACACAGAGCAAAACTGAGCCTACAGCCCAAATGCGGAAATTTAAATTGGATTCAGGGGTGTGGATCAGAACCTCTGATTGGTTCGTTACTGCCACCCTCAGGTGAGGGGTGGGAACTGCAGTAGTTAAACCGAATGAACCCATAACAGGCAGGACATTGAGTTCCGTGTTTTGAAGCACTCACTTATGATACTGAAAGCGTCTGAAAACATAGAACACTCAGGGGATAAAAAATATAGTGACGTGCATGGCAAAGACGGTTTGCATCTAAAGTGTTGTCTGTAAAAATAATCCTTCTTTCAGTCAATTTTGTACAGAAAATGGCATCAAAATATGAACCCTTCTCCATTTTGCATCTGCACACTGCTCATGACATCCCAGTTACTATTCCAAGTTTTTATTAAATGTGTTTTTTGATTACAGAGCTACAGCCACTGATGATCAGACATGCAAAATAAAATCAGTCAGTCAGAATATTCCTATTTCATTGGGTAGGGTTTGAGTACCACATCTCTGTTTTTTGGTCCACCTTTCAATCACATTTTACTTGATCTATCCTCTTAAACAACCTGTTGACCAGAATGTAGGGCACCATTTAATCCAAGCCCCCGATTAACAATGTCTGTAAGCTGAACTGACAAATAAATAAAATGATTGAAATATCTGAATCTTCATAGGTTACGCTTATGTAGAGCTGGGCAATAAGGCCAAAAATTTAATCTTGATTTTGTTTATCAATGAAAAGGATGATTTACAATTTTAATTAATTAATTTCTGGCTACATGAACTCAAGACAAAACATGATTTAAAAAAAACAAAGCAAAACCCTTTTCTGTACCAAAACTACAGCCCATATTTGACTGGATTTATCCAATTAATGTATTATTAGAGGTTGCATTTGTAAGTTTTGTTGAGCAAAGGTCTCCAAAGTAATAATCTGTGATTTTGCAATGTAGACTTTTGTCATGATTTTCAGAAAGAATTCATCAAATTAATTTGATATATTGCCCATAAATGTCCTTACAGACATACCAAGCAAGGGCAAGAGACAGGCTGGTCTGACATACTGTATATGATACAGTGGACATTCTTTTGTTAGTTTGTTCAGTAAACCTACTGTTTCACAAAAAAATAAAGATACAGTTGAGTTTTGTAAGAACAAAAGTGACCACACCCTTCCTGCAGAGTCAAGAAGGCTCTAATGTTCTCTGAGCGCCCTGTTGTTGTCCCTACTTATTTTGTCAATTTAGTCTTGTGAAAACCAGGGTACAGTAAAATAAATTACCAAAATAAACACTGAAACAACACATTTAACAAGAAGTAACATTTCAGATTTATTGCACACTTGAAAACATTTATTTAAAATGACTAAAATAAATAATATTATTAATAATAACCAAATGAAGTAAAAAAATAGTATTATCTTTTTCATAGAGTAGGAAAGGAAATGTTCACACAACGAAAAGGAATAATGAAGCTTTCCTTTTGTAGGGTGTGCAGTTCCTCATATAGTGCGGGCAGAGAGTATGTTTGTGTGGCACAGTTACTCAGAGGTAGTCTTACAAGTTTTGGTCTAATGTCTGTCTAACTTAAAAACACACAGCAGACTGTGTTAATGCATACTGGACTATCCTGTTGGTGTGTAGTAATGAAGCATATTCACTGCTGAAAGCTGTACAACAGTTCCAACTACAGAAACATTTCCCTTCTTATTATGTCTAATTTTTATAAATCACACTGAGTTAAGAAGCTGTTAAGGTCTTCCTGGTTACATTGGTATTATGTTTTGTAACCACTGTGGCTAGATCGTTTGCCCACTGAACATTCCCTTGGGCCTGTTACTCAAAAGGACACTCATCTCCCAGGTGCAGAATGAGACAGACAGTGAAGCACACAGGTACAGTTTTCAGAGTAAGAGCGGATGTGGGTGTTTAGTACAGATGAGTCATGATGGAGTCCCGCTGATGAAGAGCCCTCCCTGCCCTGTAATACTCAGCCCAGAGCAGTGCCATATAAGCTCTCTCGTCCCTGACACTCCCCTTTCATCATCTGAATCCAGCAGAGTTGATGGTCAATGCACAATTGGCGGTGTTGTGTTGTGATGACGTGTTACTTCCTTTCAAGCCGTTTAAGTTCAGTAATTATGATCATGACCTGGAAGCTTTGTAAATAGAAAACAAAAGCGTACTTGTTTGGCCTCCGTGTACTGTCTTGCACAGCCTCGGTCTGGAGAAAATAGAGACACAGAGATGGAGAGGTGCAGTACAAATGTCTGAGGGTTGTGCAATAGATGTGGGGTCAATCCAGTGTGGATTTCATCAC
The DNA here is from genome assembly GCA_037367365.1 of Apogon talboti. Lineage (NCBI taxonomy): Eukaryota > Metazoa > Chordata > Actinopteri > Kurtiformes > Apogonidae > Apogon > Apogon talboti. Next base: position 30,257,222 of record JAPQRQ010000003.1, on the reverse strand, counting down.
TTTTCTTCACATTATTTTATCCTCACATCCAACTATCTGAGGTAGTAACAGCTTTGCAACAAATGGTGGCACTGTGCTCTCATACAAATGAAGAGAGTATGTAGTATGTGCTGCAATGAATATAGAAAAAACATAAACAATTTCTTCTTCCGTTGCAGTGCATGACAGAAAGTGCTGCTGTCCCTTTTGTTTTATATGATGATGTAAATTGAAATTTATCTTAAGTGCATGAATATTGTTGCACAAACATCATTACTGAGTAGAGTGCTGCTATATTCACAAAGGTAACTGATTACACTGTGTGATAGATGTAGCTCAAGCATGAAACACTGCTGCAAAACAGAACAAAAAATTCAAAATCTGTAGGTTGTATCAATAATGAGGGGAATATGATCAATCTAGTTCAATCTATCAGTTATATAATTTCAAGTAGATATAGAATTATCTGAGAGGAAATCAAAAAACATGACCAAATTAAACCGGATGTTATTTTGTTGTTGAAAGAAAATGAAATCTACTGCAGTGACGAAAAAGTAAACTTTTAATGCTGTTTTGTGTGTTGTTGTGTGTATAAATGCATTCTTTTTGGTGGTCGTGTATGGGCTTCCGGTCCACAGGATCCAGAACATCTAGTTACCTGGATCTTTTCAAAGCCGCTCACCTCGGAGGCAGGCTCAAGTGTTGCCATAGGAAATAGTATCCTGGCAACAGCACTAACCTCAGGAAAGACAAAGTAAGGTCATGCAGACAACAAGATGTGTCACAATGTTCCTGTATGAATGAGCTGTTTTCATAATATGGTTGCAAGGACATTCATTACAAGTGTGTCACAATATCCTTTCAGCATATTTGCATGACATTTAATGTGAAGTCAGTGTGGGCATTGCATTTGCATGGCTTTGTTACACTGGTTTTTGATGCAGTCTTTCATATGCTCACATGTTTGGATATCATGCATAATGCCTCTAATCTGCCTCCCTCTACCAGTTCACTATCAATAATTGCACGAAATAGTGCTCTCATCTGAAATTTATTCACACCTCTGGGGAAAAGCATGTTGATATGGTGCTAAAGCTGTAGATGAACCTTTTGTTCAGGATTTTAAATCACACTTCTGAGCTAATAGCATTTTGTTTGCATCGAATCCTGTTAACATTGAAATGAGGGGCACATTTACACAAATCCTACTTTGAAGGGCACGTTCATGAAACATTGCAGTGCGGTGAAATATTTTGCAATGCATGAGCAATGTTCTGCATGAAACCATCATCGACTCTAAAGCTATTTACACTTTAGTTTTCTGTACATGCTTTCAGCTCATTCCACTCTCAGAGGCTCTGTTTGCTGAAACTCCTTATTGTTAATAGCCCTCATGAGCTGCCCGGATGTTGCCACTGTTGCCATAGTTACCATCTCGATTGATAAAGGGGCCCAGATTCTTTGTCTTATGTACTTGCAAGGTCTTTTGGCAAAGCAACAGTGATTATTATTATTATTATTATTATTATTATTATTATTATTTATCAGATTCTCAAGCAGCCTGAAAATAATTAAAGAGGAAAAAATGATTGTAACACGAGGGACAAACCCAAAACAGCCAAAAGTGTGAAAGTATGTCCCTTTTTTGCTCTCCACAATGGCAGCACAGACTTACCCTGCTCTCTGAAGAGTACTGTTGAAACATCTAGTGTCATGCAATGTCCTGTAAATAATTGAAATAGAAACAGTATTATATAGAGTTGTATACAAGGTTGAACATACCAGAGCAGAAGAGATTTAACATTAATAATAAAAAAGCTGTGACTGTATTATGAAACTAGTGGTGTTTCTGTTAAAGTAAATTAGAAACTGTATGTTGAACTGTATATAGATAGATAGATAGATAGATAGATAGATAGATAGATAGATAGATAGATAGATAGATAGATAGATAGATAGATATAAGATTATATATTTTTAATTCATTGACATTACTTTATGGAATTTTGTTTTCATTTACTTACACTTCTCACTGACACTGAAGTGTATACATTTTTGTTAAAAAAAATCTTAAATTCTATTAACTGTGATTCAATCTTTGAAAGCAATAAAAGGCATCACCGTGCGGGAAAACTTTTTACATTGTAAACTTGCACTGTAGATCATACCATTTGGCGCTTTTTGTCAAATGAGTGATTTGTGTTCTGTGCCCATTAAAAGAAATATGATGGTGGAAAACCTCAATGAAATCTATTAAATCATAGACTCCCTTTCACACTCTTATGATGATAATTAGTGACTCTGTACGTAGCCACGGAGTCCCTGGACCATTGACAAACACATACAAGGACTTGACAAAGTAATGTGTTCTTAGAAATTTGTGACTCACCCCGTGTGCCCACACCGAGGTTCTTTTCAGGTTGCAACTGAGTTTCCTTTGTATAAATTGTCCACTTGACTTCAACATTAAGCTTGTCTGCATTCCATCAGTACCAGAGGTTGTCATTAGTCACCCTCGGCCCAGCAGTCAACCGCTGAGGTGAGTGTATGGTCTGAAAGCAAGACAAGTGCAATGCCCTCCAGGAAACCTTCTCAAGTGGCTGCTGCCTTTTACCTATGACGCACAGAAACAGCTGTAACCCACCAAATATGGACCTTTGTCATTTAAAAGTAAAAAGGGGAGCCTGTTTTTCAGTGTACAGCTTTCCTTATCAAGCCTAATCAGACATGCAAGTGCAAGAAAAATAGAGATGTGTCCCTATATTTTTATACATACTTGTGTGAGAGTCATAAAGTGATTGTATAGTAGGAGTATACAGGCAATTGACAATAATGTCAACATCCACGTCCTCCTATGCTGATTCCTTAAGTGGTCTCTGATTGCTTTAAATATGTATTGACTTTCAAGAGAAATTCCATCAGAAACAGACAAGCCAACCGTTTTGAGTGTCTTAGAGTGTTGCTTTTGGATCTGCAACGCTCGAAAAGACAAGAGTATCATTTGAGCTGAAGGACGTGCTGTGCCACAGCTGAAAACAATGCATGCAGCTAATCTGTAAAGCTGAAGTTTTGTTCCCCTGTAATGACTTGAGCTGCACACAGTTTCATAACAAACGCGGATAGACAGAGATGCTTCTATTGCACTTAATAATATTAAGAGATGTGTGGGAATATTCTTAACAAATTCTCATTATATTAAGTTAATATAATGAGAATTCGTTTAAAGTATTTCCACACATCTCCAGTCACTGTGCTAAATTGTAAATGTAAAACCCATGGTACAACAATACAGAAATATAAGCATGCATCTGATGTGAACCCTCATCTTCAATAAAGACTTGAAACATTAGAATTGTTTATGGGTCAAGCACATTGTCTTTAGATACAGAGTAGATTTTATGACCGACTCATGCAGAAAACTAGGAAGACTTTACTGTATAGGTCTTTTGGTGTTGTGTAGATGCCTGCGAGCTAAAACCAACATGAAAATTAGAATTCGACGCAGGGTTTTGGTGATCATGTTGTATTTGAGCTGGAGTCTGTATCCTAATTACATGAATGTTATCTCTCTTTTGTGTAGTTTCCTTTTAAGTGATAAAAAGTCCTAGGATTTAATTCTTTAATGTATTGCTCATCTTTGAGTTGAGTTCAAGAGTTCCTCTATATAGCTTAATTGTTAATCCTTCCCTTGTAAGTCGCTGTGGAAAAAAGCATGTGCCAAATGCATAAATCTTTGTTCGAAGTGTACATGATTTGGAGTTCTCTGCAGAATGCCTTGAGTTGAAACCAGTGAAATAAGATGTGGAGTTTTGAATATCCGGTAATGATATTATCTCTCTTTTTTTTCCATTTATTTTCATTTTAGTGCAATTGTCAAAACCCAAATATCCAGAAAATGCAAAGCGTTACGTGTTTTCCCCTTGGATTAGATTATTTCATGATTAGCACATAGAAAATATTTCTCGCCCCTTGTTATGTGTGCAATGAGCTTCTCTGCTTCACCCATCTTAAAGGATTCGCATCTGCTGTTTCTATAGCAACAGCCTTCAATTAAGAGACAGTCAGGACCTTGCTGTTACTGCCAGCAAGGTGCTAATTGATACTGGAGTTCACATTGAGAGCGGTGGGGGGTTGAGATGAGAATTAGGACTCGTGTGAGAGTGTGTACGTTGTGGGGAGTGGAGAGGCAGTCTTGACAGCACTAGGATGTTATTAGCATTGGGACTCACACAGGAACACTGAAACACTTTTTACAGATAATGATTATTATGACTTTGATTGGGTCTGATTTGTTAACACCCTGTTTTGCAAACATAAAGACAAAGAGGGTACATCCGTATAGGTGTCAAGAGACATACAGAGGAGGAAACAAGCGATCCTTGTTTGCATGGAACTATTAGCAGACACCGTTAGGTGGGTATGAAGCAGAGGTGCAGATACATGCTAATGTTATGCATAAAGTGATTAGTATTAGGATTAGTATCTTTGCATCTCCTTTTTTCCTGCACATTTTCTTGCACTCTCTTTATTTGCTCTTTGACTCCAATTTTGCAAGTCATGACAAAAAGAAACAAATAATGAGGGCTCACTGTGACTCATATGTGGTCATATTTGAGGCATGTGTCATATTTTCAGATACTTTAAAACCGGCGTCAACATTATTGCCCCAATTAGCACATGGAATTTCACAGAACCCACAGCTAAACACTGCATATCATGCGGCAAACATGAAATGCAGTGAAAATGGCACCTTAAAGCACCATTTGCACACAAGCCTGTTTGCTCTCCAGCTGACCTCATGAAACGAGCGCTGCTCAGCTAAAACATAATGTACATCTCCTTTTGCTCATTCCTTGCAGCAGAATTACAGCACAATGGTTCAATTAAAAAGAAGAACAAGTACTGATTATAGAGAACAGAAAAAAGGTGGTACTGGTGTAGACAAGGCAGGCAAAACTAAATTTAAGCTGCAGAGAACATTACCTATTTTTAAAGAGGTCAGAATCATATTCCAGTCTCTGTCAAATTTGTTTGTTTTCTCATTACTCAACTTCAGAGTTCTTTTTTCTCAGTAATGATTTGGGTCTCTGGAAAGCATGGAAATAGAACAGAGGAGAATTGCACTTTTATCATCTTAAGAGATTGCCGCTTTTTTGTACCTGCAAATCATGTCTATATTTAGTGAGCAAAATGTTGCCAGAGGCTTTAATGTGGAACGAGGTATGAAAAAAATACATCACTTATACACAGTTCATTTCTCATTGTTCTGTCTCACTTTTTGCTCATTACAGTATTTTGACATTTTGCTTTTGAACCCTTACAATTTATTTTTAGATGAGCGTGTCACACTTCAGATATTAAAGACCCATTTGACTCTGCAGATATTTTGTTGTTTGGGAAAACAAGGTACATTTAGTGGACGATTGCATGATTCTACTGTTACTGGTTGCAAATAATTGAGGACCATGTTGTTCATGTAATATAAGTGTTTTTTATTAGAAATAATTCAACATTCAGTTTGTGCTGTGAAAACTGTACATTTACAGGAAGTAAAACAGAACATACAAAACAAAGTAGTGACAAGGAAATACAAATGGGTATTCAAGACAAGTAACTCGAGGTATGAATTGAGCTGTGGGGAATTGGCTGGTAATACATACTGCTGAGTTACTGACAAGGTTATCAAAAACACACTATTACCGAAGACATGAGGTTCAATTACTCATTGCTACACAGCGCAGAGTAATAACAAACATCCTGAAGCACAGTTTAGAGATATTCATAAGCTATCATTCATTCTATATAATGTTTACTTTATAGAAGAACAATTATCTACCTGTCACAGAGAGCTCCAAATATGGAGTCATGTGCTAACAAATCTCTAGTGAATAAATTCCTTGAATTACTAATACAGATTTGTTATACAATATTCTCATAAAGCATCTATATGAGGAAGATGGTATAAAAGTTTGAAACATTGGTAAGAAAAAACTCTGCCTATATTTTAATATCAGTCCTGCTTGAGCATCAAGCGCCCATCATATTGCACTATTTCACACTGATGGCTGAAAACACAAATGTGTTGAAGTCTTGAGGACCTGACACTGCTGAAGTTAAACCAGTGACAGGAGCCTCAACTCGGTCCAAGAGTCCTGCAAGGCTGAGAAACAAAAGGGCGATGATGAAAGGTCTCACTGAACCTTAAATCCACATGTACAACATGGAAGAGCCTGCATCTTGTGCCAGCCGAGGTGGGGGCCGTGGAAACAAAAACGATCTCTGCATCCCCCACTTCTCATTCCCACCAGCATTACCCAGAGTGCACTGCTCTTCCTGTTTGAGAGAGTCTGTGTTCATTCTGGTGCTGGTGTTTTGGTATTGAAGCAGAATGCTGAAGAAAACCAGGAAATGTTGGGTAGGTAATCCCAACCACCTCGCATCACCACTCAGTATGTTTGTCCCGATGCAGTCCATATGGGCTCACAACACATTACATCTGTGCTGAATCATTTTTTGGAGCCTACTGTTGTCAATCACAATTCAAAAATAAATAAAATTTGTGCCAGACAGTGATGAGTGAAGTCAAAAATCAAAATACAGTTAATCAGGTAATAACACTGATAATCATAACACTGACAATAACCATTGGAATAATAATAATAACCTACCAATATGATGAAGTGTTTTCTCAAATAAAGAGTTTTGTTTCTGGTACATAGAGTCCCAAAGAAGAGTCTCGTATTAGACTCTTCAGAAGCAGTTCCAGGTATGAAGCAGAACAAACAAAACAAAAACAAAATGTGTGCCCATCTAAGTGTGGAGTATTGGACTCCAACCATGAAACTGGTCCCTTATGGTCTCTTGCCTTGTCCTATTTTGGAAGTTAACTTTGGCTGAAAGAGAAGCAGCCAGGAGTTCCGGATGTTTCTCCCAAGATGCAGGGAGAACACACCGTTTTATATTATTTATTTTTTTCCAAAGCTGAGTTGAAGGAAAAAAGAAGCACAGACATGTCGACCACATCTTCCGAACCCTGGCTAAAGGGTTCAGGAAACTCCCAGTGAAGAATTAATGGAACCACAGCCAGTCCTGGTCCATGGATACCACTGATCTCTCCACACACCAAACCCTTTGACATTCACAGCACTCTGACAAGAGATGCTTCAAGTCCACAACAGAGAAGCTACATTAAACACCCCTTCACAATCACCTTCACTCCTCCATCTCTCTTCCGTCCCCCCTCTTCCTGCTCTTGCTGAGGGTTTGAAGACATTGATTCTGGGACCTACTTTCTCACTTCCTCCCTTTCTTGGTTTTTTCTCCTCTATCCATTAAGGATTCCTTTCCCAAACCAAAAAGGTAACCGAGGTGAAATCAGGTGGCTTCGCTTGCCCCCTCCTCCCCCTCAGACCTCTGTCTGCAGGTCAATGATGTCCTGCCCCACCAGAGGGATGGTGGTGCTGGTCTTCTCCCACTCCACAGAGTGAAGCTCCAAAGGCGAGGCAGCTAGGGGCTCCAGGTCTTTGCGAACCCACGCGGGGGGTGACTGTGGAATTCCCCGGACTCCTTCCCATGACCTCTCCAGAGGAGCCTGCTGTTTGTCCTGTTGTGGTACAAAGAACAGCCACTTTAGCACTGGTGTCTCACATCAGCCCGGAGCCATTCCTGATTTAATCAAAATGAAATGGGCCTCATTACATCAGAGGTGATTTGGTAATAATGAAAGTCATTTTGTCATTTGGGAAAATTATTCCTCCTTGAGGCAAGTGTAATATGTGATAGCGTGTCTTGTCTATAGGCAATAACTTTATGATTGTGAGGTTGTATAGAAACACTCACGCTGTGGTTCGTTTTGTCACTTCCTCCAGAAGAGACACTCCATCTCACAGACTGTAAGAAGGAAGGAAGACAATACATCCTTATTCAAATGACCCCAAGGTAATGACAACCATACTTCAATACACAATCAGTGGTTGTTTTTAAGGTCATTTTTAAACCACCACGCTCTCCTCAGACACTCTTTTGCCTCTTTTTCCTTCATTATTTGTTTTCCTCTTTTGTCCATTATGATTGTTTTTCTTTTCTTTTGTCCATTATGTTTCTTTTTCTTGTTTTGTTTAATTTCTTTTCAGTACTTCATGGTTATGGAAATGGATGATGGGCATATTATTCTTATAATTTACCTTGCTGTCAGAAGCAGGAGACTCTCTGTCTTTTTCAGCATGATGTAGCTTCCTGTTCAGGTCCTGGAACATGTTCTGGTGGCGTTTCTTTGTGTGCATTATTTTCTAAAGAATCACAGAAAAAAATACTATCAACAACCATTGCATTACACATT
>JAPQRQ010000003.1:30221784-30240817 GCA_037367365.1 Apogon talboti | reverse complement strand
CCCCCCCCCCCCCCCCCCGAAAGATTATGAGTTAATTACATTTCCTCATTTCTTGTTTCCTCTTTTGCTTATGCTTTGATTTGGCTGTAGTTGCAGTTGTTGTAAAAAGGTGTGGGGGACTTTTCATGTTGCAGATGGGTTTTAATGCATTTTCATTTCTTATCTGTACTCTGCAAGTGTACAAATCTATCTAAATGCAAATGGTCCACCTGTGTATTCTTCAGGAGGGCAGAGTAGGCCTGAGGCTGATTGATCCAGGCCAGGCCACCAAGAGCTCCTTGTATAAAGTCATTCACATGCATCTAAGCATCTTTAAAAACTCCTGTGCACCAAACCCATTAACCTCAGCACTGACATATGAATATCACTAGAAAAGAAAGCTGCCATCGCCTTTAGATTGACACTGTGATCTGACCTATAAAGATGCTCAGATGGATTCACTGATGTATGTAATGAGGTTAGAAGTGTTGCCTGTGTGTTTTTCCTCCTCTGGTTGCGGTTCATTTAAAGTGATGCAGGGGGTTGTGAGATCGAAGTGAAGTGTCACTCAACTAAAACCACACCGCTGCTTTGAGGATCATTGAGGTTGTCATATCTTCTGTCTGTGTGTCATGCAGTAAGTATGTCAGACAGCTGAGTGAGGCCTGGTGCTTGTGGCTGATGGGTCAACATGTTGTGGCATTTCTCTGTCCTCTTTGTTGGAAATGACTGACACAAAAAAAACGGATGAAACATTTACTGCTCCCTCTCCAGTGACTGTAGGACTAAGAGAGGCTGAATGTTCATATGCAGTGACAGATGCATGATTGAAAGGACACCGGCGGTGAGCTAAGAGATGAACAGCACGCACTGTCACTAGATCAGCCGACAAGGCCACCCAGGACAGAGCGGGGATGTGACTGATGGTTATATGCATGTTAAAGAAGAGAAACAACAGTAGTCAACACTTACGTTTCACTCTCATCCCATGAGAGGCATGTCTCATTCATGGTGCCCTGCAAAGGAACACAGAAGAAGGCATGTGTGAGGAATTTTCTGCACAAATTGGAAACACATAGGTTGGGACACTGTACTGTACATGTGTGAGACAGCAACAGCTTCCTGTCAACCTAAAACTCTTGCTACACTCCCCTGTAAATACATGCATGTAGCTACAAAAAAAAAAAAAAAGGGTTGCTAAATTTATGGGCTGCAGATGCTAATTACTGCAAATGATACCTCGTCTGCACCAACTGCCCGTTTGGTTACGCTGTGATCTTTGCAGGTTTCAACTGACACAAGTGTACGTAAAAGTCACAGTGTTACTGAAAATGTCAACAAAATGTCAGGCTCTGCTGTGGTGAGCAAACACCCTGAGGGGGGCTGATATTTTTTGTGAGGCTCCATTAAATTGGGAAGCCATTAGGGGACTTACATTGTGGAGGTGAGGGAACTCGATCTCAACAGGAGACGACAGAAGGTTCGGGGTTGGACTGACAATCACTGTCACAACTTTAGAGTTGAGTAGGGTAGTGTTGCTGCAGAGAAAGGGGAAATTATAAAATCAGTGTCGTCCGAGGAAGAAATAATGAGGAATGAATATTGTCAAGGATTTAATAGGGTTGTTTGGCTTGTATTCAAACCTGAGACAAAAAATAAGACAATGTTGAAGTAGAGTTTTTCAACAAGGGGCGCCACCTTGTGACTGTACTTGGAAAGACAGTTACATACACCGTAAATAGGAAAATTGTATTACCTCTGGAAGGACAGAATAGAAGCAAGGTTTTTGTAGAGGACGATTCCAGTCACAAAAGCATCAGTTCCATCTAGAGAGAACAAAACACTAAACTTAGATGCAGGTTCATAAATATGCATATTTGTTGAATTCATACAAAAAAAATAAAAAAAAAATATCCAGGTTTGTCACAATGATCGTACCAGTCTGTTCAATAGACAGAGCATCACGGGACACTGTGATCTTCTCCTCAGAGGTTCTGACCCAGTCCAACATGCCCCTCCAGCCCTTCACAGGGAAGGTGAAGTTGGAGTTGGAGGAAGTTGGGCGCTTGTGAATGCTCAGCACTGAGAAAGACAAAGACTTGATTAGTGAACGGCACTTTTGGAGGTCATTATCGCAGACATATCTGAGAAACATTTTGGTACCGTGCGTCATGTTTCTCTAACCAGAATAGTTATTTCCCGCTAAATCTGGTGAGAACAGCCCCCTTGCTAAGTCAAAACAAGTCACAGAGAGTGATTCAGTGTCAAATTTACAGTTATTTCCAAAGTGTTTGACAGATAAATTACGTAAATGACACCAATGTGTTATGCCAGCTACAGTTATGACCACATGCCCATCATCAAGGACAGCAGAAGATATATAGTGTATTGGCTGATGGCACTGTCAGGCTGTTAACTGACGCATTCCACTGTTTATATGGACATAGATTCACAGGCGAGATTAAGATTGATGCATTCTCAAGATGAAAAAGGAACAAATCATCCTGACTAGACTCTATCTGATAACAGCTGGCAGAGGAAATTAGGGCTCACCTAAATTCTCAGTGACTTCATAAATGTCCTGGAAGCCACTCATTTGCATACCAATCATGTTCACAAAGTCCTCAACAAGGCGGAGGAACTCCTTAATGCTGGGACCCATCTAGATTAAAAAAGAAAAAAAAAACAAGAACAGAGATGGAGGAATAGTTAGAAGGATGAAGAAACAGAAGAGGTTAATCTTTTTTAATGAGGTGATTTATATTTAATTATCACAATAGGTTCAATTAAGCACTTAGGCAATGCTTCCATGATATGACCATATATAGACTTCCCATTGTTACGCCAGTTCTACCCAGCAGTGAAAAAGAAAAAAAGTGAAAAAGAACAAACTACACTACTTGCTGCTATGCAACCTAAGAACTTCCTTAAGGCCATAAATGGACAGGCTGATTCATACTCAGGCTTTTTTTCATCCTCTCGCTCTCACTCGGTGGAAGGGGAGGGCTGCCTGACTTGCGTTTCTCTGACGCAGAACTGCAGCAATGTGGGCGCAAGGTGTGTACTTGTATGTGATGTGCTGTCTGCGTTCCCTTACAACTGCCATCGGTATGTAGGATGGTATACACACTCACAGATTGCAGAGTGGGTGTAGTGCTTTTCCCTGATTCAATCTCATTCTTTCTCTTTTGCTGTCACCTTGAAGTGTTTTTCTTTCACTTTGTCGCAGTAGCCTTGGTAATTCACTACCCTCATGTCAATCTGTGTACAATGCAGTGGGAGTCTTTTGTTTGCCACTTATTTCTATGCTAGTTTTATTTTATAAAGCTTTTGATGACTAATGAGTGTTTCTTCAGTCACTTTTGCACGGATGCTGCTAAAGTGCAATGAAAGCGGGAAGGAAGCATGTCAACAGGTGGTCAAAGACGTGCTCAAAAGTTATGTGCATCATAATATAGTGCTGAAGTGTACTGAATTCTTGTAATTATCTCATGCATTGTTATTTTAGCTGTTGATACCATACTCATTGTACTCTAATTCAGTTTTTGGATGAGTAAAATTGTCTTTTTGGTGGTGTAAATGTTCATCTCCTTGGGCTCACGCTAACTTCTAACTCAAGTCCTTGCAGCTCTATCTCTGAGTTTGTCCATCACAGAGAACAAGAATGTTAGCAGACTTATTTCCCCCCCCTGCTCATATATACACCCTCTTATCACGTACCAGTTGTGCCTCTTCCCATTTGTCACGATGCTCCTCCTTCAGTAAGTTGCTGATGGTCTGGATGTAGTTCTGTAGACCATTAAATGACAGAGGTGTAAGAAGATCCCAGTTTCAAGTTAATAATAAATGTACTTTTGATAAAGGAGACAGGGCAGTGTATTTCACAATATTATTTTAAAATACATGCATGCCATTGTTAAGATTTTAGAAGAGAAACGACAAGGTTTCAGCTTACCTCCACATCAGCGTTGCTCAGCCTCAGCCGTGTTCCTTTGTACAGCTCTGTGGTGTTTTTGAGGATTTCCATGACGGCCATGAGGTCTCCGCTGTACTTGGCCCCTTCATCAGAGGAAAATCTCAGGCGTGAAATCACCTCGGCAACCCCATCCACACTCTGGCCAATCTGCGCCTTGGAGACGTAGTCTCTGGACTACAGTAGGAGAGTTAAGAGGTTAATAGGAATCTTTGACATCTACTAGCCTGACTATACTTCTGGGAAAGTAGCCATGGAGAGAACACAATAAAGGAGGGATTTTGAGGAGGGTATTGCCAGGACTTACCAGCATCTGAATGTTGTCATAGTTCTTGGAGACACACTTGATATAACTTGGGTTCTCCCAGGAGGCGAGACCTACAGCGTCGAGGGTGCACCGGCGCACAATGAGACCTGTTAATGAGACAAAGAACACAATTGTAATAGTTGTAAAGGTGCATAATATTCAATTTATCATGAACAAATAAAGTATGCAAGTAACATTCAGCATCAGGAGCTACTATACCTGAGGCATCAGCAGGGCAGGCAGCAAAAGCCATGTCTCCAGCAGGGGTTTGTCTCCACACAACATCTCCAGTGTTCTGTTCAGGGCAGATCTCATGGGGTTCTACAAAACAGTCATGTGTGATAAGGTTAATAATCAAATTGTTTAATTGTTTAGATTGTATTATATGTAGGCTACTTTTATCAGTTGTGTTTGAGTACTAACCAGGACATCTCTTCTCATTGCAACGCTTCTGCTCTGCCTTCTCCCCAATGCAAGATTCTCCACCAAAGAAAGGCCCCTCACACACTCTCTGTCTCTGCTGAACTCCTCCACCACAAGTCCTACTGCAGCTGCCCCAAGTGCTCCATGCATGCCAGTGTCCATCAACTAAAATTAAAGTATAAAAATAACATTACGAACCGTGAAGCTTTTGCAAAATTTACCAAATGTTGTCTTGGATCTTCTTTGCAGATTTCTTCTTGTTTTATTTACCAGGGCACTCTTTCAGGAAACAATTAGCTGTGTCTTTCCAGCTGCCGTGGCACTCAGAGCCCCCATAGGACGGACCGTTGCACTCCCTTGTCCTCTGCCTGGTACCATTAGAGCAAGTAGTGGAGCATGCACTCCAGGCAGACCACTCATTCCAGGATCCGTCCACTAGAGGGCGGCAGAGGAGCATACAAGAGGAGAACTGGCATGAGCAAGGGCAAGATGGTCTCAGTACACACACTGATACCATTAACATTTCACATGGCACACTTAATCTGAGTGTAAATGAAACACAAAGCTGTACTCTGATTTGTCCTTCACACTTCTAAACATGTGATTCTGAACCTCTAAGGTGTGGACCTTAAAACTTAAATCAATTTGTCACTCTGAGCATTATATTTAGCTGGGGAGCTCTTTTTTTAATGCTTTGAAAAAAAGTATCCTCCTCCAAATAACCTGATTTTTTACAGAAGGACATCAGTTATCAGCAATATTGACAGAAGAAACATAAATACTTATATATTCGATGTAATTTTAGGATGCAATGATCCTGAGAAGATTAAAATACTGAGAAAAAAATCATTTGCAATTGCTATTAGATGCAGCCATTTGAAACTCTAAAATTAAAAGCATAATTTTCAGATCTAATGGTCTTGGAAAGATGAAAATCCTGGGAGATAGAAAAACTAATTGCAAACCCTATTAAATGTTGCCTTTTGAAACTGCAAAATCTTTAAAAACATTAGATTGGCTCTGGTAAAAATCACCCAAAATGGGCCATTAAAGGGGACTCAATTTTTAAAGCCCTTCAATTTCAAGTGAAATGTGTCATTGCCTCTCAGTAATAACTTTGTCTAACAGCCTGGCCTGTTTCTTACATTTACAATAGAGAGACATCTGCTGGCTCTAACATGGAATTACATCAAAGAAATATAACTCAGGGATGTGATTTTTGGAGGGAAATTTTTACTTTTTTAATCAGTGTAAAACTGTGATGATGATGATAATAACCAGCAATGCTTTTGTTGAGTCGGAAAAAGTATTTGAATTGTGATTTTGAAATGCGTTACATCCTTTCAGCACATAAGTAGGAGGGAGAACAGAAAAGAACTCGGCTTCTAATGCAGTATATTGGTTGACCATGAGCTGAGTGTGAGTCACCATATAATAATGCTCCTGACTAATCCTCACAGGGGTCTTTATTGTGTTGATGAGTCAGATACTATGTCAAGCTGCCACTGCATTTCCTGCCGTGGATAATAATGATGTCACTAAGTGGTTTTCAGAAAGTTAAAACAGAATATTCCTTAGAAAATACAATTACGGCCAATGCCATGTACATCATTAAATGTAAGGTCTCTATTTTACCTGGGCAGACAGCGATGTTGCAGAACTTGGTTTGCTTTTTTGGGCCCTGGCAAGGCTCTCCGCCATTCTGGGGCTGCTTGCATGTACGACTACGATCACGGAAACCACGACCACACGTAGATGAGCACAGGCTCCAGGGGGCCCACTCATCCCAAGCACCGTCCACTATTCACAGAAGAAACAAAAATACAAGGATATTGAGATTAAATGAAAATAAAAACTGGTGATGTGACATGAGATTACAGAGCTGGAGAGTGCAGATACATTTGCTTGGGCTTTCCATGAGACTTAACTACAATGATAATACAAAATACTGGAGAAATTAAGAAGTGCTGCCTATTTTTTGAGAGTGTGAATGGTCAGACAACAATTGTTACAAGTCTTCCTCTGTGTATTTATTTTTTCTTTGTGACTGGTGCTGTATAAAGGGAAATCAATGAGGAATAATGGCTCTTTCTTGTATTGTGTCCTTCAAAAAGACCATGTGTGCCTAACATATTATGGATCACACTCCCTTTTCATTCTTTCTCTGTCACGTTCACAGTAGAGAGAAGAAGCAGTCACTCACCAGGGCACACAGCTGTATTGTTGCATGGGCGGTTTTCACGCAGAGGTCCAGTGCACTGGGTGGTGAAGGAGGAGCTAGCGCAAACACGGGTACGACTCTGCCAGCCTTCGCCACAGGTGACTGAGCATGCACTCCAGGGGGACCATTCATCTGTCTTAGCATCTACTACAGACAGAATAAATCACAGGGTCAGCACAGAAAGCTCCCACAATCAATACATTAAGCACTGATTAGGTGAATGCTTTAAATTCACATCTAATTTGCGTCATGGATAATCTATTAACTATACCTCAAAGTGTTAAATGCCTTTTAGGTCTTTTAATTTTACTGTATCAAGCCTCACCTGTCTGGGTTGCAACAGCTCCCTGGTTAGGCTCATCAACGTGATCTCTTTTCAGACCGATGATTGCTCTCAGACCCTGGCTCCTGTTGCGTTCTTTGCCTAAGAGACATGAAAATTACGTAATTATTGCACTGAACTCGACTAACCTGCATTTGAGCACCCCCCCCCCCCACAAAAGACAATATGACAGGTGGGCTTACCAATGCAAGGTTGAGGGTTGCAGGCCCGCCCTTCTTCAACTGTTCCCTCACACACACCATCCTCAGGCTGGCAGGATCGGCTGCGCACCTGGACTCCGCCACCACACTCCTGGCTGCAAACGGACCAGCGGCCCCAACCAGACCAGCCCTCTGCAGGAAGAGATGAAAGGACAGGCATTAAGACTGGAAATATGTGACTGTAGCTCAAACTGTGTTATATAAAGTGAAAAAGTTTAGTAAACCATAGCTTTAACAACTTCATATGTGAGCCTCAACTCTAAGAAGAGGAAGTGTGTATCATTTTTTTTATCTGCTGAGAATAAGGACAGACACATTTTATGAGAAGAACTCCGCACTCAGGCTGATTCCATAAGAAATAGTGATTGTTTGCTTTTAACCACTTGGTGAGAACCAAGGCAGAGTGGTGTGTAAGGCCAATTGGCATGTTGCTATGACAACCACAAGTACTGTGCTTCGATTTCCACTGCCAGCTGACTGTGAGGTCTTTGTGCTCTTCTCTGAACCTCCCCTCTCCCAACCTGATACACAAACATGCTCTCTGTGTCTTGTCAAAACGACACCTTGCCAAGCATTAAGCCTAACCTGCCCACCAAAGACAAAATGGATAACTGGCAACGTGTGTGGTTTAAGCAATCCTGCCACTTAAGCTTGAAGATGCACTGGCAAATTTCTCTAACACCCCTGATTTACTTTTCATTACTGTGTGGCAGCAGAGTGCACATCCTATGCTCCAGCTCTACAGCCACGGATCATTATCCTGAACAGCCCCTTAGACATAAACAGGGGTCACTAAGTGGAAGCAGAGCTGGAGACCTGCAGAGCTCAGGGACCGGCTGAACATGACCCCCCACCAACAGTCTAGCCTTGAGTATTACAAGACGAGACAAAACAACAAACACACTAACACTGTCTTGATTTGTTTCTTTTGAGCGAATATGTTTTGAGTTTTACTTTACTCATGCTCATCTTAATGTTGGAGAACTATCTGCTCTTGTTCTCAACTTACTGATAATCTCAGCATCACGTCCGTTGTCCTTGGGAACAGGAAGGCATTTCTCAACGTAGACACCGCCCCTGTAGCAGCTTCCTGGCTTCCTCTTTGGGGTCTCCCAGCACTGGCAAGGTGTATTCATAATACCACAGGGATAATCGTGGGTGCTACTGGACAGGCACTTCTCAAGCCACTGGCACAGCATCTGGCAAGCAGGCATACTTGGGTTCCTCTTCCCCACAACAAGAAACTCAGCCTTGAACTCGCTGACATCATTCTCTTCCTCCACGGTTTGCAGGCCATTTCTGGAGGCGACCTTGCGGACCTGCAGGAACTGCTTGGTGGACTCCAGGTAGGTGACAGTGGTGGACGCGTCGCACAGCCTCACAACCTCATCGAAGCTCTCCATGCCCAGGTAGGTGCGGGATGTTTCGATGAAGGAGTCAAACTGGAAGGTCCTGATCTGGCGAGGCACACAAGTGTCGGTTGGCTTGGTGATTTTCATGTAGACGGTGTAGCGGCGGGGGTCAGGGTTCTGCAGGGTCCAGGAGCACGGTGTGGTGGGCAGAGTCGTCGTCGAGGAGAATACACCAAAGAATCGGCTTTGTTCCAGGGTGGCGCAGGTCGGAGAGGCGGGGCCTGAAGGAGTGCTGTAGGTCAAACCGAAGAAGAGCAGGACAAGGGCCACACAAGGGCCGGAAAGAGCTGACCACGCCATTGGGCCGGCTTAGATCAACGATGATGCTTTTACTGTGTTTGCTGATGAAACTGGTTGTTTCTTTAACTTCCTTGTTGCAAGTTACTGCACTTGTTTCAGATCTTTTGACTTATCAATGCAACCCCTCTGCAAAAAACTGTTGTATTTGTAGGTTTTATAGAATCAGACAGTCTGTCATGTCTGAATCAGCAGGGGAGCTGCAGAGACATAAGGAATGAGACAAAGGAGGGAAAAAAAAACATACATTAGTCACAACATTTCAACATCCAGCAACACCAAACACCAGATATCACAGTGTGAAGGATAAGAGCTTTTTTCACAATATTCATGAGGTGCATTTTAATTGGACCCATTGTTATACTTTTATTTATGCATGAGGGATTTGTCTGTGATCAGTATCATAGTGTTTCAGGGCACATTCAGTGATCTAAAATGCTTAGTCTTCGGGACATAATTGCTGTGGCACTGCAATTACAGTCCTTCACAGCAGGCTGGTATCTCCAAGCTCTTGCTCTTTCCTCCCACACACTGAACTGAACTGCGATTCATGTGCGTCAATCTGACGTCCATGGAAGCATTGCCACTGGCAACCAGAGACGCTCATTAGTTCCGTTATTTGTAAAATGCACTCCTTCTATTTAGAAATAAACAAGAGATATGGTGAGAATGTGTCCTTTGCAGTGTGATTACATACCCCGCTGTGAACGTAAATATGCTTTGGGAGTATGTCCTGCATATCAGAGCATACAATCAGGAGACTTATGCAAGTATATATGCAAAACATTTATCTGAAAGCAATTGCATGCTCATGCCATAAGTTTTTGCCTATATTTGACTAATTTCTGCAAAAGGGTTACATGCATTTGGATAATGCATGTTATTCAGTTTGCAAATAGGTTCTATGCAGACTCCACTCTGTCATGACTAAAATGCAACCTGGACTCTGCAGAAGGAGAGACCTCAAAGTCAGTTTTATTACATATTTTTGACTGTCTGACATAATGGAATATGTTCCTTGCACCTGAGAGGAAAAGAGGAAACACTGTTGCTCAGCAACCTCTTTAATTTACACTCAGGGTTGTTTCATGTTTTCTGGTTTGCTATTTCATTTGTTAGTGATAACTGTCAGCAGAATTAACCAGTGACATCCTGCAGTTAGGTGATGTCTGCATGAAGAAGTGTTAGAGAGCATGCATGAAATTAGTTCATATCTGAATGGTTAATGATTAACATAGGGCAGTGAAGTGGCACAGCATATGGTGCCTATAGCGACATTTAGTTTCTGAAGCACCTGCACTTTTCAGCCATAGAATTCATAATTACGCTTTTCCCATCTCTTTTCACATCCCCCTCCCTGCCTCTCTCTACCCCTCCCTCCCATCTATGTAAGCAACACAGCAGAGACCTCAGCTTTGTTGAGGTGGGCGTCTCTCTCCCGCCTCTGAACAACCGGAAGCTCCATGAATGGGCATCTGATGAGGCACACAGTGAAAAGAAAGGGGTCCAGCTGTCGTAAGAGAACTCACTCTTTTGTGCTCTGTTTTTCTACACGGTCTCTCACTTTTTCTGACCTTTTTCCTTCTTTTGCCTGTCTATGTGCTTTCGCCAACAACATTTCTGCTAAGTAGGCAGCATAAAGAGCAGGCACTGGCTCTGTGTTGTTATGGAGACATGGTTTATTTTTGCAGATCAGTGTGAAAAACACATTGGATCTGCAAAATTACCATCTGCGACACATTCTCTATGCTGACATACAAACAAGTACCCAGGTTCAACACAAACACAATGGACTCTATGTAACTCATATCTAGTGCATTACTGCAGACTAAACCTGACTTACATTGCATAACATGAAATGCTGCAGATTAATGCTTGCAATTGCTTGAGTGATTTGCATGACAACCTTGTACAGGATCTTAAAGATAAGATAGTTGGAAGTAAAAAATACAGATAAAGTGATAACTACTCATCTAGTGCTATAGCTGAAAGGCTCTATTACTTGTTCAGTCAGAGTCTGAGGTTTCCTTAAGGAGAGCAGTGTTCCTGATAATCCAGTTCCATTATTTTAAAGGTGTACATGCATATGTGCAATATACAGAAACAGGCAGACAATTGCTGTGACCCCATTGTGTTGTGGGATACTTTCCTTTGCTGACACGAACCAACAAAAACTCATCTTGAGCCATTACAGCTCATTCTTCATCCACAAATTGCTTACACGTCGCTATATCCACTGTGGGTTGCACACGTGTGCAAGAAACTGCACCATGCTGTAGCTTTACCGCAAATCCGTGTGGCAGTAAAAATGCTAAAAAGCAAAACAAATCACATCGTTGCTAATGCACTGTCCCTTGAGACAAATCTTTTAAGAATGCCAGTGCAGTTGTTAAGATCTGGACAACTATTTCCTTGCGCTTCTGTGGAAAAGAATGACTGGAAATAGTTTCTAAAGAAGGCTAAGACAAACAGTTATGGTTGAAAACATTGTTAAGTCGTTGATAATGTTTCAGCTGCAAGGATTTATCAGCAGAGTATGAATGTTTAAAGTATTGCAGCAAAAAGTCAAAATTAAACTTTGAGTAAATGCTTTAACTTCACCCAGAAGTAACAACCACACCCCAGTCAGTCATTCGGTTTAAGTGATGCATGTACACTAGTGAAGTTGCAGACAGTAACCTGTTGCCGAAGTCTATAACTTTGACAGTTCGTTCGCATCACCTCAACCAGCTCCGCCAGGGGAAAAAAAGTAGTAAAATCACCGTAAACGCAGCTTTTGAGCTTTGTTACCGGCAGAAGCTGAAATATGTGCAAAAGTTAAAGCAAGAAATCAACATTGCACAGCAGAGACAGAGTGAAATGGTTTCAGCACCACGGACAGCGACGCGGTCTGACAGACAGGAGTTCGACCGAAACTTTTTCATCCGTTCATCAACACGTTGCTCTTCGCCCGTTTCACAGATGAATGACATTAACGAACGGCAAAACCACATTGACAGGAGCATACACATTTAAAAGTATAGAGGACGATCTAAAACGTTGCACTTACTTTGCAGAGACTTTCTGAAGTCTTGTCAGTGGCTCTCTATCCCGGCTTCGGGAAGCAGCTGCTGAGTGAATCTCAAACTCTGACTTGACTCGGAGTCTTCAGATCTGGGACGTGGAAAAGCTCTGGCCAAAACTTTCGCAGTGTTTGAAGCCGCAGAAAGGATGCGCCAGGTTCCAAGCCCGACCCAGGCGCGGGTCGATCCCAAGTTTCAGTGCAGTCCACTCTCACAAGCAAAGAAAGATAAAGTGACTCTAACCAAACTCCAAAGAGTTTACTACCAACTATGTTTAGCTGCTATATCCAGAGAAACTGGTGTATAGCTGAAAGGCGAATTGGCTGTATCGGAGCTCCAGCAGACAGTCCGTTGAACCAAAAGCTGTGGTCTCGCTTGTCTTTTCTCTCTAAGCTCCAGGATAAATGTTGGTACTTCTACTCCCGGCTTCGGAGTCTTCTTGCTTGTGGTCTTTGCACTGCAAGTGGATCCAGTCTCAGTGTAGCATGTGGCCTGCTCTTGGAGGTATATATCCAACCCCGCCCCCCCTTGCTCGAAGTTGGAGTCAGTGCGTGGATGGCGTACTGAGTGAATGAGACAGCACCAAGACGGGGGGAGTGTGCGGGGGAGACGTGTTTGTGTGTGCGAGCGTGTAAGTGTGAGAGTGACTGTGTCAGCGCGCGCAAGAGGGAGGGAGGGAGTTAGAATGTGGAGAGAGGGGAGGGATCTGTGCAGGGAGACAGAGAAAAACGATTATGTACACCAAACTACGCAGATATCAACGCAGAGCCAAAGGTACCGGAAAGAGGATCAACGGAATCAGTGTGCATGGGGACGAAATGAAGAGATCAATTGTCCTCAACTACAAAGTAACACTACAGTGTACGTGCCTCAGAGTGACAGGTTATGCATTGGGAAGGGATGGGCATGTATTGATTATCAGAAATAGCAATTATGAAACACAGTATTATTTGCAATTTAAGAAACTATAGATATGTCATGATGAATGTGTACTATATATGTTATGCGTGCCATTATTATTATTACTATAATTGATATTACAATTATTTATGCTTTAGTCAATAAACATAAGTTAAGGGCAGGGGGTCAAAAGTGCACCGAGGGCATAAAGAGGTAATGACATGTGAAGGGTTAAATCAACGCAATCGAAAATGGTCACGTTTTCGTCAACTCAACCGTGCACAAAACATGATGTGCACAGTTTTTCCGGCGGGTGACAGTTTCACCATATCCAATCAAAAGTATAGGTGAGGTGCAGACAGTGCGGTAATGCAGGAGCGGAGAGGAAACACACTCCCTCAGTCTGTCTGCCTCCTCCCTTTTACTCCAAAACACACACTCACATATACAAAAACGCAGAAAGTGCACACAGGAATAGGCGTCCCCCTCCATCCCTCAGCCTCCCCCCTCTCTCTCTCTCTCTCCCTGCCTCCGCCTCACTCTACCACGGTCTCTCTCCAGGGATGTGGGCGGATCTGGGTACTTTTCGAAGTGTGAAAGGGATAACCTAACGTGGGTGTCAGCCTGTTGCTACTGCTGCATGTTTGGCCCGATTTCTGTAACTAAGCAATATCAGAAAAAATGAATAAATAAAGATCAGTCCAAACAACGTGAGTCAGGAACTGGAAAGCAGAGAGAGAGAGAGAGGCTGATGAGGAATGATCACCAGTGACTGTCCCGTCCTCCAACATTCTCCTGCGTCTCCACAAGAAAACAAGGGCTGGTGGGAGTGAGGAGTCATGCTGTGCTCTGTTGCATGTGCATTTTTAGATCCCACGTCTAATAGTGGAAATTACTGTCTACAATACAAAAAAAGTGATTTCCTTCTTCATTCATTAGCTTTGTGTGAGAATGCCTTGACCGAAAATGTTAGTGGTTATGGTGACATTCTGAACCAATATTGGACATTAGTTCTAAAGTAACCTGGGGTATAGTTTCTATTTCTGTCTCATTTACCACATTTTAACACGTTCCATAATTTGCCCACTTACCATTGCACCAAAGTCAGAATTTAATTGAATTTAAAGGTACGTGGGGTCAGCTTATGTACTTTTATAGTTAACCTTTATGCATATTTCAGCAGGTTTTTTTTAATTTTTTTTTTAGGTTTTCATACAATTACAGGGCTCTCCCTGACATTACAAGGCTTAGGTGCAGCAAAATTGATATTTTGGGGACTACCTGACCCAAAATTAATGAAAAACCAATGTGGAGAGCATTAAAATGAATTAAATGACCTTTCCCAAATCTAGTTTTTTAGAGTTCATTCCCAGTCTACTGTGGTTTTGGATCTTTTTATTGTTTAGTCATTATATGTTCTTGTTTCCCCAACTTTTTAAAACATAGAAATACATCCATCTGTCTGTCCATCCATCCATCCATCCATCCATCCATCCATCCATCCATCCATCCATCCATCCATCCATCCAGTTCATTTATTTATCTTGTGGTTCTTTACTGACGTCAGATTGAATCTTGTTTGACACATAATCTATTGGATGTTAGTTTGTGAGACTGCGGTTAGATGCAGTCAACTGCACATTAATTGCCTCACGGGCATCAATAAAGTTCTTTTAGCCTGACTCTGTTATGGAATTTATGGAAATATGTTTCTAAGATGATGTGAATTATATATTTTTATTGAAAAATGTGAGTTGACCTCCAAACTTCTTCACTTCACTTCTATGTCTGCAGCAACACTATGTGAAAATGAAGTTTATAGTCAGAGAAGTCAAAGTCAAATTTTCAGAAGATGATGACAGTGACTGCACCTAAAACTTCCAGAAACTTAGAGGAAACCCACAATTATCATCTGTTATATACTGTATTCTTTCCTATTATGTGTTCACTATCCACTTTATACACATAAAACCATTACTTTAATTCCTAACTTTCCACCATAATCACAGTCTGTCAGGTGTCTTATACCAGCACACCAGTTAAGTTCCTGTGAGTGAGTTGTTGCAGAAGACAACAGCTTAACAGTCAAGGTTGAAAGAGTTTCATTTCAGTCATATATTTGTTCTTATGGATAGTTAAATATGTAGGAACTGTTAAACCTGATACCATTTTGACAAGTTTTGAGTTTGAATTTCTGTTAGAATCAAAAAAACAAATTAAAATAGCCTTGAAGCAGTCTATGATGCAGGGATCATAAACAACAATTAGTTTTATTTTGCATATATCAGAACACATAAATCACCACAACCAACTTCCTGCACATTTAATCTCAATAAGTTAGTTCACAAACACAACTGAGCATGCATATTTCTAATCTCTCACATTACTGATAAAATCCCATTACTAGTCTTTGCTGATATGCAGAGCACCTATACGCATACAATAATGACTATCAATTCTACAATAACACAATCAAAGCTACCTAAATATGCCCTTTACTATGTACAGTATATGTGACATGATTGTTAATGTGTTAGGGTTTGTCATAGTTCTGATTACAGTAGTTTATGTACAGTAGCACCACATATTTTTCTCAATAATCTGTATCAGTTCAGAACCTACACTGTATAACCCCACAGTTTTACCTTTTCTGCCATTGCTGTTGTTTTTCACATTAGACTTCTCAAAGGATCAAGTCAATTTATGCGTAGTCTTGTAGTCAAATAAGCTAGTGTATTAGATAACCAGCATGTGAGAACCTGAAGGCAACTTTGACCTGTTGTTCAAGCCCATCCTTCTCTTAACAGGATGTGTAATGAATATGGCAGCCATGAGGGACCAGGAGGGATAATGAGAAACGATGAGCTGGTGTTGATTGAAAAAAAACAAAAAAACAAAAACCAAAAACTGGACAAACACTTAAAAGTCTCCAGACAATCCAGGGGAAATCTTGGAGAAGTTTGCAGAAATCAGATTCTTGTTCAATGCTCTTAACCAGTGCAGTTGCCAAAATGATGCAGGTAATTAACAATTACACACATGAGACAAACAAGCAAAAATTCTCATTCTAAATAACTTATAGCTAAGTTGTTTGAAGTGCCCATTTCGAAGCTCAGATGACTTGTGCTTGAACATAACTGATATGTGGGGGAGGTGTGGGCAGGTGCAGTTATATAAACTAATGCCCATATAAGAGAGTGTGAGAGACTTAAAAAAAAAAAAAAAAGGTTTTTGGGAATCACCTCTGCTGCTTTTTTCTCTGCACTCGAATTCACATGAGGCAGGACAGCCCTCACACTAAACAGGTATTTTAGAGGCAGGATGGAGCACTTATGGGCCCAGGAAAACTGTCCGTGTCATGTTGGAGGATTGCTGAATCACAGGAAGTACCTTTCTCTCTACAGGTGGGAGGGAGCCTCATGGATGGCTGACTTTTATGTCAATTCTTCACTTGCTGCTATTTTAACAAACATTACAGCAACAAAATAATATAAATCCTTCCACCATTTTTGACATTTGAATAATTTGCAGTTGACAAAAAATGAACTAACTCTCTCTCTCTCTCTCTCTCTCTCTCTCTCTCTCTCTCTCTCCGCTTCATGGAGCCTTGTAGCTATGACGTTGTTTGGCCCCTAGATGGTGCTGTTTTTAGATGCTTTATAACTGATCTGGAAGATCCAGTTCACTCATGTAAACCAGCAAAGAGAAGAGAGTTTACTGATTTGTTATGTGTGCAAATCATGAAAGAAACAATAAACGAAAACATTGCAATAGTTAATTTCAATATGTCTAAGTGTAACAACGACAAGAAGAATAAGAGTTATTGATGTACTGGTGACGCATTAGCTGTTTGCAGAATGCTGAGTGATTCAGTATATTTTGCAATCAGTTCATTGAGATGACAGATTTGTTTTTTAAATTTGAACAAAAGCGCTGCACAGGCTGATGGCAGCACATTTTAAAGTGCACTTGAAGCTTCTGACTATGCCTGAAGAGGATGACGCCCTCTGGCAGGAAACATACAATAGAAAATGTCTTTGTCCATGTGATGTCTAAACTGTTGTGGACGGCATGTGCTTTCTACAATGGAGTCTGACGTGCATATGAAGCAAACTGTTGAAAATCTGAAATCAGATGCTACTGCAGGTACCCACAAAAAGATGTTCTATGTTTGCTGCATTCTGTGTTGTCTGTCACTGTGGAGATCGTCATTTACAAAGGAAAAGAACAGAAGTAGGGCAGACACTGTGGAGTGAAAAAATGCCCACGTCGTCATGACCTTCACCTGGAAATCACTCGTTCATTCACCAAACTGTCTTCTGTAGAAGAGCTGTGTTCACACCCCATTCACTCTGATGAAAACGATGCACCTGGGATGTATTTTCCTGATTTGATTCTACAATAGACCCACGATTGGAGCGAACTATTTGATAATTGATTGTCAATTTGACATTTGTGCAAAATCTATCAATGCTTATAGCTGGAACACAAATTATATGTTACTTAAAACAGACTAAATTGTACTCTTGAAAATGTAGGTCATACATTTGCTTTAATTATATACACTACATAGCTTTGATTTCTTAGAAAGGTTCATCCCCTTTCAGTATGAAATGTAGATCATGTACGTCAGCGTACATGATCTTTTGAAAATGTGCACAATGTTGCATTTGTCTGTACATGTTGGATTTTACGAAGGTCAAAATATCTTAGCAACTACTTATGCTTAAACGTCAAATAAAAGGCTAAAAGAGGACACTCAGTGCGTGTGTGTGATGCTGTTCTCCACCAGCTTGAATTTTTTTAATGTGGAAAAGTTTTATTTATATTTTGCACATATTTTTGTTTGGCGAAATGGCGCGTGAAGACTTTATTTGTCCGACTTCTCTCTCAGGCTGTAGTCACCCTCCTTGGAGTCACAGAAAAGGTGTATGAGCATTATGGGAGAACAGTCTGCCCTGTTTTTGGTACTCCAAGATAAGAGCCCATCTGAAAAGAGCAGAACGTGAGGACAGGTCACCCAATTATGCCTTTTTTTTTGTTATGTGAAAAAAAAAAGTGTACCAATAAAAAGGATTGCAGAAGATAGAAGGGAAGGTACAATGTATTTACAAATAAAAGATATTTTTTCAGGGAACATTATTTCAGGGATAAAAAGGGGAACCTCCTAATAACTGAGGCTGAGATAGAGAGAAACTATCCTCAAAAGTCTTGCCAAATTATATTTGACACCCTCAGTCTGGTTTCTCAGTGAAGCCTGTCACAGCATTGTTGTGTTTTTTTTTTCTTCATCTCTTGCCTTTCTTTGAGCTGTTCTCTCTCCTTCATATACAAACTGACAAGGAAGGAGGAGATGTTACTGACACCGAGCCGTGAAGTTTCACAAATAATCTGATGTGTGACGGCTTCACGTGGAGTCTTACAGCCATGCACTTTTGTTTAATGAGCAACATACTACAGAACTCTTGTAATTGACTGAAATCTGTCAGTTATGTTAAATTCGCATTAAAAAAAACACTGATACTCTGCACCAGTTTATTAACCCATAAAGACCCGGAGCTACTTTTGTGGCAGTTGGCAAATATTTTTTCCTCTCTATTTAACCTTTAAGTGATTTATCACCATTCGTTATAATATTATCCTCCGTATTTTGCCTTTTTTCAGTGAAAATCGTGTATTATTCCTGGATCATGAAGATTTTCATAAAAGCTCAGATTAGAGTTGAGGGTTATTATATCAGAAACAGAGAAAAATTAAGAAAAAGTATGTCTTTCAGCAAAGATATCAATTAACTGAATGTAAAACAAGTGTCTCCATCCACTGTCATTGATCCAAACTTCATGGGTTTTACTGGTGAATCAATGTTGTAGAAGATGATGGTGTTTCTACGGTAACTACGGAGCCTCTGAACGTCCA
>JAPQRQ010000003.1:30201770-30214132 GCA_037367365.1 Apogon talboti | reverse complement strand
GAAAAGATGACAAACTGTATTTTACACCAATTATTTACATGTATTGATAGTATTAGTGGATCAACAGGTATTAAACATTTTAGATCAGTAGATGCTTTTCATTAACAGAGGCTGTTTTGGTCTTTATGGGTTAAATACAGTACGCATTTTGCAGTAAAGTTGTCTATTGTCTGTCAGTTTTACTCTTTTGTTAGTTGGATTTGTTCAAATAGGAAATTAAAGCACTGGCACAAATTCATAAAGCATGTGTTCTTGAATAACTCCTATTATTGCAACTCATGCATTCAGCAGAATAAGACGACTGTAACCTTGATTAAACGGGTGATGGGATTCAACACCGATAACAAAAAGTGACAGTGTGTTGTTGTCTGCGTTTTTCCCCACAAGGATGTAACATTTGTCTCACTTATTGAAACATAAGGCAGATTTAAATGGCATCAGTTGTTGTTTTGACTCTAAACAGCCGACTCTGTTTTAAGTATTCTGTTAAAACATTAGAGATGGAGTAAGCCTTGTAGGAACACTTCATATCACATCTGCTGTCACTTCACCTACACAAACATGCTATTGAGAATATTGGATTTTTGTTTATTGAAGCTGTAAAGCAAACACCTCACGTGACTTTTGTCAGATTTTTGCCTCATGTTTCCACAGAATAAAACCCAGATGGAGTCACATTTACAAGTCAAAGGAACAGTCCTCTGTCGCCTTTTTCCTCACAGTGGTCTAATAGTTATATCCAAAGCAGTAAATGGGAACTCGCTGTTGATTTCTCTCTGGATACTTTTTTAAAGGTCTCAAGCTTCATACATTTTATTTCGAACTCAGCAGGACAGACAGTAAGTGGAGGTTTCACTCTTGTAATCGATGCAGCGGTGGACTCTTCAGCTGGTCATAAACTCCGCCATTGTCTCCAATCCCCCTTTTATCACCATTGGGTGAGTGCTCTGCTGGAGGTCCTGGCTGACTGTGAAATTGTTTTGATGATCAATACAGACACAGAGAAGGGAAAAGGACTGAATGTAGCCATTGGAGCTGAGGCAGGACATTGATTTTCTTCAATGCAAAGTCCAACAGAGCCTGCCTGAAACCTCTGAGTTTCTTTTAAGAGCAGAGTTGCTCTTGTATACATCTTCTGAGGTACCTGAACACATCGTCAGTGGTGTAACCTGGTGTGCTTGGGTGTTTCGGGTCTTTCAACACCCTCTTCCAGGCGACCCCCACTACGGTTGATTAGACCGCGGTGTGTGTTCAGGTGGCATTCACTTGTCCCCATGGATGTTCTCTCCGTACCCAGAGCCAACTAGAAGAGCAGAGATGAGTTCACATGCCCTGTAAGGTGGTTAGACTGTGCAATGCCAGCCAGAGGGCAGACTTTGGGAAGACACTTGCAGAATATAACAGAGCAGGAAATGCTTCACATCACTGTTTGTTTTGGTCCAAAGATGAGGCCGTTGCCAAGACAGTCCATTTTAATCCATTTGAGGCCATCCCTGCTGTTTGTCACGTAAAAAAATGACATCAACAGCAGCAGTGGTAGCAGCAGCTGCTAGCAAACAGAACATGCTGAACTGTTCTTAGTCATCGTCACGTTGATGAAAGGACCAAGATTCATTAGAATGCAAGAGGGCAGGTGGTGTGAATTTAATAAACACTAGAAAGAGACGTAGGCATGTACCAGAGTGAGTCAGAGGAGTTTTCACTGCACTGAGTGCCAGAGGAAGGCCTCTCCACAGGTTGGAGAGGAGGAAACCGAAAATGATGCAGGAAAGACATACATGGTGTTACCTGTGGACAAGTGCAATGGTAAATCCCCAACAACTGAAGAGAGCATAAAAAATCCACACTCAGCTGGAACTGACTATCTTTAACACTCACGTAGGTTTTAGACAAACGCCTGTGTTTAGAGCTGCATGAAACTGAGAGGTTAATCTTGCAAGTTGAGAATGAACCAAGTATAAATCAATGTAATGAATAGTGATTAATCCTAATAATGTAAAATAAATAATTAATATTAACAAAAATATTACGTTATTAAATTTATGGAATATATTGTAGGAATCCTGCATCCACCAACCGCTCACATTCCTATCAAAACCTCAAATCTATGCTTTAGTTCTTTTCCAGGACATTCACAAGAGAGTAAAAATAAATCAGTTAACATAACAGTCAAACAGGCGCCAAACATAACAGACATATATAGAAACAAATGTGTGTTATGAATGTCATTTTTCCCACACACAGTCAGGTAGGTCATAAATAACTGGATGAAAATAGTCTCTTGAATTTTATCCCAGAAAGAGCAAAAATGGTCTCACAGCTTTGTGGTGTGTAAAAAAGTGAATCCAATTGGAGATGGAAATATTATTTTTTCATGTAATTTTAGCCTTTTCTATGTGGTTTTAGTAAAAAAAAAAAAAAACACATTGGAAAAAAACAAAAAACAAAACAGTATAATATCTTGTCTCTTGTCAAAGTAATATATGAGGGACAGGTTGTTCTGGTTCAAAAACATTTATAGTTGTTCTCTGCAAAATGAGGGGCTGACTAGTTAAATATTGCAGCCTTTGGTTGGCCAAAGATGATTAACAACAATTTTCACACTGAATTACCTGGTTTAATTACTTCAGTTAGGTTTATATGTGCAAAAAGGAAAGTGAAAATGCTGAATTAAATATATCTATGAAACATGCAGATGTTATTTTTAAAAACATTGTGCACAATTGGTAATTTTTTATATAGGCTTTTTCATCCTGCAAAGCACAATGCATGACTTTTAGATGCACAACAAAGGGTGAGGAGGGGTCCTGTTGTTTTTGCATGTTTTAATGGGCATTGGTAAAGCAGTGCACGGATCTGACTTTGCATCACTGGGTGCAGAGATCAATGCCATGCACAGTCACCGCTGTCGTCCCCTTCTCTCGTTATTTCCTCAGTGGAAAAGTGTAGATGTCATAATGTGAACACCATTACTCGGTTCTGAAGGTTTGTTCAACACTGTTTTTGCAGTGATTTTATTTCTTTATTCTCTTGCTGTCTCACTCTGTTTTTTTTTTCTGCCTCTCTGCCTTGCACACAAGTAAGGCCAGTGAGAGTGGGTGTCTGGATGAGTCATCTGTTGCACACCTCATAGTTGCCTGACCATATTTGGGCGGCCCGGAAATCCATTTTCCTGCGCCTGTGTTTGAGAGGCACCGGCATTGCAGAGACAGAATGATGAGCTTTCTCTGCTTTCTCTCTCTTCTTTCTTATATTTCTTACCAGACCTTCAATTTGAGGATAGGAATGAGGATTTAAGATGTTTTTTACCTTCACAAAGACAAGTATTGAACCAGTTATACATGGGTATTTTTCTGTCAGGGATTTCTTTAGGCAGTGATTTCTTTCATGTGACAATGATCAGGATCAGACATCAACAATATGAACACATACAAAAATCCAATGCATGTCCTTTGTCCTATCTGAAGTACTAAACGCCAGCAGAAAAGCAGATTAAATAACCTGCAAAAACAATATCACTCTATTCATTAAGGAGATGAACAGGACAAACAAAGCAGGTTGTCCATCAGTGTTACCTCAAACTTGATAACTGCTTGTGCAAACACTTTAGAGTGTGCAAACCTGTTTAGAAACTAGGAAGTTAGAAATACTTTATGTCTGCAAGATGCATGCATGCATTTGTCTTCCACCTGCATTCAAGTATCTATTGCAATTCATTATAAGGCAATACAAAACAAAATTTTGTCCATCTCACATAAAAACATCATGTCACGTCACAACCACATAAGTTACTGTAATGCATTTCACAAAGAGAACAAAACATTATTACAAGGTTTCATGTAGTTACCCTCTTCATGTGTCAGACATGTTTTCTGAGCTCTGAGCTTTAAGATAATGATGATCTAATGTACTAATGTACACACACTCATGACTCCTCATTTTCATTTAATATTGATTTAAAACCAGTGTTTTTCTGTTGTGTGTGTACATGTGGGATGGTCAGGGGCCTCCTGTGTCCACTCCAAAGTACATTACCAATGTGAACCTTTGCCCAGATGCGTTTTCTCTGCATGGAGCCTCTGCAGGTTTGTCCTATTTCTTGCAGCTTGTCCACTCCTGTTGCTTCCAAATATCCGTATCACACAGCTTCTGAAGATACACTGCTGCTGTTGTGACAAACGCCTTACAGCACTGGAGTTTGGTGTACATGACCTGTATTGATTATTTCAGAAGTGACTATGTGATTCTGCTAAGCTGCAAAAAGACTTTGCTGCAGGATCTTGCCTCTCACGTTCACATCAGCGGCTTATTGCTAATGCATTTTCTAAAAGCCTGGTTTAAAATGATATCTATTGTGTACATTTCTTACGTGTTTTCTCTGTATTTCCTACGTGTGCTCTACTTTCCTGTCCCAGTCTTTAAAACTGCTGCAGGGTGTGAAATGAAGCCGCTAAATTGCACATAATGTGTTTGCCTATTTGTGCTTGTGTGTCGGTGCATATCAGAACAAGCCCCATCTTTTCTGTATGCCTGCACATGAATAAATTAATTTCAAAGACAGAGAAGCATCAGTTGTGTTAAATCCTTCCCTAAGTCTCCAGGACAAGGTTTAAATATTGTTAATAGTTCTTTCCAATTGCAGACAAGTGCTTAAAAGCTGAAAATTACCCAATTTATTTTTGAGCATATGTTTAAAACAAGATGTTAAAACATATATATATATATATCTCATAACATGTTGAACTATATGCAACCAATGTCAAACAGCAACCTCATCTTTATCTCTTTTTATGAGCCATGTTTTCAGATTTTAATATCATAATTAAAAAGGAAAAAAGATATCAAAATCTCAGATGAATTAACGCTAAGTACTACAAACTGAATCATTCACTAAATAAAGTATAAAGCTCATTGTTTACACATGTCTGTACTGTGGTTTCATGAAATTTCTTCAAACTAAAATGCGTAGCTTATAATCTTCACCTGCAACATCAGCTGATAGTTTACATTATAGTTATGTTAGCTTAACTCTGTTGCTAGACAGAAGTCTGAATTGTGGATCAACAAACTTAGCAGACATAGTAACATAACTTCATATCATTGATGATCAAACTCACCCATGTACAGGAAATGCTGCCATTTCAACGTCAAACTCATTTACCGCTTGAAGCACAACAACAGCAGTGCTTCTAGTGCTTCTTTTATTAGTTTGTCAATTTTCTTTGATGCTGAAAGTTGTCATCATGTCCAGGATGTACCCTGCCGGGTCTGCTGCGATGCACCCATGACCTTCTGGAGGACTGAGCAGTTATAGTAAATGAATGAATGAATGAATGAGTGAATGAATGAAACCAAGGATCAAGACCTAATTCAAAAATGTTTCCAGTGTAACATTAACTAACAGTATTATTTTCTTGTTCCTAAAGGCACAAGTTCTGACAGTTTCAGCTCATTTTGTAAATTATTCCATGAAGAAGTAGCAGTGTATTAAAAAGGTGTTTTAACCGTCTCTCTGGAAACCACCATTTATATAATGTTTTGAAAGCTCAGACCAAATTGCTTTTGGTTTTTACACATGTACAGTATGTGCAAAGAGAAAAAAGAAGCAGCCAAACGAGAGATTTACAATTAATTACCAACCCTTCTGGAAGTCTGTAGACATACAGAGAAGACTTTGCAACAGCTGACAAAGTACAGTGTTGAACATTATTTCCACAGACAGTGATGAAGCTGGTAGATGGTGTCCAACCTCTATCGGAAAATTGGAACATATCATCACTGAAAATGACAAAATTCACCTTAGCACTGATGTAAGTTCACAGCAGTCATCCCAACTCAGATTCAGCAGCAGCAGTTCCTGTCTGAGTCAGAACGACTGGTTCATTCTCTCTAACAAAAAGAAAATATCTCCTGCTGTAGCTTTAACCTGCATGTGAAGAAATCTGGCCTAGCAGAGACAGAAACTTCATGTTATATTACTAGTTTTAATGTCACAGTTTTTCATGCAACTCACTAGTGGCTTTTCCATTGGACATATGCGCAAAACTTTACCGATATTTACTAAATGTAAAAAAAAACCCAGAAGTGCGCAAAATGGTTTTTCCATTAAATCACAAATGCAAATGCATGTACCATGTTTGTTGTCAAACTCTTCTTATTCGCTTGTTGTAACATCCGTCAACATCTGTTTTTTTTTTGTTCACATGACTTTAGTTGCGTAAAAAGGTCTTTCCATTGCAGTTTTGTGATATACCAATTTCGCTATGCCCAAAAAAAGCACCTCTTGCCAGCGCAAAAACTTTTCTTTGAAAAACGAGAGTTTTGGCAAAATTGTTGTTTTTCGGTTAGGCAAATTTTTATGCAGAAGTCATATTCACACAATTTGAGAGTTAATGGAAAAGCCACTGCTGTCAACATACATAAGCTGAATGCATCACATCACATGAGCAACAGTTCACAATACTGGATTAGTTCAGTGTGGACGGTTGTGGGGATTTAGGAGGATCTCATTGCATAAATAAAATACCATGCTCATAAATGTTTACTGTATGGGTCCATGAATCCTATGAAACAGTTGTACATATGGGACTGGGTATGAGAAGCAGTTATGAATTTGTGTGTAGTCATTTTTTGGGGGGTTTTCAGTTAGCTGATAATGTTTGCAATGCATTTGATTGTAATATTTGATTAAAGTTTCCCTGAAATTTGATATTTTTTCCATTATAAATAAATAAATAGACTGAAAACTGAATGAAACTCACAGAATTCAAACCCTTGTTTATGTCAGTTCTGGACCTTAACCACTTGACCACAGCCCACCTACAAAGTTTTTGGCCTTGTACACTGTTAAACTAAAGATGTGGAGGAGATGTCTGAAGAGTCTGTATTGTACTCAAGGCTATTTGACAACCAAGTGAAAATGATCCGATTACATAAGGATACGATGGTAAAAACAATTGAGATTGGCTACAGGGTGCAGAAATTAGTGTCTAGAGGTGAATCTTTAATCCTCCAATGACAGCACAACCTCATGTCACCTGATTGGCAAAAGTTTTAGGAACCACACGCATTTGCACTAAGTGAACATATTCACACAGAAATCAACTAAAGACAATAAAAAACAACTCAGTAAATGGTGACATTGACTACAGGACACAGGATAAGTATTTTATCATAATAACTTAAACATTTTTTATTTTAAATTTCAAATCCATTTTTGGGAAAATTAATATTTAAATAGCTCTTCTCTGTGTAATTTTAAGTGGAGCAGCACCACTGGTTAATTCCCTATTAACATCAAAGCCCAGAACAAACACTAATGCTAATAAGTGACTTGACAGCCACCATGGAGGAGGGTGAGGAGGGGGTTTAGTTGGTTGCAATCTGCAACTTCACCACCATAACAGAACATAGCAAAATAATTTACACTGAATCCTGTAATCGGCCAACTATTTCAGTATTCATTCTGCTATCTGCCTGTTACCGTTCTCAAGTCACCCTTGCTTGCTAAACACTCATCTTTTTATGCAGTCACTGTAATACCACAGCTTGCTTCCCCATGTGCAAATCATCTACCAAAACAACTTATTCCTGACACCATTTATCAAAGGTGCTGTCACTGTGTCCCTCCTAAAATGAGTGTAATTTGCATAAAGATCTACAAACAGGCAGTGTTTATCTATTCCAGAATGAGAGTAGATGGTTATATCTCCCGTGTTGGCACAGCACTAGCAAAATGAGGAACTAAAAACCATTAAAGTCAATCACCTTTGAAAAGTTACCATGTTTCACTAAGTGTTTTCCCACTTTCTTATACCTGTTGCATGTCCCTTTGATGGCATCATTATTTTGCTGAATTATCACTTACAAAAACTGACAGATACTGAGTGAATAGGAACAGACTGCCAATAAAATAGGCTCAAATTCATTGAAGCTCCTCTTGAGTGGAAACTACATTTAGCAGTAGCTTATTGACTGAGTTAGGTAGGATTTTCATCTGAACAGGGTTTATTGGTATTGATTGACAAACTCCTGTTCAGTTAATCAGAAACAAACGTAATAAACCATGCACGAGTTGGGTCAAACCTGTTCCAATGACGTAGACAGTGAAAATGAAGGAGAAAGTGACTGTGCATTTATATTTGTCCTGTTTGACCACCTAATACCTGAAAATTAAGCATCAAGATTGAGCGTATGAGTAGAACTAAGATAGGACCCATTTTGCTTGTTTATCCCTGAATGGTCCAACAAGGTTGTTCTAATCACAACAAAGTTGACTTGACAACACTCTGTAATGTTCTGCCATTATTTAAAGGGACTATTTTAAGGCACGGAAACAAACAGCACTTCTGGTGGTACAAAGTGGTGGCAATTATTCTGCAAACTTATTTTTCATCTACAGTACATATTCCTTGAATCATGTATTTAACAAAATATGTTTTAGTCTGGACAAACAGAGAAAAATCAACTACAGAAAACAGTCTGAACATGAAATAAACACAGACACTGCTGGGTTTAACCAGCGTCCAAGAACTTTTTGTCAGACATCTGCCTTTGTTTGTTCTTCTGCCTCAGCATGCTGTCAGAAAAACAAAGGCAACTGATCCTCCGGCACAGTGACAGAACAGTAACAGAATCACAAACTGGTAGCGAAATACTTCAAATCTATGTGTTCTGGAGAATTAGATCTGCCACCACATAAAATAAAACATGTCATATAGTTCTTTTGAAATAGTCTGTGCTGTCAGTTTCCTATCTGATAACATGAGCATGACTGCAATTAACTGACACCCTAATTATGAAACAGTTCCATTCAGTCATGCGAGGATGCAATAACACACGCTGTGACACAATCTATTAGCTGCAGGCTGCGTTCACGTCAAGAGAAAACATAGAATGGGAGAATAACTTTGAAGAATCCAATAGATGCCCCTCGCCCTCTATTTTGCAACTAAAAGTCATGCATTGTGTTTTGCAGGATGAAAGAGCATATATAAAGTAGACAAGTCACGATAGGTGTGCAACTACTTTTTTTTTAGAGTGAATATGCAAATATTTGGTAAGTTTTAACAAAGCAACTGAAACAAAATAGGACCCAAATGACATTAAACCTACCTACTTTTACTCCAAAGGCTGCCAAATTTTATTTTTTAATTTTTTTAAACAAATAGCACCATAGTTTTAGCTAGTCCTTTGCCATAATCTTGCAAAATGCTGCCATTAAAGTGTTGTAATAAGCCCATTGACAACTGAGTGTGAGGTTGTGAAGGTGCAGCATATTATGAAATGTTATTCTCCCCCATTTATTCAAGAAAGTAGCTAAAACCTGCAAAAATGTTTATATAAAATCAATATGGATTGCTTCTGGCTGAACAATTATATTATGAAAACAACACAGCAGTTGCATAGGGTCTCTTGGAAACGAATAAAATGCTCTATTTTCACAAATTACTGTTATATTTATTAAAAAATGTTCCTTTTTGTGAGGCTGCAAAAGGCAAGTATCATGTTTTCAACAGTAAATTAAACTGTGAATGTGACACTGTGTGGTAATGTAATTATCTAAGCAGATGAGATGTCTTTCTTGCAGTCAGCTGATCATTTCTTTACCATCTCAAGGTAAAACAAACATGATTCAAATGTTATTGCAGAATCTGAAAATGATTCTATTCTATGGTATTTTCTAAGGTTGGAGGTTTCTGTGCTGATAATATTGAAAGGTCTCGCCAATATTTAGGCTAATAGGAATCACTGTAATTATTAAACCCTGTTGATTCAAGCAGGAGTAGAAGTACATTCAGGTGATATCTGCAGAAAGGAGTGCACTTCGGTGAGCAGATGTAGCTCACCATGACTCTGAGTGTTAAAAGGTATTGCTCGCGGTTGGAAATGTGCGTCAGAGACTCCCATCACATCCATCAAGGACAGATTTCTTTGTCTAGAATAGACGGAGGGAAATACAAGAGAATCTTTGGACCAGTGATGTCAGGCTGTGACCAAACACATGAGCAATGGCTTACAACGCAAGACGCTTGTAAATTTAAGGGACATCTAAATATATTAGAGGTTTAAGTGTTTTAGAGCTTAGACCTCATCTAATAAAGGTCAATGCCATTAGAGAGTGTCATGTTGATTTTGATTAAAATTTATATTACAATGTAAGAATAATTTTTGGCATTTTATAAACCCTGGTTATTTACTGTTATGAATCTTATGTAACATAAAATAGGAAATGTGAGGTCTGGACTTTCCCACACTTTTACAGCCATAGTGGTGCCAGTTATTTAATCCATAACAGCAATATAAAAACAAAATAATTACTGGTTTGGATGGGTGTCAAATGCTAATCTTCCTTGCCAAAGATTAAACTGAAGAATTTTAATGTGCCTAACTTTACGCTATGTAGTATTACAATTTGATAAAACAACCAGTGGAAGTTTTTATTATATTAACATGGTTTTGTATTTGATTATTTCAGTTTTGTGTTAAGCTGTTAAGGTCCATAAATCTGTAAATCATTCATACAACAAGGCTGGACCACTCTCTATGTATAAGAAGTGTGTTGAATGCCTCAAATTCTTTTAAAGCTGCAGTGTTTTTTTCCCATTACACCATCACCTTACTACCTACTTTTCTATACACTGTGATTAGGGGTTTAGCTGCTTATGTGGCATTTTCATAATTTTCTATCACAGCATAAAATAGTGCAAAGTCATTATGTTTCATTAAATGTTTGGAGTTAGTGAAAGGAGAGCTATAGAAGGCAGGTGTGTATTTTAAAATCACAACGGTACCCCCATTTTTGCTCCTGCAGCTTTCAATCACTTATATGTGGTATTTTAGAAAAAAAAAAAATTTATTTTATATCAATTGTTTCCTGCATGAGACTTAAAATATCACATTTTATATATAATTGTACTCACTTTCCACATTTGAAGCATTACAGCCACACACACCATTATTGTGTGAGGTAATTACAGCTTCACACCATAAAGTGTAATTTTATTTATGTGTGTAACACACACGTTTATGCATCAACAGTGTTAAAAGCCTATCCACTATCGCTCTGTAAAACTTAAAGGTCACAAGATTAACTACTTGTGGGTCAATATGAGAAACATACACATGTTTTTTTTTCACAGTCTACTTCAGGGATCAGAGTCACTAAACAGAAGCTTCTATGCAAGTGAGAACAGTTAGATGATTGAATATGAGTTATTCTTCAATTTATCATTATTGTGTTCTCAGTCATGCTCTATTAAAGGCCTCAAAGATGCACTTTTATGTTTTTTTTATAGAGTTAAAAAAAAAATCTATTCAGATCAACCTTCACATCACCTTTCTCCAAAGCGTACATATGTTACTGACCTATATTCATCACAGGCATCTGGCGCTCAGAGAAACCTGTGAATGGGTTGTTTCGTTTGTCTTTTGGCACTATCAGTTTGCAATCAGGAAATGCTGCTTCCTGCTCTCTGATGTTCAAGGAAACATTACTCAGATCTCAGTCAGGGATCAAATATTTTTGTACTGGCTTCCTGTGGAGAATGGTACACCCTGAAAACTGCAAAAATAGCTCTCAGCACATTGTTATTGCACTTGTTAAAATCAGTGTTGCTTTCACATACTCTGCAGATGATGGGAAAATCTCACAAACTCTCAACCATCCATAGGGTTGATTATGAAGGGCCGTATGGGACATTATTCAGAATTACTATTCTCACACACATATGACACATAAGCACATACCACATGGAAAGGAGGAGTGAAAACATGGTTGATTGAATCACCAATGCTCTTAGGAATATGCTGTTGTGCGATGTTACCATAGTGGGCTGTGGGGTTGGAGTCAAGGCCAACTAAACCAAGACCAAGTCATGACAAAGATCAATGCGTTGAGACCGAGATAACACCATGACTTTGAGGGGTCGAGACCAAATTAAGACCAAGACCACACCGGATACACTGCAAGGTCATTCTATGTTGTACTTTATGACCAAATTAATTCATTTTCTGACAGAAGACAGAAAGAGCCAGTCTATGGAAATCCAAAGGAAGAATTAACAAATGACAGCTAAATGATTGGCCAATCCACTAGGAGTTTATTGATATCTGTGTAATTGTGGTCTTGAAACAAAATCCTGAGTCCTCTTTGTCCAAGAAAGACACAAGATGGAGTAAATATGTGGCTAAAACTGAGATGAGGTTTCAATACAACACTTGCAGATGGAATGATTGACTGATTTAATATGATTAAATCAAGACATTTTTAAAGCATCCTATAACAACTGTTTCCACTGTGTGGGAATTTTCTCCATATTGGATCTAATAAGATAACATTTTTCAAAA
The DNA here is from genome assembly GCA_037367365.1 of Apogon talboti. NCBI lineage: Eukaryota > Metazoa > Chordata > Actinopteri > Kurtiformes > Apogonidae > Apogon > Apogon talboti. Next base: position 30,201,784 of record JAPQRQ010000003.1, on the reverse strand, counting down.
ATCGGCCACAGTAA
>JAPQRQ010000003.1:30158737-30171933 GCA_037367365.1 Apogon talboti | reverse complement strand
CCACCCCACGCCCCTCACGCCCCTCCCCCACAAAAACAAAAAAAAACATTAAACACGTGCTCCATCTCACCTGTTTTTGCACATAACTCTCAGTAGATTCACATTCTGTGACATTCTCACCTTAGCTGCTGACTGTCTTCTGCACTTTATACAAACATTGCACTATTGCCCTGTCTGCAGCTGTTGACAAACCTGCTGCTGTTTGGCTCCATTACGCACCTCCTCACCTCATAACCATTACTGTAACGCATTACTGCTGCTATTGTAAATAGATTGATCTGTACACTTAATATTCTGCTATAGTTTATTCTCCATACCACTTATTTATTCTCATTCTTATCCTGTTTGTACCTCTTTTGTAAAATGCATGGCATTCAGCAAGGTGAGAGAGAAACAGCACCTTAATTCTCCGTATGTCCTGTGTATCTAGTGAATTAACAAAAAAAAAAAATCTTTCAATTTGGAATCTTTAATAATCTCCACATTGTCTTGATATGATACAAAGTTCAGTTAGCTTTGCACATAAACAGACTGTAGGCATGTCCTTCACACATGCTAGAATCTACTTGAGCTTGAGTGAAGAATGTGCTTCCTCTTTTCCTTTTTCAAAGTCTGAAATCTTTTTCAACTGTCAAAATCAACCATTAAATGCAACCTCCCCTCCTTTGATATAAAATGAATGCTACAGGATTTAATCAAGGTTAGGGTTGTATAACACAGTATGTTTGCATGGTTTACTGGAGAAATAAAGTGCAGATGAAACAAGTTGGCGATGAAAACACTGGGCAGACAAACTGATCTGGGTTCTGCCTGGTCAGAAGTCAGTTTACATTTCCTGTATTTGTTGCATAAATTGTGTTTGCCTCCGGGAGAGACTGCAGACAAGTGTTTGATGTCACAGTCAGGCTTTCTGTATTCCTGATCTTCTGCCACCAAGAATCTTGCTGACTCCTACATCCTGACAAGTGCAAAGTAAACATCATACACACCTTTGATGAACTTTGATGAATACAAGCCTGTTACACATGCAATGCTCCATATAAGCAAAACATCTTTTTCCTCCTAGTTAATGGATGTTACAAAATGAGGGCAGCAATGGACATTCTGGGTTCACGCAGCCAGAACTGGTAATTATAAAACCTGAAAGGAACCAACAGATGGATATGAATTATGAACAGTAAGTTTCTAAGTAGTCAGACTAGCCAGTATTGTATAAATTAGATAAATAATATAATTTTGAGCTCAAAGAAAGAGAAAAAGCTAATTCTCTAGCTGTATAATAGACTTCCGGTAATTTTTGCCTCCAAGGGATGGTGAATACATTATATATTTTTCTTTGAATAAATAGTTCAGATTTTTCACTGACTCATTCATTGCAGAAGTGGCTTGTAAATGTTGGTTGTCATAAAATTGAAACCATCACTTGAAACTACTTATTTAGATTAATGTAAGAAAAACAATACATTAATATAGCGCAATAGGCCCCAATAGTGTTGAGAGGGGAGACATCACTGATCCAGACTTCACTTTTTTAGTACTTATGCATCCATATCATATAATAGCTTCATTTCCGTCAGTGCATTAGTCTTCATTTGCACTTATAAGAGGAAAATGTGGGTGTTACAAGTGGACAATTTGTGGCAGAGGTAGCAGAGTTTACAGCAGCATAGTGAATGACTTAACAGTTGACCAGCTTGCAAATTTCTATTTAATTAATGAACCTTGGTCTGACAAACCGGCTGCAATGGGAAGAGGTAATTTAATTCATTATGAAATGTGTGTAACAACACCTAATCCATGACCACTGACTAAGTGCTCTATCTGCATGTGAACATAAGAAGAAATGTTTCGGGGATCACCTGTGGAGGTGCAGAGCTTATCAGATGTTAATATGTGCTGTGCTCCAAATGGTGAACAGGAAATCCCTTTATTGCCATGACAACACCTGCACCTGCGTCGGAATGGCGTCAGCCCAGTCCCTGAGCCTCATAGCAATACTTTTTTCCTGCAAATGAAAGGAAAGCTTGCCCTTCAGCTTGAGTCATGTTATGATATTAGTGTCAGGAACAGGATATGAGAGCGACAGAGTCTTTGGGGCCCTGATTAGACCAATTAATGCCAGTCATGGAATGGCTATGACCAGTATTTCACAGGCTTCTGATGTATTACTAAGAAATCACGTATTTAATGAGCTCTGACCTGCTGCTGAGATTTGACTTAAATGGAATAATCCAAGTAAAGCCTGGCATATTCTCATTTAATCATCTACGATTTTTTCAAGAGATGCATTTCTTATTTGGTTTCAAAACGCCAAATTATTAGAACCTTATATTTTGATCTAGTGTGCATTAGATTGACATTTTTATCCACAATGAATATTTTACAGGTTTAAACTATACGTGAAATGTTAATATATCACAAATGCATGGGGTGTCCAAAAACCTTTTTCCACTACTGTATCACCCAATAACAGTTCTGCTTACACTTATATCTTCATCTCAGTACATGGCCATTTTTCACAATCTTCCTCATCTGTTAATCCATATTTAGTATGTATAAATGGTGAACTCTAGCCCAAACTCCAGCAGAGCTAGTGGCAGTGATGGACTAATTGCACCAACAGTGACCTGCTGTGGGATGGAAGAAGGAAAAGAGCATGACCATAATGCATTATGGGATGCACCACACAGATGGGTCCATCAGCTACTGTGAAATCTGGCCAGGAACATTTTGCACACTTCAGATTTTTCAGGTTTTTCACCCACTGCTGTATAGAGTACTTTTGGTCAGAATCAGTCGTATTTACTTGAACATTTTGGACAAAGCCTTTGTGAAATGCTGGAGTCAGCTGATTCAAGTTAAATTGAATTTTCTTTATATATGGTTAACCCTTTATTTGGCAAGTATCTATTGTTGGTCATTTCCACATACATTACAAGACAGTGACAGCAACAGTAAAAGTGAGGACAGTGAGGCAACGATCTCAGGTTCAATGTGGTCTACAGGGTCTGCAAGGTCCACCTCTGCATGAAAAGTGAGTGTACCTGCTTTGTTAGGTACCATGAAGTAATGGTACTAATGTAAGTAATGATGTTCAAAGAGATAATGTGGATGTTCACAGGTATTGTAATGTTCTAAAAGTGCTGTTATTTTCACCTTACATGTGTTTTTCTTGTATTTTTTATATATACTTCTTGGAATTTTTTATTTATTTTTGCCACTTACAGTTAAGGAACTAAATATGGTAACTTCAGCACCCCGAAAGGGGACTCCACTGTACTACTGGGGGACTTCAACGCTCACGTGGGCAACAACAGCATGACTGGGAGGGGCGGGTGGGGAGGAACAGCCTGCCCGATCTGAACCCGAGCGGTGTTCAGTTATTGGACTTCTGTGCGAGTCACAGTATGGCCATAACTAACACCATGTTCGAATATAAGAATGCCCATCGGGGCACTTGGCACCAGGACATCCTAGGTCGCTGGTCAATGATCGACTTTGTAGTCGTATCATCAGATCTGCGGCCGTACGTTTTGGACACTTGGGTAAAGAGAGGTGTGGAGCTGTCAACCGACCACTGCCTGGTTCTAAGTTGGATCAGGTGGCGGGGGAAGATGCCGTGCAGACTTGGTAGGCCCAAACAAGCAGTGCGGGTCTGCTAGGAAGGCCTGGTGGAAGAACCTGTCAGGTTGATTTTCAACCCTTGCGGATGATATGGTCCTCTTAGCTTCATTGAGCAGCAACCTCCAGCTCTTGCTGGGGCGGATCGCAGCCAAGTGTGAAGCGGCTTGGATGAATATCAGCACCTCCGAGTCTAAGGCCATGGCACGAGCAAATGTCTTGAAGTAGACATGGTGGATTTCAAAGTATGTTTCAGATCATTATAGATAGAATCCATCCTCTTTTAACTTTCAACAGTATGACTTTTGCCTCCAAAATTTGTTGGTATTAGGTGGAATCCATCCTTCCATTTACCTGTGTAATGTTTTATGTTCACCTTGCTGCTAAACATCTCTAAAGCATGATACTGTAGATCCACTCTCATGCTCAACAGGTGGTGAGTTATTCTGTTCATGAAGTGCTGCTCCTTTTTTTCTCCAAACATACCTTCACTAACTGTGGCCATAGAGTCCTATTTTACCGTCAGCAGTCTACAGCACTTCTTCCCCAACCACGTAATGTTGCATACTTATAACATTAGAATTTATGATGAGGACGCAGTATGATTTTCTCTACCATGAAGGTCATATTTTGTGGAACTTTTCTGCACAATAGAATGGTGCACCACCACTTCTAAGAGTGCTACATATTTCTTTCTGCTTTCTTTTGGACTCAAATAGAGGATTTGATTATTGATTTTGTCCAGCTTACAAGCAGTTCTCTCAGAGAGTTTTCTCTATTTCCCAGATCTCATCTTGACCTCCCCAGTTTCTCTCAACTACCATCTCATTTCACACTGTGGAAACTGCAAGCTGAAATTGCTTCACTATGTTGTAGCCTTCACCTACAATCTGGGCATCACAAACTTTCACTTTCATGCCATGATTATTTCTGGAAACTCCAGCCAGAGTGGAGATTTTGGAAAACTAACTTTTCATGCTTTGGTGTGTTTTATGGTCCCAAAACATCATAGTATGAGACAAAAAATGCATTATCATGTGTGCGACCTTCTGTTATCCTAACCCTAACACACACAATATATAGTACTTGCAACAGGAGAACACAGACTTGCCTACAGAAGTATCGAAGTGATTTGTCTCTAACCGGGTTTTTAAAGGAGATCTGTGCACTTATTTCTGGACATATATACTATTACCTCTGCTGCGTAAAACAACTCCAAATGGACAGAAGCCATACATTTCTTTTTTACGTTACATCTTACATGCTTTTCCCTTACAGTGCACACCACTAGGCTCTATTAGAGCCTTATCGATAGCCATTGTATGTGAACAGTAACAGTTGTATTGAGTGATAGCAGGTGTTGTACTGTATAATGATGAAACTGCCCTGAAGTGATTAAGAAAAATAACATAAAAAGGATCTGAGACTTGGGATCACTTAAGGTGCAGAGACTTTGGCACATGCCACAGTTGTATATATACAGTATTTACTTTTTAAATTTTTGTTCGGTTTCTGAAAAAAATGCACTTTTGTCCATAAAGTTGGAATAACTTTGTTTTCAGACGCATTCCTATTTTTATTCCTATTTATACACATTAATCACCTTTGATTATATTCCAAGTTTATGAGCAACAGTGTATAAAAGGTAAAAGGTTAGGATCTTGGCAACAGGTGATTTGGGATTATTGGGTTCACCTGCTGTGGTGCCCTCACCTGGCTGTAATTACATAGTCAGGTGGGCTTTAAAAGGAGCTGGAGCTTCATGTTCAGTGGGCTGTGATCCATCTAGAAAGCAATATCCCCTTTGGTTGTCTGATGTGCTGCTCCACGGAGCTTTGAGTTGACTATGTCCCATCCTTTTTGTTCTGCCCCCATCCTGACCAGTGACTCCCATTTCCACATTAGCGTTTAAGGCCCACCTCTTCATTCTTTGTATCCTTATGATAGCCTTAGTGGGTGACTGAGAATTTTAGAACCCCTTTAAGAAGACCCTACTTTAGTTTTGCAAGCCCTTTTCTGTGGTTATTGTGCAGTTTGTTTTAGTTTCCTAACTTATGACCCCAGTTCATGTTTTGTTGGATTTCGGTTGGGGGCGAAATGTAACGGGTATAAAAAAAAAATAACTATGCATTTATGTTCAATACTCTGTTGTGTGTTTGTTTTTTTTGGGGTTTTTTTCCTTTCTTCCTTCCCATATCCTGAAGAGCTTGCATATGCTTCCATTATTTTAAAAAAAAAAAAAAAATTCAAGAGGTACAACAACTATTTGCCACTTTTGTGCCATTGTGTTGGGTTACTTTGAGTTTATTCCTTTTATAGGCCTAGTTATTGAAACTTGGGGTTTGTATTGTTGTGTGTGGGTTTTTTTTTGTTTTTTTTTTCCCCCATTTTGTGGGTACATTTAAAAAAAAAAACCAATTTGGATCTTTAAATCCTGTCTCATCACATACACACACACCACATTTATGGAAACACATCTACTCCCTTCATTCTCTAAACATTGATTAGCAGCATTTTGTATCTGGATGCAAATCATTTCCTCACATGCCAGCTCCACCTGGCTCTTCATGCATTAAAAATGTGTCATCAGAGATTGTTTTTCCTCAAATGGATTGTGGCCTCTGACAAAAGAAAAAGTTCTGGGCAGTCTGTAGGTGAACAAGAGCCTTTTTAATGTCCTCGAGTGGGTCCCTGTCAATTATTCCTGCTGATGGCATGCACTCACCAACTCTCATCCTCTTTGTGCTTTAAAATTCATGATAATCCCAACTCACTACAGCACAGAGTTTGATGTTTTCATTTAATCTTTATTGGAAATTATATGCAAACAGCAATGCCTCCCGTGTCTGTAATCCTTTAGAGGGGTGAATGAGTCTTGGAATGAAATGTAATGCAGAAGAGGTTTAGTGAGGGCTTATGTCTTGTAATCATCTCACATTGTAAATACAGCAAGCTAAATATTGCAGCAATTTCTAAACATTTAACATGTAGATGATGGACCTGACCTCAACAACTTATTATTTTAGCTTTTGCATTGTGTGTGTGTGTATGTGTGTATTTTGCAGCAGTTATCCATCCTATTTCAACGCTGTTGCAAAATGAGTTAGATCTGAATCATTTTCTTTCGTTCAGAGATGCTTATTGGATCTTTTGAAATGTCATACAAGTGTCAGTTTCTGGAAAATGTCAAAGTCACAGTTGGCTCTAGTCTCTAATAGTAACATCTGGACCCTCCCACAAGACCTTCACACTCCTCCTGCTGACTAGAGCCTTACTCCATATTCAGTTTATTCACCCTTCACACTCATTTAGAAACAACACTCCCTCAGACTAACACTGAAGACTCACACCTCAGATCCCTTTCAATCTGATTTAAGCTCATCCAGTTGAACACCTGTCAGTTTGTTCATTTATACACAGTAAATATGATTTACTTGACCCATTTGTTTAATCTTTTTGTCAAAATTTTACAGTTTTTCCTTCTGATACATAAGTCTGTTTTTGTTTTTTTGTTCTTGTGTAATTGCTGAATCTCAAGGAAGAGCCTCCTCAGTCTGTCCGTTTTAGAGAAAGCAGATGGCTTGATCCTAAGATGAGAATCTCTCAGGGACAACGATAAACATGGTGATAAAAAAACGTGAAAAAGTATCTGGGCAATGCAATATGTGCTAACTGGCAATGATGCGTATGTAAATAGCAAAAGTTACAGTATTTCACACTGACATCTCACAATAAAAGTTCAAGTCTAGGAGGAGAGTGAGGAGTTTATTTAGGCCAAAATGATCACATGGACACAGCTGATATTCTTTGCCTCATATATGTAATGGCTGTTTTTCGATGTCAAGAAAGGATCCTTCAAGGATACATTTATATAAACGTGTCGTCATCCAATTTCATTGGGAGACTGTTCTCACTGAATTCTTACTTTGGAGAAATTTGAAGGGGAATAAAGAGCTGATTGCTTTGCCAGTGTAAAATGTATTTAAACATAATCTGGCAAATTAAATAGAAATAATTCTAGGAATTGACACACAAAGACGGTTCACTGTATTTAGAAATAAATAATGGAACGTCCAGAAAGAAAATTAAATCATAAAAAGATAGAAATGTTGAAATTATAGATAAAACAATGACACAATCATAAAAGATAGTAATATAATTAAAAAGAATTTACTGAATTGATTGACAATACATCATACTGTAAAATAAAAATTAATAGAGTTAAATATTAGACACATGAGAACATTCCCATAAGATAAGCAAATTCTGGTTTCTACATTGAATTCCTGACATTATTCCCCAGTTCTTTTGTCAATGGCAGGTTGACTACTTACAGATAACTGTTGAAAGGTAGAAAAATGTTCCTTATTGTAGCTGTCATCCATTCCATTGCGTTTTGAGATTTGACAGGTTTAACTTCTCTCTCCATGCTATATTGTGACATGACCCTCCTGAATTTCCATCCAAAACACTTTTAAAATCGCCAGCCATCCTTCATAGTCCTCAACCAGGAAATGGGTAAAATAAATGCATAAATTGTTGCAGTGGAGGCAACAAAATGTTACATATCCCACCAAGTTACAGATGAACTTTATTGACCCCCAGGTGGAAATTTACTCTTTCAATCAACTCAGAAATGAAGACGGCAAATCAAATGAAAAATGGATATAATGAACAATCATCAGTCCATGAATCATCACACTGTGTTGCAGTGGGCATGAAGTATCGTCTCAGTCCTGTATCTTAATGAGCTGAGTCACTGCAGCTGTTTTGGCAGAATAGGATGAAGAGGATTACCTGGGTTTTACAAGACGCCCTCCACTTAATCAGAGTACATCACTCCTTCACCCTGTGTCCAGCTTCTCTCCAAAAACAGAACCAGCCCTTTTTCATCAGTTTGTCCAGCTGTTTTGCGTCATTTTGTCTGACGCTGTCTACCCAGCAGACAGCAGCATAAAAGAGTGCACTGGCCATAACTGATGCAGGATCTTAGAACAGATGTCAGAGGACCTAAGCCTCCTCAGTAAAAATAGCCGACTTAGTCCTTTTCAATAGACTACATCTGTGTTCACGGACCCGTCGATCATATTAAGTTGCCCCCCCCCAAGAGATTTGTTTGTTAGCGCCATCTCAATGTCCATCCCCACACAAGTTGATTTGGTGAAGAGTGGGTTTAGACTTTCTGAAATCCACCACCATCTCTTTGGTCTTGGAGATGTTCAGTAGGAGGCAGACTTTGACTCCAGTCGCAAAAGGCTTTGGTCAGGTCCCTGAATTCCCCTTTCTGTCCATTTCTGACACACCCCACAATAACTGCATCATCAGAGTATTTATGGATGTGACAGGACTCAGCTGTACTTAAAATCTGCTTTGTACAATGTGAACAGGAAGGGACCCAAATCAGCCCCCTGTGGAGCCCCAGTACTGCTCATTAATGCCCAGAGACAAGGGTCCCTAGCTTCATGAATTGTGAACTTGTCCGGTAGTCTGTGATCCAGGAAACAAAGGTAGGATCCATTCCAATACCCCAGAGCATGCCAAATCAAGAAGAAATGTTACAAAGTTTGATGGCTTTGGGGAGGAATGACCTGCAAAATCACTCCTTCTGGAGATGTTCCCACAGTTTGGCAGAACAGACCTTAAGAAGCTTTGAAAATTTGCCGTCTGAGCCTGTTGCTTTCCTAGGATAGTTACTGTAGTTCCATCTGCACTCCTGCTATGGTAACAGACAGCATAGGGGTTCCTGGTGTGGTAGTGGATGTAGGTGCTGAGGTGGGGATGCACACTTGTAGAGGTGGTGGAGGTATGAGGATGGATCAGCTGCTTAAGTGGAAGGAGACTGAGTGGGTGTGGCTGAGTTTATTGGTCTGTCCACCCAATGTTGCCTTGTTATTCTTTGTCTTGTAGCCAGTAATGGTATCAAGTCCTTTCCACACCTCTCTAATCTTGTTGTGCTGCATATTCTGCTCTGTTATTGTAGTCCTCCTTTACTTGCTGCAGTCTCCTTCTCAGTTCATTCTTTCTGGTTGAGGATTGCTTTAATATTGCTGGTGAGCCACAGTTGGTTATTACGGAAACAGCATACAGTCTTTGTAGGTATAAAAGTCTCACTGCAGAAATTGATGTTATTGGTAATGTAATCAACCATTCTGTTAATGTCTATGCTGTTCTCTGCTGTTTCCAGCAATACATTCTAATCAGTGCTTTCAAAACAGTCCCCACAGTGAAACACAATTTAAATGATTAGATAAATCAGTGTAAAATGGAGCCATATTTTTTGTCTAAGACAAGCTGAGCTAAGTTTTTAAGTCTCAAAAGGTGGGAATATTATGTAGTGTTATGCTTGGTGGGTAATTAATTTGTTGGAAGTCTCCATTATATTGGACATAAAACAGGGATCAAACAGAGGTCTTTTCAACTCCCACTTCCTACACATACTTGCAAAACAAAGCCCTAGACAGCTACCTTTGTCACTATTGTGTGTCTGGTCAGCAAATGTAGACGAGATGCATTAATGTATTCCACTACAATTTATATTCATTATGCCATTGTTCTGCCCTGTTATGTGGGTATACAGTGAGCAGCACTTTGTTTCATTATCTCTTTCTCTTCTGTCTCCTCTGCTGAACCCTCCTGATTTTAATGTGACATGTCTTTCTTTCCTGTTCTTCTTCTCACCTAGCCTCATGTGCTGTCCAGCTTCTTGTTGCACACCCACTGAGACCCATCAGTTATGCTGCTGCCTTATAGGTGAGTGTCCTCATATGAGAGGAGAGTGGGCAGCTATGTGGACACTGCAAATCCCTCTCTGAGCAGACACTTCACATATGCAAACTGTGTCGTACACGCTCTGATACTGGGCAGTGTGGTGAGTCAGAAGCGGGGAAAACACACTGCCCTTAGTGTGGGTGGAGTGCGTAGAGTGGAGGATGAGAGGGAGGAAGAAGAAGGGCAGCAAGATCAACCTCAGCAAGGAGAGGGAAGGCTGTGGCTTACAGATCAAAGCAAAATATTGAACAGTTAATTAAAAAGGTCAGGTGACACTTTGTCGTCATTAGCATTTGAAGCTCTGGGCCTATCTCAGTCATGCACAGACCACAGAGTTTACAGCTGACTAGACCACTGTGACGAATACTGAAAAGGCAACATTTGTCAGAAATGTCACTTGCAAAGGCATACAGGTTTTCTTGGCTACAAACGTGAGGGTATCAGATGTGTTCCTATGATTAACTTTTAAGTAAGTTCACAATGTGGCATAATGTCAGTAGGTGATATAGAAATGTCATACTTTTTTTTTTGTCACACATGTTTGATCACACATTCATGTTTCATCATCTTAATATCTGATACAACTTAAGATTGAAGAAAAGTTTTATTTTTAATTTCCTGTACAAGTTGAGGTTTGTATAATCCAGATATGTCATGCTTTTACTTGTCATGGGTCTGATCACCAAAAAGACATCTGCAATGACTTCCTCCAGCTGTGACTGGAGGCCATGACCGAAGATACACAGGAGTATCTGTGGTCATAGCTCCTCCACCCAGCCTCCATGGTTCTTGATTTGCCTTTAAGGGATTTGAGACATCCTTCAAGATGGCGCGCTAACAACGATTTCTGGTTTAATCGATCATTGAGGAGCTGAGGAAGCAAAAAAATAAGCAACAGAGGAAAGGCTATAGACCCCTCGATGTTTGATTACAGCCTGGAAATCGATATCTATAGGTGTGCCACTTTAAAGGATGTCTCGATTCCTCATGATGCACATTGAGGATGGAGGTGGCTGGATGGAGGCTTTGTGGAAGTCTTTTTGGTGATCAGAACCCTGAAGCATGACACCGACTATACAAACCATGACGGAGGCAAGACTGTAATACAACTACAGGCTGAAGCAAACTTTCATTTTTAGTTACTGAAAATGATCAAATGCATGATCAATAAAGTATGACACCCCTTCATCAAGTACTGATGCATTACGCCACGTTGCACATTGAATTTAATCATAAGTTGAGATGAACACTCATCTAGACCATAAAATACACCAGTGTCAGAGGAGCTGTTGTGTTCGTCATATTTAACTGACGTCAATTTAAAATGACTGCTCTGATGTGAGGATATCTCATGATGTTCCTCTTTTGTTCCCTGGTGCTTGGACTCATCTCTCCCCAGGTCCTCGTCTTGACTCCTCCGCTTATATCTCTAGGCGAGGAGCAACGGCGAGGAGTTGAGACGAGGACCCGGTGAGAAGGTGAAGGAGATTTCTCAGACCAGTGAGATCCCTCTGATTTAATTGTTTAGTTAGTTGCAGAGCTATCCCATCCTTCTAGACCAGTCCAGCGTTTACTGCAGCCTCCTGTCAGAGGTAAGCAGTAGCTATATTTTAATGATGAGAAATCTAATCTTAGTAGCAGTTATGTACATGTTTAATATAGTTATGGCATTTTTAAAAATCTCTGTAACCTCTGAACTGCACACTGGTGGTAACACAGACAGACTGCATGCAAATAAATTACCACAGGTTACAAGGTATTGATACCTGACAGTGTGACGACTTGCTGTAATTTCCCACTCAGACTAACCACAGAATGCCACAATCTCTCCGTTTCACACTGGGAATCTAATTTTCTCCACATGTGGAATATTACCCAATTCCTTTAGCTCCATGTTAAATGCTTGGAGCTTCTGTGATTTCCAGAGCTGCAATATCATTTTTTTTGGCTAACAGTGTAGAGAATGAGATGGCTTGGCCTTCACATTAATCCACTCTACTTGATTCATCCACAAAAAGTAGCACAGTCAGTGGGTCAGGGGGAGCCTCTCTATTAAAATAACCTATATGACAGAAACCTTTAAAGTGGTATTGTAAGAACTGGTGAGATTGGGGTTCTTGATCCTTTGAGACATTTCATCTCCTGTGTGGGATTTTCATTTTTGTGTGATCTAAAGGGCAAAATGCATCCAGTGTACTACTTTGAAAGTATGAAACCGTCTTGTGAAAGTATGACCGGCATTCATTGAACAGCAGTGAATAGTTTCAATACAGATTCCCTAAGTTTCACTTGAAATAATGGTGTCCAATTTCTTTTTTTTTCCCATGACTGTATTGGATGATGGACTAATTAGATTTTCCGATCCATCCATTTTCTGAACCGCTTGGTCCTATTGAGGTTCATGGGGGTGCTGGAGCCTATCCCAGGTACCAATGGGTGATGGTGGGGTATGTTCTTGACGTGTTGCCAGTTCATCACTAGGCTGCCATTTTTCATTTAACCTTTAATTAACCAGGAAATATCCCATTGAGATTAAGAACCTCTTTTGCAATGGAGTCCTGGCCAAGATAGGCAGCAGCAAATGCAACACAGTTACAAGATTACACAGTAAAAACACAAGGAACAGACACATTCGACAATAAACAGTAAATATAACATTTATAAGTAGATTAAGAAAAACAAGTGCAACTTAATGGAGCCAGCCTCAAGAGCCCAGTTTGGACTTAAAGCGCTCAAAGAAATTAATTCACTTAGTGTCCAGTCTTTCTGTAGCTGATTCCATGCATAAAGTGCAAAGTAAACAAAAG
>JAPQRQ010000003.1:30138686-30157167 GCA_037367365.1 Apogon talboti | reverse complement strand
ACTTGCCATTGGTTTTTACCACTGATTATAGCTCTAAAGTAATAGAAGTTTGATGTTGAAATTACAATATTTCTTCTACACTGGTGAGTTTGACTATGAGGGTCTAAAATCACCATTATGTTCGCCAAGTTCACCTTATTTGATTCATGGTTTAGCCTAAACTCACAGTTCTGACCTGGTTTAAACCATTCAGCCCAGATGTTTTGCGCAGCTATTGACAACCCAAACATACAGAAAACTATAGCTATTAGGTAATTATGTGAGCATGTGGAGATAGGCTGTCTGATTTTAAGAGTTAAAGTACAAAACCTGATGATACCACATAACAGATGTGTAGGAACTGTGAAATTCACGCTTTATCCAGTCAGTCATGATTCTGTATAAAGCTCAAATGTTTTTAGTATCACTTAACATGCAACGTGTTCAGCAGCAGCGATGTCACTAAATATAAATGGCAATAAACAATATGGTCTAAAACACTGAATCTGTGTGGTACATTTTAATGTGTCTCACAGTAAATATTGATAAATGCAATTAATTTACATTAATTACACACAAGCATGTAGTTAATTAGATTAATGTTTTAATCACGTCACAGGCATATTCTATTGCTTCAGTGTGAGTAACTGGATGAGGAATTCAACTATATGCACCTAAAATACAATATAAGCAACTGGATGTAAAATGTCTTCATCTAAGATGCCATTTAAAGTCTTCTGAGCCCATATACAGAAGAAAGACATGCAATTCCAGCCAAAAGATTCAGAAAATGGATATAAACCTGTCATGATCAGAGTCTTATTTTATAGGACTAATGAAACATTACATTTACTATTTACTGTCTCTTTCCAATAACCACTAAGAGGATATCCACTTTTAGCCAAGAACTGAATAATATCATTGCCCACATTTTTACATCATCTCCCTTTAATCTTCACACATACGCACATTGTCTGGGTTGGAGACTGGAAATAGCACATGTCAAAATTAAAATCCAGGCTACCACTTGCAGCCTGGGAAACCATCAACCTGCCAACCCCCTGCTGTATACATGCGTCATAAAGACTGCTGGCAAGCATCTATGTAGCAGGCATTTGTCCTGGAGAAATGAAAGAGACACCAGAGATGATAACTACTCGGTCTTGAACTAAACTAAAATAATTTGCACGACTCTTGTTGGGAAATAATAAAAATTAATCAACTGGGGTTTTTTTTTTTACAAATTTTTCTGGCAGACAAGATTTGATAAATTAGGGTTCTACTTTGAAATTTATTTCTAAAGAACAGCGTAAGCACTCATATTTATGGACCAACAATAACTCATAAGTGAAAAAGATTTAACCAGGATGTATTTATTTGTTTACTTGCCTACCTTTATTTAACCAGGAAAAATTAAAAATCTCTTTTTCAGCAGTGTCCTGGCCAATGCAGCAGCAGAAGCCATATAAAAAAGAAATCACAGCCATACATCCACACCAAAACCATACATAAAACATTAAACTAATAGACATATAAAACACCATCAATGAATCAAAAGGTACTGAAAGTATACAACATTATCCCTTAAAAGCATCTCAAAGCAAAACCTGATTCAATTAATTAGAAAAATATCTACATTCAGATTTATCCTTTTCTCAGCCATTTAGAATGACTTTGAATGTATAGTATTTACAGAGACCAGTTCCACCATTTTTATCTCCTTCTGTAGGTTGTTCCAGGCAGTGGGAGCAGAAAATGTTGTTCTGTTCTGACTTTTGGAACACATAGATATAACAGATCCCGGGACAAGAGACTGTAGTTATCTAAGTCATTCTAACACATGGAAACCAGTAAATAAAATGGCAGCAGACCTAAAATACATTTGTAAATAAAAGAATGCCAGTGATTTAGTCTGTGTGTAAAAAGATTTGTCCATCCAACTCCAGCATATAAAAGACAGTGATGCGTTCGTGTTCTGAGGCCTGTAACAAACCTCAAAGCACTGTGATATACAGTATCAAGAGCATGTAAGCACTGTGACGATGCATTCACATAAATAATGTCCCCATAATCCAACACGGACATAAAAGTGGCAGCAACATGTCTTTTTTTGCCTCAAAAGAGAGGCAAGCATTTATCATCAAGTAGAGACTCAATTTTAGCTTCAGTTTCCTTAAAAGTTGCTGAATGTGAATCATCTATTAAAATACCTGGATATCTGTACTCGGACAGACACTTGATTTGATGACCGTGAGAAGTGTGATTAGAGGAAGGTCCAGTAGCTTTGACTTAGCTTTTAAACATAACCTAAGTTTTGTTTTGAACGAATTTGAATCCAGTTTTAAATCATACTACATTAAAACATAAGAACCAGGCTGGGTGTGGATGCTGAGGTGCAAATGACTCCTCTGTATAAAGCTGAAAATCTGCATTAAAAACACTTAGTGATATTGTTGATATATAAAATAAATAACAGAGGTCCAAGGACTGACCCCTGTTGTACGCCCTTTGTAAGTCAGAGGTCAGTTCCTTAATTTGGACACACTGCGTTCTTTGTGTGACGTAGTTGTCAAAACGGCTGACAACATGATTTGAAAGTCTAATGCTAATTAATCTCTGTTTTAATAGTATCTTTCTTAGCACCATGCCACATTGTTCCTTTGGCTCAGTTTTTTTTTCGAGCTTGTTCTGCTGGAATAACCCAGGCCAACCCTGTCTTGAGCTACTGACCCGACAATGTCAGCATGATGCCTCTGGTCAGCCAGCAGAACGCTGAGGGAGGCACTCGTGACGTGTTCTGTTGACAATATCTGCCTGGTGCACTCTCGTTCTTACTGTCTCATAGCCTCATGGCCTGGTGTGTTTTTGTTACTTTGTACACTTCAACCACTTGATGTTATGGGCAGCTGCAGCTTGCTGCCTTTGCTTACAGTTCAATGGAGCAGAGGCTTTGTATGATGCCCAGTCATCTCCTCAGGTAGGTGCTCATCTTCCTCTTCAGCCCTTTAACAATACAAACAGGTACCTCATAAACAAGAAGTGGCCAGAACAGTCTGGCAAGTCTAAGACCTGGGGGTCTTAGACTTGCCAGACTCCCCAGACTACTCTTCTCCAGTTTCCATTAAATAGGATAGGCTCCAGCACCCCCACGACCCTCTCAAGGATAAAGTGGTTCAGAAGATGAATGAATAAATGAATGAATGAATGAATGAAAAAAAATACTCTAAAATTAAGCTATGTTAAGTTTTTTTTTTTTTTTTTTTTTTTTATTTTCCGTTCTGATTAATGAATAATTTAATTAATTAATTTTTTAAAAAAAATAATCTAAAATTAAGATTTTTTATTTTTTTTTTTTTTTTTTTTTTTTTTGCGCCTATGGAGAGGGAAAGGGTTAACATGGACAGCATCCATAATTCTAGGGTTTTCTTTTTGATTTTTGGAAAGTGGACATGATTAGCATAATTTGGTGATGATCGACCGCTGCTTTCAGACATCAAGCTACTTGAAGCTTTTTCTCTATAATGTGCACCTTATTATAGTTTAAGTGAAACGGAACTGGTTCTGATGGAAAGCCTTAAATGGAACTTGGAACTGGTTCCCAGTTCGGAACCAACTTCACACTGCATTTAAAATACAGATCAAATCCTGTCATGTTTTGCCATCCAGTGAAAACTTGTGCTCTTTAAATAAAAAAGTGAAAAACAGCTTAAAAACAATCTTTTCAACAAGAATAAAAAATAAAACTAAGATTGCTGTTATTTTCCTGGGGCGATGCTGCGGTGGGTGGGGAATGACTGACATGTAAATTACTATTTACTGTGTTTGTTACAATGTCTTAAAATATTGAATTGGAAACAGTTGTCCCAGGAAGAATTTGAGTGTTTAATGTTTTGAAAGCTGATAAGTTTTATACAAATGTGAATATTTTGTACAGATGAATAATTTATTTAACAGCTGGGCTCTTCAAACACGCATGGAAAGCTACTGCTATTTTCACTATGTTGAGGGTCATGAATATGGATGTTTGTGATGAAAATAGCTCCAGGATAATGTCAATAAATTAGGTTTGTTTATTTGTGTCACGTTTTTGCAGTCATTGTGGACATGGAAATTGAATTCAAAAAACATCTTCTTCTAACGGTACCACACTGTTCTGTTTTGTAATCTACTATCATTATCATAATACTTTGCAAATGTCATTTTTAAATCTGATACCTTCAGCTGCATTTCCTCTCAACACAAATAAAGGTTGCAGATTTTGGAGGAAACCAGCTTTATTGTTGTGACATGTTCAAAATAGTCCCTGAGCAGAGTGATACTGCCACACGTAATGGGATTACTCCCTCATAAATACGCATAAATATGCATGAATCACTTAGTGAGTGGGATATGCTACGTTTTCTCATTGTGGTGGCTTCTAAAATAACATAGGAAGGAACTGGATGTGTGCTGACACTGAGAAATAGCAACAAAGCATTGAGAAAAGTCACCTCTCTGTATCAGTCATGTTAATTGTTAAATAAAGATGATTCATGCCAAAGTAACTGATAGATGAAACTGTCACAGATTTTCTCAGGGAAAGTCCTGAATGAGTAGAATCTAAATGTCAACAGATACACGTGATCTGCAGGCTGGCACTGCAGAGTCGACTGGATTTAGCCTTATTGCCATTTGTATCAACAGGGAATTGGCTGTGTATCCAGACATGCTCAGTCAGTGCTGTCCTTTTGGCATGTTTGTCAGTACACTCGGGGGGGCTGATGGGGAGATTACCTTTCCAAAAGCCATCTGGATCTGTGAGACCAACAAGCAGAGACAAAGGATGGAGCAGCAGAGGATTTCAGCAGATAATGAAAACACCCCCATCTTCACCACACACCACTTCTGGAGTTGAAAAAAACAGCAAAATGAATAATTGAGTAACAGGCGTATATCAAAAATCATACTTAAAGCTAAACTATATAATACCACTCACTGGTATAATTACACATTTTTATTATAACTATAAATATTACTTCTGGTAATATTTTTTAGAATTTTTTTTCCCCTATCTTTATTGCTTATTTGTCATATGATAGTATTTTTTGTTTTGTTTCTTTCTTGCTTGGTTAAATAATTATGGTGTCACACTGGAAAAAATAATGTAAACCCCCCCCCCCCCCTCCAATAGTACTCATTTTTAGTTTTTAACCAGACCATGCAAACTTTACAACTCCTCTTCACTCAACAAATAAAACAGAGGGGGATGGACATGCGACTAATAAAATCCATGAAGAGATTAGAAAAAAAAGCAGTGAACAGGAAAGTAAAATGTTATTTTCTGGATTGTTTCACAGCAGTTATGTTTTAAAGAACAAATAAACATGCCCACACAATTACAGAAATGGTCCAGAGGGAAAGGTCTGTGTGTTGCAAAGACGACACACTGCGGTGTATCTACAGTATAATTCTGTGAATGTTTTGCCCAGAGTTTTGTTTCTCAGACAGAACTGCACCAACCTATGATTACAGCACAAGTCAGAACAGCAGAATGAACTGGAGTTGCTGTATTTTTTTATATTGTCACAAGACTGAAAGTGTCCAAAGATCGACATCCAGAACCATCCTGAAAAACAGCAAAACACGAGTAAAATAAGAAAATACAGGCAGAGGGCAGGGTTCTACAGGTAAATGTACAGCCTGACACTTTAAGAGGGTCAGTAGTGATAGTTGAGCGGCATTATCTAAGTATGTTATGGAAAACTCATTTACAGAATTGTGCAGAATGCTTCAACTTTCCACCACCACATGAAATATTCAAGTTATCAAAATAATAAGCACTTATAGGAATCAGAGTTGAAGTGCTCTCGCCACACTTCATCTCAAAATGTATTATTTTCTCTCAAACACAGTTTTTAACTGTCTTATCTCACATACTGCTGATTTTTTTAATTTATTTTTTTCTCCGGCAGGTACTTCTGCGTAAGAGGCTGACTTCTGTATTGTAAGGGGGTATATTAAGGTGTTTGAGTGTGTGTTTTGGGGGGTATAATGTCAGAGGATACTATGACTCACTGCCACAAACACACACCACTACCCACAGGCACACACACTCCTTCACTCACACATAGTATCATCAAACCCGATCTGCTCCTATGAGTAACTCTTTGCAGTTCTCAGAATGTACTTTACCCTCTGTGTGTAAAAGTTCAGATTGGTCGCGATCTGCAAAAGCAAAAAAATGTACACACAGTGTTCAGTACTGCATCACTCACTTCTGTTTTGCTGAGCAAAAGAAGCCTCGGTTTACAATGTTTCATCAAGGTCAAAACATCCGCCTATTAGTCATCCTTAGTGACAGATGTGTGTTGTCAAAGGTGGATTCATTCAGACAGCGATGTCTAGCACAGGTCTTATACACTTGAGTAAGTATCAGTCTGAACATATACCAGTGTAAGTAAAGCTTCAGTCTGAAAACATACCATCCAATATCTGACCGGTGGGTTTTACACACCCTACGGTATTTAGATTACAGCTTAATAAAATGAATATTGTGTAATTATATTATACAATGCTGAGTTTGGTTTGCATCAGAAGTCTTTGGTCCTGCAATGAGTCATAGCAATTTGCATATATTCCACTGTATACTTTTGTACTATTTACTACAAGTATCAGTGTATCTGCTGCCCAGTGTTCACCTGTTTCCCCACTCTTTGGCTTCTTTCAGTTTTACCTCCAGATCATAAACATGTATGTTATGTTAAAGTCTTTTACAGTCACTTTCATGGTTTTCCTTTTTTTTAAAAAAAAAATAGCACCTTCACTATTTCAGTAGGTATAGTAGATATGTGTCCTGTGTAATGAAAATTACCATTTAGCACTGAGTACAATGACCTTTCACATTATTTTGCAAAAGAAGAGTCCTCTATGACTGAATTCCTGACAAACTCCCCATCTATTACTGTTATGCTTAGTCTGACACTGTTTTATAGAAGAAGAGACCTTTGATTTTACTCCTGCAGACTGTAAACAGAGCTGTGTTTCACAGCCAAATGCAAAAATTAGATTCATTTTTCCAAATGTGAGGTATGCATGTCCAAAGAACCCTCATAAAACCAGACTAATGGCAGCGTTCTCAACATGTCTTAACTGGAAAATGCTTTGTTTGGAAGAAAGGCCTTATTCAGAATATCCAAATGGAATATTCGGTTTACATGACACATGTCAAACTCAGTATATTGTCACATTCAGAGCAATAGTGGTGCAATAGTGTGCATGTAATTACAGTTTGTTAAGTATGTGTTTCTTTGGCTGATTGGCTTGTAAAACCCATTGGATAAATGGAGAGAGGCAGATGCTGTGGAGTTCACAATTTATTTATTGGAAGTGCAAAGAGCCAAAATTGGGGGAATGTTACACAGAAAACAGTCCAGCCAGACAGGATTACACCTGGTACTTGCAGATAATGGCATTTACATTCATATTTTGTTCTATTCACTCAACTATGAGATCACCCTGCATTTATGCAAAGGCATATGTTAATGTAAATGTTTCAGTTTATCCATGTAAACGTTACTACAAATTCAACATTAGGCTTCCAGTAGATTTCTAGTGTAGTCTCACGTGTTGCCGTTTTATTTCCTCTACTAAAATGAAAAGAGGACACACTTGTTGCTGTACTATAGTATACCACAACCACTTAGCACAGAGCTGTCATTATGCATAGAGCATTGACTGCATTTGGCATTACATGAAGTAGCCTTTTCTTACAGATGTCACTTCTTTTTATCTTTCAATGCAATACTGAACTGTACGAGTAATTTCTATTTATTGTGCAGTGCTGAGGTTGCCAGTGTAATTGTACCTTAAGTGACACAGTTGAGAGCAGAAGGTGTAATAAAGCAGCATATGTAACTTGGGTATGACGTGTTTGGAAAAAGTGGACACAGTGTGGATTCATGTATGGAAAGACTGTAAAAAAAAAAAAAAACTAACTGTAATATCCTCTCTAACCATGACCACGTTATGATAATGTAGATCCGGAGTTGGTCCCTTGGTGAAAGCTCCAAATGGCCTCTGGTTAACGCTGCAGGAGTCAGAAACCAAGAACAAAACGTATAAAAATACACATCTTCTTCAACTATGTCCTCTGACCAAGAGATCAGAAGATAATACGATAAGACAAAGCAAAATTACAATTTATTAGCTTTTATATATTGTGGGGATGTAATTAAAGCTCTCAATCACATTTCATCCCTGTACCTCTCTGAAAACCCTTGTGATTAACCTTAACCTTCCATCACAAGGGAGATTTTCTACAGCCTGAGATGTGGGCTGAGGTAATTATTGAATTTTTGCCTCATGATGTCAGCAATGCAGACGATGAATTTCCCTGTGAGGATAAGAGTTTAACTTGACTTTTACTTTACACGTCAATTACCTCAATAAATAATGACTCACTTACATACTATAACTGAATCATCCTCACGCTTTGAGTTCTTTATTTTTTAATGTTGTTGCCTGCATTTTATATACCATATTAAAAAAAACCAAACTCTAACATTGTTTTAAAGCATTGTGTTACTGATCGACTGTGCTCATTTTCTGCACCACTAGCCTCTTAAAACATTTGATTAAGAACATCTTGTGCTTGTGTTAACAGAACAATTCCTCTGCAAAACATAGGAAAACGATAAATATATTCATCTACGTAGATGCCTAGAATGAAGTCTTCACTTTCATTACCACTTCACAAAGTTTGATATGCAATTCACTATAATTAAATATTGGAATAGATCCAAACATGCCCTTTTATCAGTTCATTCATGCATTTTCATTGGTTAAATTTAGAACTTCCTGTGATACAGACATCTAACTAACCACAAATAACACTGTGCTATATCAGTGAAAGTGAGAGGGTGTATTGTAAACGAACTGAATATTAATTTGGTACGTCACATTCACTTTAAACTAATTACACCTCATAGTGTTAAACTGAAATAATAACACATAAAATAGATTGTGACAATTTTTTTTTATAGTGCTTCACAGTGAAACTAAATTCTCCAAGTTTGGCAAAGTATAACTGTTATAGGCTGTGTGATTTGAAATGAATAAAAAAAGCAATGTTGTATAACTTGGAATATAGCAACGTGGATATAAATAGCTATCTATTTGCATCACATGAAGCTCATCAAGTAAACAGTTTATATGATAGACATTAGGCTACGTATGCAACGAGTCTATTAAAGTCACCTAGGATTCATTGCCAGCCTCCCCTGTGTTTGCTGTCATAACAGAATGTGGGCGGGAAACTGGCTGGAGGTGTGTATCCATATATTTCTTGAGTGCCAAACATTTCAGGCTGCAGGCTCCAGCAGCCCTCATCACCCTTAGACCTCGGCAGGAACAAATCTACAGAGGAGTAACACACTCCCACCTCCACGAGAGCAGCAGGTGAACTTTCGCAACCCCTGACTTAGTGTCACTCATTCCCACCACTGTTTTTTTTTTTATTCATTTTTATACAGTATACTTTTCTACTCTAATACTTATATTCTCTATAGACTTACCAAATTATTCTGCTTCATGAAAAATTTAACAGTACATATTATTCATTGATGTACAGTGTAGTTGGACAGAAATAAAGTGGTGAAACTTACTGACGTCATTTGGTCTCCTCTTTTGAAAAGTGTTGTTCTTGGAGACAAAACAGGGAGCGCAGCAGAAGGAAACATGTATAGTACACAATAACAATCAAGAAATGCCACTCAATCCTGACTCATCTTAAGATATTTTGGTAATATAGCTGTTTACCCATCCCTTAGTCACAGAGAATGTAAAAACTGAAACTATATATAAATGGGAAAGTATGCTGTCATTGATTCATCCTTTTTTTTCCATCTCCCAAACATGTCATCCTGTTCACTTTGTACTGATGCTATTCATAACTAATAGAAAGCAACAAGTATAGCACCATTATACCCATCCAGGTCATGTGCCCTCTTACAGTCTTACTCGTTCCCTTTCGGCAGCCTGTAGAAAGTGGGGTAGGAAGTGCACATGTATAAATACACAACTTGTTGAGATCCATTAGGACATCAAAATACAGCATGTCTGAAAATAGTACATGACAGAGACTGGAGGCTGGATATGCTATGTAGGCACATGTATTCGAATGGGAAAGCAACCAAAGTCCTACAGAAGCCTTATGCAGTGATTGTTTTAGACTTTATTTTTTATTTTTATGTGATGCTTACAGTCGCTGTTTCATCATTTATCAGTGTTTTTGCTCCTGTTGAAAAGTAGGAACTTAAATTGTCACACACAGACTTTACGTACACTACATAATGGTATCAAAGAGTGAGTCTGCACATGGCGTCCAACTCAATTTCCCCTTCCAGCCGAGCGGGAGAAGCCGCTGTCGCTGCTAAAACACTCTCTCTAGAGGAAGTATTTGGTTTGCTCTTCCTGTACTCCATAGGTGGTGAGGCTTTGGAGCTTTCTTGTAAAAAAAAACCAAACCAAAACAATGCTCTAGGAAGTCATGAGAGGAAATATAAAAAGTGTAAAAGTCCACAGGAATAGCAGGTCGTTTTGGATTGTGTGATCCAGGAAACGCTGGTGTTTGTTCTGAGGAAAACTCATTTTCTGTTTTTATGTTGCATTTTCGTTATGTTTAGGAATCAACTTATATGGTTAGATTTCAGAAGGGATAATCCTTTGGGTTGAAATGGACTGTTTTAAAACAGAGGGAAAACTTCGTACAAGAGGATACGAGCTGCTCTGTTTAAGGTAACAGGTGATCGTATAAATATAGGGTTAGGGTTAGGGTTATATAGGGTTATATGAAAGTATAATATAATAGTATAATATATAGTATAGTATAGTATAATATAATAGTATAATTATCATGTTCAATTTCTGAAGTTAGATCCCTCTAATGACATTCACACACATACAGTAGCTGGGTATCTGGAAAAACAGATATTATTCTCTATCTTATCTTATCTTATCTTATCTTATCTTATTGTGGCAGGTGGCACCAAGTAGGTAAGGGGAGGTGCAACAATTAAGAGGCGAGTAGAAATAGGCCGGCCTGCAGATGCAGCAGGTGTGTCTGTTGTTTTAAGCCGGGAGAGTGAGGCAGTGTGCACACCTCACTCCATGTGAGCATACAGGAGAACAAAGAAATGCTGGTAGGCCGAAGTCTTGTTTTCTAATGTGATATTGTCCAGAGGTGTGTGTGAGACACGATGGTTTTATGTTTCAGACCTGTTTTCCTGTGGGGGCTGCAAGTAGCTGGTAGTCATAAGGGAGCAGTTCAACAAACCAGGTACTTTAAATTATATAAGGTAATTTGTAAATATTTGGCTGTTTGTTTTTTTAAGGATTTAATAAAGTGTTTAATTTTGTTTTTACAGAGATTATCGGCGGCCTATTAGCTGTTTTTATTTCTTGCCATGGTTTGATATTGTTTGGTTTGGGTTTTTTTTCCCTTTGTCTAGTCTGCCCGGCAAGTGAGCTGGTACTGGACAGAAAAGAGATGGGAATTGCCCTTGGGGCGGACTAGTTTTCTTTTCCTTTTTTTTGTTTTATTGTTCTGTTTGCCCTTTTCCCACTTAATGACAGTACCCAGGTGAACTCTGTTAGGCCATCAAGGCAGGCATAAGATGTGATATGTTTGCAGTGAACAGAGTTGTGTGCAAACTTTTAATGTGTGTACCGCCATGTGTGTAAATCTTCTGCCATTAAGCACTTGAGCATGCTGTGTTACTTAACCCTTGCCTTGGAGGTGATGACCGGGATGTAATCCGGGGGGTTAAAAGTGGGCCTAACTTGTAAGTAGAGTTTTTTTGTAATAAACTATTTAACTTAATACCCTGGGCTGTCCTCATTTATGCTATATTCTCCTGTAGTGGGAGTAACATTATCTTATCTTCCTGCATCAACTGCAGAGCAAAAGTATGATTCAATAATGGCACTTCATCAAATATACTTGAAGCATTTTGTTATCTTAGATACACTTGCTGCCGTGGGGCTTTCAGAGTGATGAGCTGTGTCTACAAACACCCAAAGCTCTCATCACTGTTTGACTGTCAGCCTGGGGTAATGAGGGAAAGAAATCTCTTCCCTAGTTCCTGGCTGTGATCTAAGGCTTGCTACCAGCCTCTCAGTGTGTGATTTGATTCATTACTTGTTTAACATGAGGATAATAAATATAATAAAATTGTGAGGGGAGGATTTCTCCCACAAACTGAATGCACTCCTGAAAACTGCCTTTTACCACTGTTCTCAACATGCGCTCGATTGTCACATGTCCCATGTCAGATCACAAGCCTCAATACTTAATCTCAAACCCCTGGACAATCCAATGAAATGTAATACATCATGTAAGACATCTTTCTGAATGAGATATTTACTGTTTCTGGAGAAAGTCGACTGAACTTGGTTTTTACCCCTCGGCCAACTTCTGGCCGTAGGTATTGTAATTGTTTTGTTGTCCGTCTGTCCATTCAACAATGTAACTGCACCAAATCTATGCTGTGGGGGCATCTTGGCAAGGAGCAGAAGCCTACTGAAAATAGATCCCCTATGGGTCAGTCACTTTCAACAGAATCTTACACTATATTTGGCCAAAGGGTATTAAAAGTGCGCAGCATGTTATGTTGGAGAGACATGATGGTGTGAATCTGCTTTCAGAAAAACTCACCTAACTTTGCAGTGAATTTATTAGAGGCCTGTTGTAATGGATCATATTGGCTTATGATGTTGGACATTTATATGTCATGAAACTGGGAGCAAAGCAGAGCAACTAAACAAACAAAAAAAAACATGCATGATACTGAATGGTAAATACACATTTCAGAAACTTGGAGATCACGGTATTATTTCTCAGTAAGCTTCATGATATGTTTCAAAAATTTGTAAAGAGATAACATCCCTCATTGTTTTATATTATTACATTTTGTAGATACTGAATAAAAGATGGGTTCACTCTTACATGAAAGGAACCCCATTAAAATTAAATTAAAGGTCAGTTTCTCTGACACATAAATCTGCATTAATGATTGCACAGTTTATACACGGATGAAAGCATTGTGTTTTGTTTTTGTTGTTGTTGCGTTTGTTTGGGTGAACGTAATTACAGCTGATTACCTTACACAGTTTACAGTGTTGTGTCAGTGTAACTGCAATCCACTTAATCTTCATTATCTTCTTAGCACAACATAAGTCAGGTCTCAGTCAAAGATCCAGAACTCTACTGGAGTAAATGTGTTACAGTGAACATAACCGCTCTTTACAGTTGTACCCATGTGAAACTCCTTCAGTCAGCAAACATAAAAGATGCTGCCTGTGTTTCCATCCAACATTTTTAATTGAATTTACAGAAAACATACAAAAGAAAACATCAATTCATGCAGGTTTCCATTTAATACTATAGTACAATAACCAATCATTTAATTGTATGGAATAAAAGTTAATTAAAAAAATAACAGCTCTTTATCAGTGTATATTAGTAATGGTTGCATAAATTATTTGCCCATTCAGGAGAAATGCCTCAGGCTAAGACTGAAATGACCATGCAGCTCTAGTCTTTGGATGCTGTCACACCAAACCAGCGTATGAGGGGTTAAAGGTTGCTGTTTGGCACAAAATTTTTGAGAATGTTGAAAATGAAGTGGGGCTTCAGGCAGAAGTATGAAGAAGAAAGGTGACATTAATGAACAAAACTATTAACAAAACAGATAAACCTCATCTGCAGCCACGGTAAGAGCGGTAGAGAGCACAACATTAAATAAAGACATAGATAATAAATACACGACAAAACAAATATAGATATAATTTGAGCTCTGCTGACATTCACTAAAAATATGGTCATACCAAAGCGTAAATTAACAGAATGTCGCAGAAGTCCTGTCCTCCCCTACTACCTCTGTGTCCAGTGAAGGGTCTAATCATACAAACCTGAACTCAGTTTCTCTGATGAGCAGCTGAAATCAAGACACGAATAAACTGCAAACAAAACCCCACCCTGCTCATAACCATCTAAACTGAAGTGATCAAACATTAAAACATAGACCATAATGTTGGCTGACCAGTGTACCAGGAAAGGGAGGATGGGCACCGCTTTCACAAATACCATAATGGAAACTAATGCAACATAAGGGAAGCTGAAGGTGGCTTTTTACCAATCAGATTATTATTATTATTTCATACAGGCATACAGGATTACCCCACAATTATCTTTCTTTCTTGGCTGGATCTTGGCTATCAGTTGTTAGAGGTAAACAGGTGCACCTGCCATGTTTCTCCTCACCTGGTTGTGATTAGTCAGTGCTCGTCTATTAAAGGAGCTGGAGTTTCCCAGCTCAGTGGGCTGTGTGCTCTCCAAGTCTCCATCCCTGTGTAGCTTTTAGGTGGCCACCCTCCTACCCTTTTGCCCCTTTCTTTAGCAACAGCTCCCCCCCCCCAAAAAAAAAGTGGGTGACTGCAACTTTTCATTTTCAGTCACCTTTTAGAACCTCTTAAAAGGGCTTTTTCCATTATTTTTGTGCAGTTTTTTTTTTTCGTTAGTATTCCAATTTGTGACCTGTCCATGCTTTTGTTTTTTTGGGGAAATACAACTCATGCAGAAATATACCACCTGTAGAGGTGTGGATAAACGGATGGAAGCAGAGATCTCGGAGACAAACCTTTGTCAGTTTCTTTTGTCCCTTCCCCCTCCTATGTTGACACCTGTGCAGGTGTGTTCGAGGCGTGGCTCATTCTCTTGTTTCAGCTGATGAGTACGCCTGTCTCCATTTTCAATCAGCTCTGCATATAAGCCTGGTTTCTGTCACCCGCTCTCCAGATGATTCCATTGTGTGCAGACAGCTTTGCTTCTTGCCACTGAATTCCAGCCTGTTTTTCAGCAGTCTGTGTCCCTCCACCTGTGTAGCCGCAACTCTGCCACAGCCCCCACACCTCCTTGTTACTGCTGACTCTTCACCACCACAAAAAAAAATTGTATCTTGAACTCTGCTTTCAGGGTCTCGTTTCAAATGACCACAGACTCTGTGCTTCACATTCAGTTTTCAGTGTAAGACTTTGAGTCACACCCTTGAATTCTCTGGTTTGTCAAAGCCGTTGTGTAACATTTGTTTCTGCAGCTCTTCATACAGTACAAAGTGACATTTTGTAATGATTTCCTATTAAAAATAGATTAATTTGATTTTTGTATTAAAGAAATATTGCTGCAGATGCAATAGCATTTACTCATCATATTAACTAAATCTGTTTCCACTGATACACCAGCTTTTCTACCTTTTCCAAGCATAAAAACTCATATTTTACATCTCACTGGAGTAATTCCCCATCCCACACACCAAGAAAACCCATTTGCACTGCATGCATCTGTCACCTTTTTCTTTCAGTCACTAGGTCATTTTATATTATATAGGAAATCGCCCATAAAAACATTTGATTTTCCTTCTCTACTTGTCCATGGTCACAGAAAAACCTGCACATATAAATGAAATCATTGAACAAAATAGTATTTTTATTTGCAGGTGCAGAGGGTATGGTTTGTTAGCTTTTCTAAAATGATCTTTGGAAGGAAGATGACCATTACTCCTATGATGTTTGGTGTGTTTTTTTTTTTTTCTGCATTAAACTACAAAATGTTTTGGCACTGTAACTTTACAAGTTATCTGCACCTGGCACAGGCATAAAGCACTACATGAACCAGATCATATTGATTGCTGTGCCACTGTGCAATGTTTGACTGACAGGGAATTTTGACTATTAACTGTGCTTTTGATGAAAGTGCTTGCTTTTATGTTTTAATGCTACACAGGAACTGAGAACAAGAGTTGTGATTTTGGCCAAAACTTCTTTTGTTTTTTTTTTGTTTATTTATTTATTTTTTTTACAAATGTCGCTTCTACATGGGCAATTGTGTTCATGCAAACTGTAAGTTTACTGTAATTTCCACAATGCCCTGAACGACAAGATTTCTCAGGCAAATGTTCCAGATGTCAATGGTGACAATGCCAAAAAACTGAGGGACAGTGAAATGAAAACGTGCAAAATGGGTTAATAGAGAAATATGCATCAACAGAGAAAAAGAGCTTGGAGCTGTGGGTAGAGACATAACAGCCTCACATTATGCTGACGTGAACCTGGCTGTGAGACAGTAGCCAAAGCAAAAAAAGAGAGAGATGGAGAATTACCGTGAACGAGCGGAAGTGGTGGGTGAAGCCGAGGCAGACAATTTGTTGAGATTCTGAAAGAGTGGATGGAAAAGCTGCGATAAGAGAAAGGGAAAAGTGCTGCAGAGAAGGAGGGAGATGTGCAGAGAGAAAACTATGAAGAGTCAGTTGATGAGTTTTGGATATCAGGGGATGGAAACAAAGAGCTCATCAAGGACGAGAGGGCAGCTCGCTGGCAGACGGGTCACGGGCTGAATTAGATGCATTATGCATGGTCATCCAATGAATAAAGGAGAGATGGGGAGGGATTGTAATGTCTGGCAGGCATTAACATCTCGAACACACTACAGAGATGAATGTATTTGTGTTGTCAGGTCACATGTGAGCAGAGGATTATTTGATGAAATGGTGGTTTTGTGCAGCATTAATATAGATGCATTAAAATGTGCATTTGTTTGGTGCCGTGCAAGCACATCCGATGTCTGACAGGTGGATTGCACTGAGGATTTGGTGGATATTCATGCAAACAATTGTAATGCAACCTAAGAATTTTAGTAAATCTTTGTTTGTCATAACTAAGCTGACAAGGTTCTGTTGGTATTTTGTGACATTTAGTGGTGAGGTTGCACAATGCACCACTCCGTACAGTCTTTTTTTTTTTTTTTTTAATGTACCTGAATGCTTAATGCCACCCTATCCTATAAAATGCAGAAAACAGTTCATAAGTTCATTCTGAGCTACTGCAGATGCATGACAGTGCAACACGCTGTAATCCAGGACTGAGCCCACTCCCTCTGTAGATGCTTCATTCTAAGGCAGTGAAAAGGCAACAATTATGGCGTTTAAGTGATAATACACTACTGAAAGCATATTGAATTATACTATCCCTCTAAGTCTTACACAATATTTTACACATGTGTCTAAACATGCTTTAATGGATTCATTGTATAAAGGATGAGATGGAATCGGTTGTGAAGAACCCCCACCCCCCCCTTCACTGTTGTCCCTTCAATTTTCAATTTGAATCTGTTTCATTCTCACTGTCTCTCACTCTGCTTCTTTCTTACACTCTTCCCTCAGCTGATTAAGTTTCCATGGGGACAGAGAACTACCTGGTAGGCAGGAGGTGAATTCTCAAGGACTTGCATTAGCAGTGGGTTTTCCACTTCCGATAGGTTAATCATCTCTCACAGGAAAGAAAAGAGACAGGAAAAACGCAATGAAAGTTCTACCGGAAGTACATTATCTGTATGTGACAAGGATGCAAATAACTGATTGTATGCATTAACCGGCTCTAACCATATGTGCACAGTTTATGCTTTGTCTAGGATATTTGTGCCTGCTGTTATGTAATCTGGTCATTTGCAGAGGTGGCACTAGTACCAAATAGTTTCCTCAAGCAAAGCATGTCTGCATCAGTACATGTCATCTTATAATTACGGTGTAGGTTGACATCAGGGCTGATATTGGGAAGGCAGATGATACAAAGTAATCTTGAGTGCATTAAAAGCAAAGCAATAAGCTGATTTTACAACTGAAAGGACAGGTACAGGCATTTGCGCAATGTAGGTAGTAAAAATAAACGCATTAGTTAAATACAGATACCTAGAAAAAGAGACTGATGCCAAAGGAATCAGTCGAAAATAATAATTTAATCTGAAGCAGCATTGAAATGTAGTGATACACAGAAGTTGAACAAAAAAGAATTGGGGTTGCTTAAAAGTAATAGTAATGCTATTGTAACTGTTATTAATAAAATTAAACAGAAGTTAATTTGGACTAAATTGAAAAACTGCTCTCACAGCTCTTTTTCTCAGTGCATTTTTACAAAGAAAATGTCAGTGTTCAATAGCAAACAGAATATTCAACACCTACTGTGAGAAAATATTGACCTGCCAAGCCATCTTTGCTTTGTATCTGTCTGTTCCTTTGACTTACAATAGACCCATATGCAGACTACACTATGGATTCATGTGAAAGGGTAATAAGTGCTGTTAAAGTGCTCCACTGGTTCTCAAAATGTTTTATAATATCAGAGTTGTTTGTTCTTTCTGTTCTTCCAAGACTGTATAACTGAAGTGCTGGTAGGTGATTAGCCGGTTGGAAATGGCTCTGTGTAATTGAAACAAGCTAAAATTGCTCTTGACTCTCAAGGTGTTGGATAATGCACCTGTATAAAGACAGTGATGTAACGCTTTTCTTCTCAGGCACCTTTTATGTCTGCATGGGAAGCTGTATTCTCACAAAGTGTACCGGACATTAACACGTTTGTTTTCATACACCTCTTACATATATCATGACCCAGATAACTGAACTTTACAATGACCCAG
>JAPQRQ010000003.1:30085440-30120983 GCA_037367365.1 Apogon talboti | reverse complement strand
TTACATTTAAGTCACAAATTAAAAAAGAGCTTTTTAATATCACAAGACAAAGTCCCATGAGCTTCAAGTGCTGTCCAATTCAACCCTGTTTGTTCTTTAACAGTCATCAACAGTCGACAAGAAGCGAGGTCCAGTGACACAGACACGCACTGAAAGCAGTAAACAATAACTTTGTTGCTGAAAAGAATGTTCACAGTGTTGGGTGTTGGTCTGGAAAACCCTGGAAAATCCACAAATGGATTGCGTGGCCTTTATGGGCAGAAAATGAGACCAAAAAAACCCCCCAAAAAATTGCATTTACGTCACAAATCACCTGCAAAGGGTGGGATTTACTGCACCAATGATGTGCTTGTGTCATTTGCAGGGATGTGCAGTAAACTAGAGAATATTCTAATATAATAATAATGTTTATTTATATAGCACTTTTTGCAGAAAGATTTCACAAAGTGTCAGAAGTAAAATACATAGGCAAAAAAAAAAGAAAACTTAAACATTTGGGGCAACATTGACCCATTTATACAGTATGTTGAAAAGCTTTTTTTGCATAGAAATTTGCAGAGCACACCCAAAAAGACTTGCAACATGCAGTTCAGCAAATAACATCTGCAGAAAAGTGTCGTGAAGCCAAACTCACCTCATCTCTGATTCACTGTATCTCTCTGTTTCTTCAAATCTTAGAGTTTATGAGGCTTGAATGATATTTAATTGATGTTTAATGATATAAAGGAGGAAATTTGAAGATAGACACTGGAAGGACCAGATAAGTATGGGTGTTATCTTGGACTTTTGGTACTTAAATATAAAACATGCTGATGATGAGATTACTTTATTATATATCCATTTATTTTTATTATCCCCCAGTCCCAGAGTGTAATAGTTGTAGAACACACACAATAGGAAGAATCATCCAATACCTGCTTGAATTTCATAGATTAATATCTGGAGCCTAGTATGAGTGATGTTTCTGTATATTGTGTTGCAGATGTGAAATGCTATAGAAGCAGTGGTTTGTGATAGTGAAGATGTCATTAAAGACGTGATTTTAAGGGTTATGCTGTTTCTGCTGTTTTCATTATTGACCAGTCTGTGGCTGGAATGGGGAGACACACCTGAAACAATAGCTCATTTCACACACAGGCATATTTGCTCCAGCATATAACTAGCACAAAATTAGTTTTGAATAGGTTCCTACAATGGACCCCATTATGTGGACCAACACAGCGCAATTCCCTGCTCTGTTAGTTTGTGTAATCCATTCTTTGTGGCCCTTAGAATGCTTTCTGATGACTTTGTCTTTTATTAAAGAAGCAAAAACAACAAGTGCAGTGTGAAAGCAAAACAAGACGAAAGCATACCTTGATACAGATTTAACTCATAACTTTTAAATTCTTGTTAAATCAGTGATGATTCAACACATTTCAGTATCAAATAGTCAGTATTCCATCATAAAATGCAATGGATACAGAATCCCTGTATAAAACCCATGAAGATGAGATGACACAAACATAATAATCAGATTCAGAAGGTATTTTAATACATTTGTAAAAAATACAGCCTGAATCATGAGAAACACACACTCCAACCTGACACATACACAACACCAAAAGCAATTAATAGTTTGGAAATAATCATCAGACTTTCTGTAGAAATTCAACAGAACAGCCCTCCAGTATTTATTTATAAATGAGGTATTTTATTTGCCCAGTTTTTTGTCTCATTGTGACACAAAAGCAAAGCACAAGAAAATATTGACTTTTCATTAATTACAGTGACTGTATCACAATAATTATTTTCAAGGTTGTACATCATGGGATGAAATTTAAAATCTTTAAAATCATTTTTGTATTTCTATGCAAAGAAAAGTTTCCACATCACACGATTTCATTTGATAAACTACTATGGTAGTGAATTATATTGTAATATTCTGCTGCAGTGTTTTAAACTGCATTATTTTTCCTTTATCTGCCATATGTTTATCATCAGTAAATATAGACAGATTTTTTTTTTCTCCTTGATTTGGCACTATTTTATTAATTGTTATTTCCAACAAACATATGATCAGTACATGCCTGATGTCAAAGTCGCTTTAGATCCATTTATTTCCACAGTGATTTCTTTTTTAAGTCATGGTTTCTTGTGACAGGAAGTGAGTGCGGGCAGAGGAGACGATGGCTGGGAGAAACAAATATCAGTCCACTATATCACAAAGACAAATCCAATAAAGCTGCTGACGTCAATGTCCAGGGTAAGAAGGGACATGTTGATTGAATCAGTGGAGTTGATCTAAAATCGGCCAATATAGTGTCTGTTTAACTGTGTGTTTTGTCGCGATAATGACAGGCTTCAGGCTTGTGACACTGACTTGTTGGGGTGGGAATATAAATGAGGCAAGCTTAGTGGGAAGTACGACTCTAAATTAGCCGGGAGACATCTTCACAACACGCTGTCATCTTGCATTATTGGGATAACAGGGTTTTATGCAAAGTGCAGGTGTTTATTACAGCCTGCATTCAAGGATTAGTGTACAAATCTGCTGTCAACCTCATTGTGAATTACATTCTGAGTCATCTCTGTGAGTCGTTTTTTCCAAATGTCATTAAGTAATGACATTTCTAGGGTGGCGTTAGAGTCTTGGCATTTTTTTATTATCTTGTATTGATTTTCTTTCAGAAAAGCTGTGACCACAACTTGCAACAATTACCAGATACTAGTTACATACATTCTAGTGGTTTTTCTTTATAGTTCTTATCTAGTTTCATTTGCAAAACTGTTGCACCGTATACACTAACTCTACTTGTGAGTCCAGGTTGTAAATTAATCTGAAAACTAGTCCATTTGGTTAAACACAGGAGTCAGACAACAGCCTTTATAGGATATGATGTTATAATTATTATATTATATATAGCATTATAGTATAATACATAAGCTCTGAAAGTAAAAATTTAATAAAAGCTCTTGTATACTGTATGTGTGTCCATTTCCTAGTCAAATATTCTTTCCGTGCCAATAAAAAGTGTCTAAACAGTAAAACTCCATAAAAACACAAAGAAATTCTAGACTTAAAAAGTTAATATGACGCCTACGTAGGGCTCAAACAAGAATGCTGGTATCAATTCTACATTTTTAACTGTATACCTAATTTCCTCTTTGGTCAAAATTTAATCTAATTCCTGTTTTGAATGTACATTAAGAGTGCGAATTTAAAGAAAGAAAGGTTGTAATTATCCCTCCATGGCATGACTTTTTATTGGGGTTTTTTTTGGAGGGAAAATAAATATTTCATCCCATTTTAGGGAGCTTGGTGGTTCCTGATAATACATCCATCATAAAACTCAACACCTTGAAAAACTGATTATGATCATTATATGACAACTAAGCACATATCCACACTGTAGAATACTGCCTGAACAGAAGTGCTCAGTTGTCATGGGGACTACAGATCTGTGTGTCATTATTCCAAATACTTTTACTCTGATACGTTTTTTGTTCTTGACTTTATTCTTCATTCATGCATACTTTGTATTTTCAGTTCTTTTTTCATGTTGGCTGGTGTCGTCACTTTATTGCCTATTATACAAAAAAATCATTGTTGTCAGAAATGGAAAGTATCTAAGTCTTCAAATCTGCATTTGTTGGATTTGGAAGTGTGAGAGTAATCATTACCCTTGTATTGTGGAAACTTCATCTTTGATTGAAGACATTTGAGTATTTTGCAAGAGTAAATGAATTCAGTTTTTTTTTCGTTTTTTTTCATGTAGTAAATGATCAAATAACAGTATTTCTCTCGGGCTTACTAAAATCCCAGACATCCGATCCAAAAAATATGAATGAAAGCATTCATCTGTAGACGGGTTACATATTAAATCTGCACTGTGGGTGAAATTGCTCCGGGCCATGGAGTCTGTCAAACTGCTGGTTAATGTCCAGCGCCTGCGGTTTTGAAGGACTCTGATCCATTACAATCCTACCTTGATCTGCCTTCACCTGTCTGTTTGTCAAACACACAGGAAACAGATGATACCTTGTCTTTTAAACAACAGCTCTTTATAACCTTTAAAGATCACTTCCGCTAGGAAAAAAACCCCCCAAAAAACAAGACCTTGAATGTTGATCTGTACGTCTGTTTCATCTCACCCTAGAGAATTCCTGCACCGTTTGTGTATGTTCTGTTAACCTGCCTTTAAAACCTGACATTCAAGGTGATTAAAAAAGCTAATGAAAGACAGAAATCACACTTTTGTGTTCATTGACTGGCGTTCTGTTGTAGGGCTACAGGAAAAAAAAGAAAAGTAAAATGCTTTTATTTCCCGTGACGTCCAAGGCTCTTAGTTTTCTCAAAGCGCATTAATATGTTAGAATAGCTCACCGGAAATGATAAAAAGGAAGAAAGATGCTATGGCTGGGATCATGTAGAATTAAGCCATAGCCAAAAATCTGTTGATGCACAGGCTTTAACAACTAGACATGAATATACTTGTTATAATTGCATATGCTCTATAATGGAGGTTTATATGATTCAACACATTTTTTCAGCTTTGCAGAGATACTATCAGCAGCAGCAGCATTAGGAGAGCACATAGACCACTGTACTGACATCTAACACACTGCTTTACTCCCAATTATATACTGGATAGACTGTGCAACATAATGTGTGGGTTTTTGACCTCATTTTCAGTGGTTTTGCTCCACAAATTCAGCATCATTCTTATAAGAATCCTCTCTGATCCAGTTTTCAGAAATCTGCCACTGAACATACTGTACATGTTACCTGTTGCATTTTAACAACACTGTGAGTGTGGATAAATCAAGAAAATATCAGCCTGTGAATAAAATATATGACTAAATGTCCGAACCCTGCAAAAAGGAAATCCTTTAACAGAGCTACAAGTGTTGATGTCCAGAAAAGCCTCCTGGTAATTACAGTAAGAGAAAAGACTTCCTAGAGGTGCATGCACTCAACACTTCATTCTAATTGCTATAGGTGTTCATTTTCTGCAGTTGCTGGCACCCTTAAAATGTCATTGACGTCACTAGAGGATAAAAAAATAGCTAGCCTCAACAATTTTATCGAAGACCCCTTTCATGCCTTCGACAGACATAAATTAGTCGTGCACACATGCACATTTGCACATACACAGAACACACTCCCCATTGAAATATGTAGTCCACAGAGAGAGAAAGAGAGAGAGAGAGAGAGAGAGAGAGAGGGAGAGCAAATTGAGTGGGTGATTGCAGTTATTGAACAGAAAGACAATATAAGTGAATGAGCAGCCTGATCTGAGACAGACGTCATTGAATACTGATAAAAAGAGAAGAAATGGTGAAATACAAAGCAAATGAAGTGCAGAAAAAGTAAAACCTTTAATTAGTCTCTCAATGTGCAAGAACAGTTCAAACACTCTGAAATGAAATGTAGAAAAGCAGGAGATCAGTGAAAATGACACAGCGATGGGAGTGCTCTGTCTGCCTTTTACTAGTCTCCCTCTGGTTAAATATTCAGAGCCTGTCTGCGCTTAAAACTGACCAAAAAACCGAAATAAGAATCAGAATTTAACTGAACTTGGAAGTATCATTAAGAACATCAGAAATAAGTGGAAGGTCTTATTTATACAGTATGCATTAAAATTTGGGTGAAAGCCTCTCTGACAATAAATGGCTAAAAGCTTATCTTTTTATTGATTGTTTATGAAAAGTAGTTCTGTTTCTGCTGCTGCTGTTTCACCTTAAAACACCGTCCTAACTCTCGGCTTTGCAGAAAACTTTTTGCAAAGCTTCCCTGACATTGAAGAATCTGGGGAAAAAGACTAAGAAAATAAGATTTACGCATTGTGCACTTCAATCCGACAATAAAGAAACTCTAGAGAACAAAGGTGTGTTTGTGAACAGACTCTGTGATGATCATATGCTTTAGGGAACAGATGGATTTTCAATTTTCACTTAATGCATGGCACTCATGCAGAGAGCAACAGATACTACAAACAGTTTCCACTGTCATTTATTTGTCTTGTTGAGATCAGCTCCTGCACAGCATCCATTGTCCGGGATTATTGAATTGCTCAGGGGAACTTCAGCAATGATTCTTACATAATGAGGAGCCTGACTCATTCATCATCTGAATTAACCCTGTGTAAAAACATTTCCCCAGTGTTTTATCTGTTGTTCATCCCTTTTGTTCCTTTACCTGCACTGTTTTCTTCATTCTTTGCCAGATTATGTTACGCTGTAAAGTAGAATTTGTCAGAAAACATCTAAAAAAAAAAAAAAAAGCTTTCTCAGTTCTGGACAGATGAAACCAAGATGAAATTGTATCAGAATGATGGTATGAGAAATGTATGGAGAAGGAGAGGAACAGCTCATGATCCTAAACTGGTGTTTATTGATGATGTGATGCTGATAGAAGTAACAGGATGAATTCTGAAGTAAACAGGACTATGGTCTCTGCTCAGGTTCAGAAAAATGCTGCAAAACTAAGGTCAAGAAATGAGACGGTCAAGATTCAAGACCTTTATTTGTGGCAAAAAAAGTTCATTCTTAATCCATGAAACACTGAGCAAATACAATTAAATAAGATTTGAATTAGTCAAAAAGTCAGTCAGCTTTATTGTCAGTTTTGCCAATATGTATATCACATACAGAGAACTGAAATTACACAACTCTAAGGCCCCACAGTACAAAATGAACATAGTAGAAAAAAATAAGGGAAAAAAAAACAATAAAATATAACTATAAACAATAAACAATATAACTATAAACATAGAATATGTTAACATAGAATGAACAGCAGGGGGTTGAGGAGATGATAAATAGACAATAAAGGTGCAATAGTGAAGATGAACAGATGAGGTATTGTAATAGAGATTGTGGAATAAAAGTGACAGGTACATTAAACAAGAACACTTACAAGTAAAATGTGGTGAAATAACATATTTGAACAAAGTTTCTATATACAAATGCTGCATTTTTAAGCTTTTCCTGCATGCTGTTCCATGTTGCACAGTGAGTAAAACTATACAAAGGTCAGTAGAAATAGGTGCAACTTAAAGCATGATGAAGTCATTTAAGGGTGCGCTTAAGTAATAGTATGAGCTGATGAAATTATCACACTGCTTCTGCACCAATGACAACCCTAAATGATCAAATATAAATACACTGCGTATGCCAACTGTTAAATATTTCATGTCTGAGTTTTTCATTCACACTGAGATGCAGAAGTATGAATTTAGTCATAAGAACCCGGTGACGCCACCTTGCAAAGATGTATCTGCAAAGAGATTAGACACACACTGATCTAATGACGCAAATCCCCCTGAAAAAAAACATATGCTTGCCGAGGCAGACAGACAGGTGGACAGCAGGAACGAGAAATCCATGCTCTGCAGGATTAGAGAAGGTTTCTGTAGTTTTCATGCATGTGCGAGGGCAGACTCACACTGTGCACACACAAGTATAAGACACATAAATGGTAAATGGACTGCACTTATATAGTGCTTTTCCGCACTGTAATGCCCAAAGCGCTTTACACTGCCTCGCATTCACCCATTCACACACTCACACACCAGTGGGCGGCTGCTGCCATGCAAGGCACTGCCAGGCTCCACTGGGAGCAGTTTAGGGTTCAGTGTCCTGCTCAAGGACACTTCGACATGTGAACAGTTGGAGCCAGGATTCTAACCACTGACCCTTTGGTCATTGGACGACCTGCTCTACCAACTGAGCCACAGCCGCCCCGTGTTTATTTAAGGTCAAACTTCTGCATAATTAGGTGCTCCATGCCGTCGATGATTACGCATTAAATAACAGCTTTGGAAAATGCTGTGAAACAAAAACAAACAAAAAAAAAAGAAGTGTGATAAATACCAGTCTTGCAGAATGACTCAGATTCACAGCATGCCTTTGGCCAAGGTCAGAAAGGATATCACACTGCAAAAGATCTGCCTGCGTCACTGAGCTAGAGCCGGCACCTCTGGTATTCTGAATCCTCGCCTACACCTCTGGATGCTGCACAGTTTCAGACGCATGCACAAACACTGACACACGCTCTCAAAAGTTAACGCATGCTAGGAAATGACCAATTACTGCCAATGTTCCGGCAAATTGCGCTGCCCTTTCTTGCAATCCTAACATAATGCAAATCAATAGAAGAGAACCTTGACCCCGAGCCAAACATTTGAAGCACAGTTAAAGAGAACACCGGAAGTAGAGCGTCATTTTTCTGCAGACTCCGGTATGTGGGGAGCTCCTCTGTGGTGGAACTTCACTACAAAGAGTGTTGTCACGGTAACTGAGCCTGACATATGCTGAAACCTTGAGCTTATGACTACTGTGTTGCCATGGGAACATTTTCTTTTGGATAAATTAAATTTATTTTGCAAGAGGAATGTGATCTTATGGTATTTAAACATGGCATTTTAGATATCTAGAATAGAATAGAATAGAATAGAATAGAATAGAATAGAATAGAATAGAATAGAATAGAATAGAATAGAATAGGTGGTCTCTGACAGTGCACTTAAATAACAATGCAATAAGATACAGACATATATTAGAAAAATATAAGATGGTGTGCAAATTAGAGATATAATGTATGAAAGGGTAGAAATATGCAAATGTAACATTGTAAACAATGTAAGCATCCATGTAACAGTGCGTAACATCTATGTCTACACTGTTTACACTGAGTTAACAGTGCAAATATAACAGGTATTAGTTACATTTTGTGGGAATTACACATCACTAATGTGTAATTTCCACATTAGCAATGTATAAACACAAAATCACAGCAAACCACAAAATAAGAGTATGTTGTTATCATAACTATAGCATGTTTAAAACTGCAAAATTCTTTGTAAGTTGTGGCCAAATACATCCATCTGTCTGTCTTTAAGCAGAATCACACAATGGAACCAATTTGCATGAAACTTGGTGCAAGGCTAGAGCCAAGGACAAGCTTCAAAGTTTTTGTTGCAGATCCATATTTTATTCCTACTTATGTTCAAAATAAAGTCAATCATTATCATTATAAAAGAGGAACAAGGGTGCCAGTGTTTGTCTTTAACAGTTCATTACCTTTAGGACCACCCACACCCATAACTATAACTATAATGACAAGTATTAACGCATATGTGGGAGTGAATAATAACAGGGGAAAGTTGTACCATTGGAATCCGTTTCATAGCGATTAGATGAACGATAAAAACATATAGTTGTATAGTTTCAACACTTTCTATTAGCACCACATGTTACTGGTTGAGCTTTTGTTTGTCTTATTCATATTAATAAGAATATTAACAATGAGAAAAACCAGACAAAGTGTGTTTCCAGTAGCATTTAGAAGTTTTGAAAATGTTTGTGGAAATGCTAAATTCTCATGCTCACTTGAGATGGTTTTTTCCTTTGTCAAATGGAAACAAAAACATGTTTTGTTTTTTTTTAACTGCATTTTGTGGTAGTGAACACAAATATCTACATATCATTTTACTGCAGAACAATTACTCATCAACAAAGCTGCCAATATGAACTGAACACAGTTCTCAAAAAGCACCATAGCTACTTTTTACTGTAAAATAACTTACGCTCATGAAACATGAAACATAATTTTGTCCACTGGCACCACTAGTGCAGCAGACCTTCACCTCTGTTATTTTAGACTGAAGGATGTTATTTAAAACCACCATAATTGGACTTTTACCTCCATGATCTTTGGAAAACCTTTCCATTACATTTGTGACCCTTTTGTGGAATAT
Organism: Apogon talboti; assembly: GCA_037367365.1. NCBI lineage: Eukaryota > Metazoa > Chordata > Actinopteri > Kurtiformes > Apogonidae > Apogon > Apogon talboti. The sequence goes on along the minus strand of JAPQRQ010000003.1, from coordinate 30,111,240 downwards.
ATTGGTGTTCTTTTTTGGACCTTTTGACATGAATGGGAATATTTTGTGTTGTAGATTTTATAACTAAAAGCCATATTTTGAATATTACTGGGTTTCAAAGTCACATCATAAATATCATGTCCTTAAAACTTCCAGAAATGACTCATAAATTACAGCTGACAGGAAGTAGTGGTTTTGCACGTGTGTACAACAAATCCATTTTGAGTATGGATCAGGATGGGGCTGTGGCTGTGTGAGATTTCTGCAGTTGGAGTGCTCTATTTCATGGTGCAAATTGCTCTTTGTAGAATACACAATGCCTCTTTGATACAATAACTCCTATTCTAAGTGACCATTTCCTTGGTAACACATCCTAACATCAATTTTGTTAAATTTATGATTTTTTGTTGCATCAAATTGACCCTGATATAAAGGTTCTCTAAAGAGGGAAATAGGAAATGGATCATGCATCCCTTATAATTTAAAGGCCAGGAAAGAAATAAAAACAAATGCAGTCAAGTCGGAAGCTGCATTGGTTTGTGAGAAACTCAACGTGTACAGAGAGTCTGTGTTGTTGTCGATACAATGGACTTGCACTGGCCATCGGTGTCTGCAGGAGCTCCAGCTTCCGGCGGCAGCTCAATACAGCATACTAATGCTGCAATTAGTGTAACCCAGCAACAGGAAGTTGGCTGCCCTTGAGGGGAGACGGGAGAACAGAGCTGAATACATGGCTGTGATACTGACGGGCTCTAGTGGCTGCTGTCAGGTGGCTCATGCTCTTTGTCTGGACTTGAGAGGAGGGCTATGACAGGATAACACTGCAGAGGGATGCACTGGCCAGCATGTCAGCGTGGAGCTCAAGGTCAAAGAGGCATGTCAAGACCAAGTGTTACAAGATCATAACAGGTTGTTCCGGTGACAGTAGACAAAACTGGTATTTGGATGTTCCTGCCTCTCTTATAATGCAGGTTCTGACCCTCATTTTACATCCAGAATATGAAATCTATCAACAAGAAAAGTTGACACAGAAGTTTTCTTCTGCAGAGTGAAGTTCAGCGCCATGTTGATCTAAGTTTCTTTTACTAGTTTGAAGACATGGATATTTATATTGAACAATTTACATACTTGCACATTCTCCCAGTTTTCCGTCACTATGTTTGGGCTGGTTTAATGTTTCGTCAGATATTGGACTTGACAGATAATGTGTAGTAACAATGCAAGGAGCACAGCAGAGCTCACATCCAAGCACATGCAATTAACATTGGCCTTGTGTTAATTTTTAATTAGATGCATTTATTAACCAAACCACAGTCCTGCCCTTAAACCCAGACTAAGTGATTTGACTGACATTAACTGTTTATTGACGTTTCAGTGACTTTATCGGGTTTGTTCTGACAAAAATTTGATGTGTAACCATTTGGTGGACAGATGGTCATTTTGCATCCGCTTGTCTTGAATTTTCATGCCCCTACCACATGACTATAAATGCTGCCTGCTAAGTTTGCTGGTAGCTGCATCAGTAGAGTGTACATACATTTAGACATAACGATAGACCTCAATAAATGAAGCCAAAATGTTGCGATCTCCCCTTCATGACTGACAGCAGTGTAGGTCATAAATGACCCTTTCTCCATGTTGGCAAAAGTAAAACCTCAACCATGTTCAATACATTTTAGGTAGATTTAGATACATTTCATTAGGCTGATTAGTGTACAAATTCTCATGGGTTATTTGACATGTGGCCACACACCCATCAGGTAGGAGGGCAGTTGTGATGTTCCTTTGCTCTACTGAACAGACTCAACTCCAAATTGTATCACTTTGAATTGGTATTTGTGTACGTCACTCTATGCTATCGACCCTGACTACGGTTTACCAGTGGAACCCTGAGGCTGTGTGGTCCTATCAGCTGTAGAGGAATGATGGGTGTTGGTGCGGTGTCATCTGAGGGGTCAGAGGTCATGGTCTTATCAGGCAGGCAGACTCAATTTCTGTTTTTAAATCCTTTCTGAAAACACTTTTTTTTTCTCTTTGGCTTCAAACTCAGTGTGAGAGGTTGGCTTTGATTGTTTTAGTGTATAATTGCTAATTGTTGTTATTAATTCTTTTATGTGTCTTAATTGTTTTTATGTCTGTGTACAGCACTTTGGCCAACTGTGTTAACTTGAATTGGGTTGGGTTGAGTTGAGGCTTCATGGTGTTTAGTTTTGAACCCTTTCCACACTGAAACACTTCAGATTCCTTGAAGCTTTTAACCTCCTAGGACCCACTGTCCACGCATGAGGACAAGAAATTCACAGCTTTATACAAAAGAAAAAAAAAAGAAACAACTATTCACCACAAATGACATTCCATAAAAAATTTTAAGAATGCATCTGAAAAAAACTGTTGCATCATGATGTTTCCAATATGAGCAATTATTTAATTAAAAAAAGCCAAAACTCAAAAACCTGTGGGGCTCCTGGGTCTGAGGAGGATAATTCTGTTTATGCACCAAAGAGGGTAAAATATCCAAACCCCTTCCTATATTTTTTTTTGGAGTAACAGTTGATTCATTTTTACTCACAATTGTTGAGGACTAGACCTTTCATGAATGCTGGTTTGGTTTTGCATGTGAGGAATGCATGCATGTAAATGAAATGAATCCTGTTTTACCTCCAGTTTAAGGGTAATTCAGACATAACATATGCACTGCTCTGCCTTCTTCCCACTCCTAAGACCCAAGAAGAATGCAGCCTTCACAATATTATTAGTCCTAAAGTACTGACATTTGTTTATTCTATTAACATATTCAAAGAAATAATAAAAGCCCCGAACCTGAATAAACCTGAAAAATAAGTGACAAAACTCTGGCCTAAACTCCCAATTAAAAAAACAAAAACAGGAGAAAAGTTGCAAACAGTAAAGGCCTCTACCTCCTGTCTTACTGCCACTTACACTCCGACAATGGTAGTTACAATTTTTGTTTACACACTATTTACATTTGGCAAGTTGGCTGTCTGAATCGCTGCCTGGTTGGAAGTAGCAGATGAGAAAGAGGTCCGCTGGGGCTTTTATGACGGACCAATCAGACTTACACAGAAGATATGACACATACACACTAAAGGCGGAGACACATGGGTTATTGTCACAAAGTACGTGTTATAATATTAAAAAGACACGGCATCATAACAGTGACCAAACAACACAAAAAAATATGTTGTTTTCGTATTGTTTACAATGAAGTAGGAGCCAGAGTAAATTTTAATATTGCTGCACATTTGGGATTGTATGCTGTCTATAGTTGCTCCACAGGTGGAATTACTAATGGAGTTACTCATATTGTGCAATTACTGGGGTGTAGTGGTTAGCACATCCACCTTATAGCCTTTCTGTGTTGAGTTTACCTGTTCTCTCCACGCCACACAGGTTTCCACCATTAAAAACAAGTGCATATAGGTTAATTGTCCTGTGGTTGCCCCTGACCATGGTGCTGATGAAGGTCTGGAGTCTGTCCTTGAGTGCCTTCAATGACAGCTCACTGCTCCTAGTGTGTGCTATGAGCTACTCCAAGGTGCTGTGTGTATTAGCACGGGCAAAATGCAGAGAGCACATGTCCCTAGAGGGATAATAATATAAGTTAACTTTAACCTTGTTAGGGAGGCAGACAACTTCCATGAGGTGTAAATATACAAAAGCCTATAGAGCTCAGCAACTGTTTCATCAGACTTCAACCGCAAGCCTGTCAATTTATAATCAGGTTGAAATGTGATTTGTTTTCACTTTTGTATATCCCTATTCTAAATACTTAAAATGTGTGTCTGGACTTAGGTATGGCATGTAGTTAACTTTGTGATAGACAGAGGTCCGTGCAGTGTGTCTTTGCAGCACAAAAGGCCATTAGAATAACTACTCTGACAACAGCCTGAACTTATCGGATGGATGCTTGCTAATTGAACTTAATGGTACCATTTGTGACTCTGCAAAGTGCATCAATTCAACCTGCTTGTCCTCTCTCTTGAATCTCAAGTGGAATTGGACTATACGTGGCCTGAATTCAGATGAAGCCGTAGCTATGGAAACGCATCTCAGAGTGCAAACTTGTTCAATATAACACACTTTCAGCTTTGCACAGCACTTTTATTAAGTGCAGTTTGCCGCTTGACTTGCTTATTGTAGAGGTCTTATACCCATTATCCCAATGTTGATTGACAATGAAATGATAGACGCACAGTCCGTGTTCAGCAGTTTGTATATGTGGTAGGCTTTTTTTTTTTTTTTTTCTGAATGGGCAGCCAGACCCACTGCCAGCGCTGTACCTCCATTCATGTTTTGTTTCTTATCTTCTGAAAAGGAGGCTGATAAAAAAAAGGGGTGGTTTAATAGTTGTCAAGACTCACACTGCCAACGTACTTGTAGCTCAGAATAAACTTTATTTTTGCCTTTTGGTGGGATGGTGGTAAACATTCATTACTTATGTTTTATTCATTCCATTTTACTGTAGGTGGAAAATGACATGAAAGGAAGAGATGTGGCAAAAAATAACATGCTTATACACGAATAGCAATTCATGTCAACCCTCGAAGGAATCAATGGCACCTTTTTTAAACATCCACCAATACATATTCATCACCAGACGTCTACTGTTTAATAAAATGTGTAAAGGTATTTTCTTCATATTTAAATCTGAGAGGTGAAAGACAAGGTAAATTAAGATGTCTGACTATTGTGTTTGCCATCTTTTGCAAAGATACTATATTTTATACCATGATTTGTGCGTTTTTCTTTAATTTTGAAGCATGGTCGATCATAAGAACCTTAAGAAGTGATGTAACTGAGAGGTGTTGAAATGTTCCTGCAACAGTATAATAAGCTAAAGGTTTGTGTGTGTGTGTGTGTGTGTGTGTGTGTGTGTGTGTGCTATGATTACAACCAGTCTGTTGCGCCATAAAAGCAACTCGTTGTAGGTCAGTACACTGCTGTGTTTGTATCTATTGTGCCTATTGTCTAGCATGTTGTTTTTGGGTTCTACTTTTTTGGTGTCTTATAAGCCTATATAAGGGTTAGGCATATTCTTGTTTTCTCATATTCTTTTTATATTTTTTTTATATGCAAGACACAATACTAAAAATTCATTCATTCATTCATGTTGAGACAAATTGTACCTGAAGAACTGATATAAAAAGTCACATTTACAGAACTATGTTAAACAAAGGTCTGGGAAAGTGACTCATTGGGGGTCTATTCTTGTACTTTGTTGCTATAACTTCAAACTTGAACAACGGAATAGGTACATTTCCACTCCCTCTCAAAGCAACTGCATGAAATTTGCACACACAAATAGTCGTTAAAAATACCAAATGACTGACTTTGTCACAGTACAGGTGATAAGTGATGAGGGTTGCAACTTGGTTTGGGTTAAAAAACAGGAAGAAGTTCACGCGAGGTCGCTAAATGGCTACAAGTACATGAATGTAAAGAGTCTGAGGCTCTTTTACTGCTTGACTATTACTGTTAATTTCTTGGAGAAGTTGAATGGGAAAAGTGGTTTCTCAGCCCTCACTCACCTCACCTCACCTCTTGCAGCTTCAGCTCTGTGGAAAAAAATGCATTCTGGAATGAAGCTGAAGCAAATGCATCAATGCAAATGCCATCAGTCAGCCACAAGGACTCAATGAATGAACTGATGAAGACAAAAGCATGGGAATCATATGCTATGGCTTCCACAGTCACTAATCTTATCCCAATTGGACACCTGTTGGAGATTTTGGACTGAATGTTTGCACACTCTCCCCATCACCAAAAGACCAAATGAGGGGCTAATGTTTGGAGGAAGGGTTCTGCACCAGCCCACTGTGTTGGTTTTTCCTTTAATTTGTCACCTGTCTGCATAAGGATTCTCATTGATGTTATCCCAACTTCTTTCTTTGCATTTCTCTGTCGATTGTTCTTTTCTGTGCTGCAGGTGAGAGAGATGGCAGTCCAAAGTATATATTGTTCTCCATAGTTGGAAGACACCCAGCTGATAAACCTTGAGTAGTAACACGTTTTTTATTAATGCATTAATTAGTTCTGCTGGAGCAATATCAGTTTGCCAAAAGTTACTGTTATACATGGGCGGCTGTGGCTCAGTTGGTAGAGCGGGTCGTCCAATGACCGAAGGGTTGGCGGTTTGAATCCTGGCTCCGACTGTCACATGTCAAAGTGTCCTTGAGCAAGACACTGAACCCTGGTGTGTGAATGGGTGAATGAGAGGCCATGTAAAGCGCTTTGGGCACCTTTACAGTGTGGAAAAGCACTATATAAGAAGCAGTCCATTTACATAGGATATTTTTGCAGAAAGTGTCCCTGGAGGCAATATTAGTCAGTTTATCCTTCTACAACAACAGCTACTACTGAAAATAATTTTTAGAATGACTTCACTTCTTTTTTAGCAGTTCGTTACAAATCATTGAGATAATGAGAGCAGTGCTCAGTAAAATAGCAATAACATAAAAATAGCGCACCGATTCCACCAGCTTAATATAGTAATACAAAAATAGAATTCTTTATTAGACATACTGTACATCACCAGGAAATAATTGCCATAAGGGTGCTATAAAGAGGGTGTCTCTTAAAAAAGATCCAAAAGAAGTGAGTTATATTTTTGCAACGAAATGGCTTGTGATGCGTTTTGTCTTTTTTTTTTTTCTTTTAAGTACAGACTTTTAGTTTCCATTTTAGGTTACAGCCGCCTATAAATACAAGTCCTGAAAATTAGCCGTGGTAATTACCCTTAAATGTTGGGGACTTGATTCTCGGAGCTAATTTTAGTTTGTGTGACTAATAATTTTCTCGCGTGGGGTTTGATTTTCACAATGCCACTGCCAAGATGTTCCATCTTGAGCAGTGCACGCCCAGTGTCTGCTGAGTATGCCTTTCACGCTTTCAATAGGACCATCAGGAACCTGCCAGAAATAACACTAACACAAGAATAAATGTTACACAAACCCACAGGTGGCACATGGAGTGACGACGGGCCCATTGTGGAGACATGACACTGGGTTGTCCTGCTAGTGATGCAACATAACAAGATTATAGGAAAGACAAATGCTATTATTGTGAAGGAAACCTGGTGGGTGATTTATACTTCCATTATTCACACTTATCACATAGTCAGAGTGATGGGTGGGATCTCTGCAGGAAAAAAGCATGCTATTGACCTTACCTAATTTGTACATTTTACCTTCCTGTAGGACAAGAGCCCTTATGAATAAAAAGCAGGTTGATTCATGCTTATTGTCTGATGGCTGCTTTCTTTGCGTGTTCAGGTGCATAAGAGGAAAGAGAAATCTATATTTAAGAAAAAGAACATTCATCCTGAAACAAGAGGAGAATGCCTATAAATGTCATGTTATATTCTATATGCAGCTGGTACAGTGGATGCACACATGTAATTAAGGACTATGATTTTAAGTTCAATCATTACTTTTTTCTCTCAGTTTCTTTCTCTTCCTCCCTCCCTTTCTTACCTCTATCAGGAAATCTGTTTATGGAGTTTCTGCAGAGAGGAAACCTGTTTCCATGGGGACTGCTGTCTTTAAAACTGGCTAGACATGTGTGCGTAAGACAGTCTAGCAGCTCGAATAGAAAAGTTTCCTCTTTAATATACATAGGTGTTGGTGCGAGATGAATTGCTGAAGGTGATTTTCAAGTTTCACTCCATTTAATGGATGCCCTTTTATATTGTAAGAGCATCAATTGGCATTTTAAAGACTGGTCTTACTGCAGATGTCTTGGATGGTTGATCAAAGCATACAAATGTTTAAGAGAGTGGAAACAGCAGCTGTCCGTCAAAGGCTTAGCATTGCGTCTTTTCAATGAAAATAAAACAAATTTGCATACATGAATGTTACATTAGAATGATTATGCATGTGTTTGCGTATGAAATTATCATTGCATCTTGCAGATGGGGCACAATTTGTCACTAATATTACACCTCATAAGTTTTTAACTGCCTTGCACAGAGTTACATGTCCCTTCTGTAACAAACAGTGGTACATATTAGAAAAAATATACCTTTTGAAAAACTTTTTTTTTTTTTTTACATTGTATGTTTGTACTTATATCCTCCCGACAACCAACAATGCATTTTTGTCCTCTGTAGTGGACAAGAGTATCACAGCTCTATTTAAAAAAAAAAATGAATAAACACTGTCCACTGCAAAGGACATTCCACAAAAATTTTAAAAATGCATCTGAAAAAACTGTTGCATTGTTCTGTTTCCTATAAAGGCAATTATATAATGTAAAAAAGCCAAAGCTTGTACTTTCCTGGGCAGTCAGGAGGATATTGCATTAGAGGCTTCAGTCCATGAAATACAGATGCACTAGTTCTCTTCAGTGGTTAATAAAACTCTTGGTTTAGTATAAAAATGAATGCATACTGCCACCCAGTGTAGGCAACAGGTTTATGAAATAGTCTGCATGCTTGACTATAGTTGTGCAATGAAATTTGTGAATGAAACACATATTTGTAAGGTAATTATTGACCTGAAATCTCCCCAAAAACTCCTCTAACTGTGATTTTACATGTTTTATTTTGTTATATAGGAAGAATAATTTTGTTAGACTAAAATTAATCAAATAAATTAAAATTTCTTTCATTATTCATTTTTTAGACTATAAATATAAACCTGTGTAGATTCTCCTCCGTGTAAATATTTAGACTTGGAAGTGGAACGTTGCAGTGAATCATCCAGGATGCAGGATACTAGCAGGATGCCATTATTTTGGCATAATTAAGGGTTAAACATACTTGCCGTGGTTTTTAACACAGTCAGAGCCGGAGGCATGCCTCCTCCTTCACAGTCGGAGAGTTTTTCCACATTGGTGAGTCACTAATTGTAGGCAACCATCGTGAATTAAACAATACGGGCACGAAGACCTCTGAATCTATTCACTTTGACACAAATGGAAATAGAAGCTGACAGCATTGACCAATTGATGTTGCCGTTTTTCTATTTGTTGTGAGTAATGCGGTTTCAAAGGGCAAACGTCAAGGAAAACTACAAAGGCATTACAGGCAAAAACAAAAGAGCAAATAAACAGTCAGCACTTCACAAAGGATGGATGAAGCTTTTATTCATTTAGATCTTCACCAGTTCAGACAGTCAAGATTCAGAAAGTGCTATTGTTTATCAGATAATGGAAAACACATAACAGGGAACGCTCATGAATAAGTCACATGACTAACTGTGTGTGTGTGTGTCAGTGTGTGTTTCTACAGTTTTTCTTCCAGAAGTCAATCAACGTGCATCCATTGTCCTTCCAATGTGTTCTTCCAGTCAGCGTCAAAAATGTGTTCTGTGAAGTTACAATGACCCCGACCTTTGGCAAAAATCTATTTCGTTCATTCCTTTTTTTTTTTTTTTTTTTGGACAATATCTTTATTGGTTTTCATTTCACATACAGACTTTATCATCCAGTATTACATTGCTTAACAACTTTTGATTCAACACCCCCTCCATCCCTCCCCTCAACTGTACAGTTCTCTCCTAATATGTCTTCTGTTCACAGATCTTAGCCTCACACAATAAATACATAACTAAATAAATATCTCTTCAGTGAATGATCTTCCATGATTTCCCTCCAGCAAATCAAAGGATTACAAAAACAAAAATTTCAGCCTTATTTGCATCCTCCTGAGCATGGTTCCCTCACATTCCAAAGTTCATGACTGTTTTTAAGCATTTACGTCCCGCATGAGCGCCCCTATATCTTCTTTGTCGATAAATCTATTAAATTGTTTCCAGATATCTTCATACAAACCCAATTTATTTTTCAATATATATGATGTTCTCTCCATTGCCATACACTGTGCCATAGATTTGACCCGAGCTCTAATTGTAGGTGCATCTGTTTTCCAGTTAAGGGCGATTATCTTTTTAGCCTGCATTAGGGCAAAATCAATATGTTCGTAGGGTGTCCGATTAAGATTTGTTGATTCTATATGTAATAATATCATTTGGGAATCCATTGGAACATTTAAAGACTGTCATGGTTGTATTTATTACATCTCTCCAAAATGTTTTTATTTCCTCACACTCCCAGGCAGTGTATAAAGGTTCCATCTACAAATGAATCAAAATCCATCTAAAAAGATTATAAGAGTATTAAAAACTATAGAAAAACTATATTTTCGGTCCCATTTGAGGGTGTTTTAGTCTTGTTTAAGGTTTTTGTCTTTCTGTCTTGAGGCAGCTGGGTCAAGTTGGTTCAGTAAATGTGAAGGGTCCTGGGTGGTGGAGTCTAACTTAACTGCATGACTGTGAAGGTGATGATGCTTGTTTATTCTTGTACCCAGACACAGTGTTGAATGTCAGGATTGATTTAATGACCTGCTGTCCAGTGTCCTGTATGATTACAATTATCCATCTATCTATCGATTGATATTTTTACTGAGATTATCCTTGAAATAATTTGTCAAATACATGTTCTCTATAATTAGCCTATTCAATCAAAATTTCATTTGGTTACTTCTATTTAAAGCCTAGTGTTAATGTATAATGCAGTTAGCAAATAGGTTTTCATGATTTGGTTTTTATGGGCTATAATAACCATCATATATATAGTGTTAAGAGTAATGTTACTGAGAGGACAGCTGGTCACTCTGACATGTTGGGATGTTTTAAAGGTTCTTCATCTATAAAAATATGATTGACTTGTAATCTTAAAAGGAGATGAAGAATTTGATTTTTTTTTACTGTATCAAAAACAAGGTTTTTTTTTTTTTTTTTTTTTTGTTAAGTCCACAGAGCATCGCTATAAGAAATGCCTTGAGAAAATGCCTTAGAATTTGATACAAATATTCACTTAGACTCATGGATGCTCTGACAACAGTTTCCTAAGATATAGTATTATAATAGAATGGTGGCAGAGATCTTGACCTTTGACCTTTGGCCACTAAGGCATGTATATATTACATGTATACAATGACTCACAGGTGAATGTAACATGTCCTCATCAAACAGCACTGAAGTAACCCTATACCCTTCTGATGGAAGCATCGTCACCTGGTGAAAGCCTCTTCATATACTGATCCTTTCACATTCAGAGGTGGGCCGCGGACTCCTTGACATCATCTGCGTCTCACTGACGTCACAGAGACTGGACGGAGAATATCAATTCCAGTTCATCTGGTGCGTCATCTGTCAAAACATAGCGGTGATACCTGACCTTAAATCCCGCATTGCAGAGAAAATAATCAAATAGTTATGTGTGTGCGTAAACTGTAACAAGTTTAATCTTTTATGACATGAGCGAAGCACAGAGTCAGACCGGAGAATACCAATGCTGCTTCTAGCAAGGGGGGAGAAGGGTTGTGCAAACCCTTTTTAAATGCAAAATTTTTTACATTCTTTCTAAAATATTCGGATGACTCACAATAAAAAATAGTGTCCTTTCCTGCATTACATTACATTCAAGGTGTTCAGTATTATTCATCGAAACTTCTGAGAGCCTCTGTCTTGTGTCATCTTGCATCTTTTATAAAGTCTTCTCCCTCAGGCAGTTCTAACCAGACACAGAACTTTTTTTGACATATAAGTGTAAATGCATGGAAAATAACAAGTAACTCTGCTGTGCATGCAATAAACAGGTCGTAATTATGATCGATGTATGCAATTTATGACGTTTAACTGGTAACGTAGTTTTTTTTTTATCACAGATTGTATGCAAGAAAAGGATGGAGACGCTGTACACACATACACACACATACACACACATTTACACACATATACAGAATGTGTTGCACCCTCTGTATTTACTATATAATTAAATCCTCTTCAAGCCAGTGACTGTTTCACAGCAGTGACTCATTAATGTAGGAGTTCATTATTAACTGAGGTGACACATTGGCCTCTGAAAGTGTTCAGTACAATAGAGACGCAGCAGTGTTGAATACATGAGTGACTTCTGACCACTGAGATGTCAAACAGTAAGAGTTATTGAAGAACTAGAGACGCATGATTGAATTAAGTCTTCTTTGCTCTAACAGTGCCATACCTACTTATTTGTTATTAAATTTTAATTTTAATTGAAAATCTGTATCTTTGACTCTTAGACATTTTTTTTTTGTATATTAAAAAATTGGTGAGATGTTCATGGGTGGTTAGTAACAGCAGATCCCCTGTTTGAAAGCTTTACAGAGGTAGGTTTCAGGTATATCTCTACTCCTGTTTATGAGCATAACCTGTCTGTATGTTACTTAAATATGCAGATTTGCATATCATTCAATTGTCTGCATTTCATATCATTTATCACATTGCATTTCTCTATCTGGAGAAGGAAGACCCGGAGACCCCTTTTTAAAACGGTGACATGACAGGTGGGTCAAAGTGGCTCCATAGATCTCTGAAAGCTCCTCTGAGAGCACGCTGACATTTTACAAGATGAAGGGAATGGAAAAGAAAGGTGAAAGGAGTGCGTTTTGGTAATATCATGAGGCATGTGGACTTACATGGTGCATGAAAAGTGGTGGTGACCTTCCATATTCAGGAGGTTTTGGGGTGTTTTGTCGAGAGAAAAAGAAGTTGCAGACATATTAGAGTTATTTTTTTTTTTTTCAACTTGTCACTTTTAGCTCCAACTCCTTCCACTTTCAACCATTATTTACTTTCATTTTAATGCATCTGAGGGAATCACACTTTTTTTTCTGTATCACTGTGCACCTTTTCAACACAGAGCATTTGTTCACACTTTGATTTCCACCTAAAAACACATGATCCCTTTGCGCAAAGTTGTTTTAAAGGGTTTTCTATGCAATTGTACATACATTACATAAAACAAACACCAAAGAATCAGTGATCAGCAGCCATCTTTCTGAATGCACACAAACAGTCTTTACTTAATTTAATGCTTTTTAACCCACACAAATGTAAATGTAGCTGCTGGTGAAACAAATTATCTAATATAAAATGTGTAACTTTTCAACCAGTACCAACATTAATACATGTTAATAATTCAGGTAAAATGCAGTTTCTCAGCTTTTCACTGACATCAGATATGGACGTTCAGAGGCTCTGTAGTAAATGTGCAAACACGGTCATCTTCCGCAACATTAACTCACCAGGAAAACCCATAAAAAGTGCTTATAGACACTTGTTTTTATATTTAGTTAATGATCTATTTTGCCAAAAAGTCACTTTTTCTGTTAGTTTTCTCTGTTTTCATATAATAACCATTATATTATTACAAAATGGAGATAAATGACTCAGGAAACAGTAATTTGGAGGGTTAAATAAATAGATCAGGTTGTAAACACAACATCAAAACAAGGAAAAGGAACATCGGTAAAAACACTCCAGTCTCTGGCCTCTCATTGGCCACCGGTCCGTCCCAAAACAACAAACTTTTCAGGCTTTGAGTATTGCAAAATTAAGGTTAATGCTGACCTCATTTCAACCCTTTCCATTCCTGAATTCTCACAGCAGATCAGAAGTGTCCCATTTTATAATATCACCTACTGCTAAATTAAGGTAGAGTGTGAAAAACAGGTCTTTATGGAATAAGGTAATAGACTGGTGCACACACAGGGAGAGGGAAATGAAAGAAATTGGGCATCATGTATGCAACGTCATTAAGGAAGACACGCAGACATCAAACATCATGTCAACATGTCACAGGGAGGGAACTGTCGTCAGACATGTTAGCATAATGAGACGAAAATGATCAGCACGACAAGGGAAGCACTTCAACCTCCTGATGAGAGCAGTTTTATTACAGGAAGTCCTTATGTGGTCGTATAATGAACAGGCAGCATGAGCAAGGCAGGTTTTAATAGAACGAATATTAAAAACATATTCAGCAAAAGCTATTTTCAACCATTTACAATCCTCTCATTTCATGTCACTCCGACCCATGAGAAGGTTCATGGAATGATTTGACAAATACAGGGAAATCCAAAGGACGGTTCTTCTTCTTCTTTAACCCATTAAAAGGCAAACATCCACCATCCACCAGAATCATCGACTGATCTAAACTGTTTAATACCTGTTGATCCACTAATCCTATCAATACATACAATAAATAAGTAGTGTAAAAACTGTTCAAAGGCTACTTAGTTACCATGGAAACGCCGTCATCTTCTACAACATTGATTCACCAGTAAAAGCCATGGAGTTTGATCAATGACAGTGGATGGACTCACTTGTTTTATAGTAAATTATTGATATCTTCCTGTAACTTATAATATTTCTATAACGTCTACACTATCTGTAAATTAAATACAGAAAAATACTAGATTTTCACTGAAAAAAACTCAAAGTACAGAAGATAATATTACAATAAATGGTGATAAATCACTAAAGAAAGGTTAAATATAGAGGAAAAAATCATTTGGGAACTGTCACAAACGTAGCACTGGGTCTTTATGGGTTAATGGTGAAATAACACTACAGGCCTTCAGTTATAAGCAAGAGGAAAACAGTCCTCAAAAAGACATGACCAGAAACAGCAGTTTTTTTGTTCTTTATTCAGTTCAGGGTCATGGTTGTACGTTAGTGACGATACACACTGTAAAGGTTACAAGGCCAGAAGATGCAATATAAATTTCATTCATGCCTGCCAACAATTTACCAATTCTCCTCACTATATGTGCTTGGAAAGCCTGTGGAAACTGGGGCACGTGTGGAAAATCTGGGTCTCCAAGCTCCCCATTTTTTAAAGAGGTTAAATTGTGCAGAATTTAACCTCAGTCCAACCTGGAAAACTCTGGTGTATTTAGAGGTGCAATTTGTTGGGCATTTTGATGTGTCCTTGTTCTGCACTTCAGTCGTCCTTACGCTGACAGGCAGCATTAAAGAGGAAACCTGACAAAGACGGGATGAATCTCAGGAAATCGTAGCCTGAAACCTTTGTGCTACATGAGGGCATTCACCATCTGTAGAGTTCTACAAAACAAGAAAAAAAAAATAGGTTGTTTCCTGTTTTTCAATGAAAGTCTTAATGGGGCTTCATCTTACCCTTGGATTCTATCATTTTAAATTGTTTGATTTTTTTTTCGGGTTTAGTGTTATGGGACGAAACCATTTTCATTGCGATGTCATAGTTTGGGTGTATATGTGTGTTGGGTGTACTTACTGCAAAATGTGTTCATGGAAGACAGGCATGCTGTGGATGTGTGCTTTATTCTGTGTCATGCCTGCCAAAACTCGAATTATCTTCCACTGTTCCACTATGATAGTTTTACTTTGTCATCACGTATCAGCACTACAGGTTTCCTTTCAGATTATGCTCTGTTATTCAGAATAACATGTTTAGCAAATTTGCATATTTGTTGCTTTCTTGTATTTCATCTGTTCTTATTATGCTTAATATTATACATGCTGTACATAATAGGGTGCCATATTCGCCAGCGTACCTCCCTCAAAAAGGATTCGATTGGACTTTCTTCATAATGAATGCATCATATAGTTGGCTGGTTATATGTGTTACAATCTAAAGATGAACAAAAATGATGCCAGACCAGAGACACCAACTATATCCAATATATGATTAGATATGTATTATGTACAAATTATGAGATAAAACAAGATGAGATACTTGTGAATAGGGTCACCGGGACAAAGGCATTTTCATCCCTTGCCCCACATTCCACATGCTATGATGACAATGTCCCACATATTGAACAGTTTTAGAGGCGAAACATGAGACACTCGCACAGGACAATAAAAATGTGAAACTTTAGCTTCCTACAATGCTGTGTTTACTTAATGTGAGAATTAGGGAAGTCGTATTCAGATAAAACATATTTGTTAACTCCTTCTCTTAGACTGAAGGCTTAATCTGTTCCCTACAAGACAATGTGACATCATAATTTAAGACTCACAGCATTGATAATATGTCCACATAAATATCAGCAGAAGGGAAATGGATTCACTTTGAAGAGCAGTCTAATTTCACACACTGCAATACAATTTACATGCTCATTTCATTCACTACCCTACTCTTACCTCCCGACTCCTGCCTGCAGGATGACATTATGGCCAATCAGGAATAATGACATAACCAATCTAAACCCAGAAATAAACTGAGGTAAATGCGTGTGAAACACAGAGGTAGAACAAACAATTATGAACAAAGTGATTCTAAAGATCACATCAGCATTTAAACTGTAAATATATAATCATTAACTGTATTAATACAAATTTATATGTAGTTCAGACTGCAGCTATTTTGTGTATAAATATTTAAAGCTCTGGTCAAGGGTCAAGGGTCAAAGAAATCCTTATTATCCCCAAAGGGCAATTAATTTTTCAGCCAGCAGTTAGAGATAATAAATATATAATTAAGACCTACATCGACTTATTTAAAAGGGCAATAGCGATAGGAATGACAGTTGGTAAATCAGTTGGCCCTGCTTTTTGGCAATACATATCTGTGGTTAGAAGGGAGAAACCTGAACTGGTCTTTTTTTTTTTTTTTTTTTTGATAAAAAGTAACTTAGAATTCATTATACCTCTAAAGTATCTGGATTGCACTGTAGTGTCTGTCTTGGCAATAGAGGCAGACATACCCCACTACTAAGTGTAAGAACTTTTTTTATATGTTTTCTAAGTGGTAATTGAAATGTGCATAAACAGCTGGATATGAACAAACCTTGTTTTATAAAATCATGAGGGCACAGTGTCCTCCAATGCTTTATGGTTAGAATCTACCTATAGACCATCATGATTCAGCCAGTTCATTATATCAAGAAATGTGATATATCATCAACTTAGTTGATTCAATAAAAGTAAGCACACTTTTTATTTAGGCTACATAATTATCATTTTGTTATTCATTTCGTATTGAGGAATTGTTTTGCGCTTGGCTCTGTTGTAATGAACATGTTTGTCCAGCAGGTGACGGTAGAGGGCGCTAGTGTTGGTCATAGCTGAGGCGGTGTCAGTAGAAGAAGAGCAGCAGGTTCAGTGAAGGCTGGGGCTTTAAATAGGCATTAACGCTCAGTGGGAGTAAACAAGGTAGGTAAACTGCAAGTGAAACCATTCACTTTAAGACGACTATCTTTCTTTAACGGTGTCGTTATATTTTAGACAGGAGTGTGAAGTGTCTAAAAAGTTTTCCCCTCTGAGCTGACAAATATTCATAGCAGAAAACCTAAGCTAGCGTTAGCTTAGCTTGTTTTAACATAGTGTTAGCGTTACTTGAGCTAGGTTAGCTGACAACTCTCATCCCAAACATGTCCTTATTTTTTTAATATGACCGTAGAACTATACGGATATGGTTGTCTATCTGATTTAATAGGCTTTAGTGGAAATGTATGGGATTTAAGGGGATCTAAGTCATGACACGAAGGCTTATTCGTTTCCTGTTATTGTTATTATGCTAAACACACGGCAATATATAGCTAACCCAGTCCAAATATCTTCTTGTTTAGTTGTAGTAAAATCAAGTTTTGCTATTAATGTCATATTACACGTCACATATTCTGGCTGTTAAGGTCGCATATTTCCTGTTTTCTTCTCCTTAGGTTCCAAGGTGTTTGACATCTTGAAAGAAAAACTGCAGAAAACATTTTGCAGTTGCTGGTTAAAGTGATTGTACTTAACCATATATTGCTCTAGTGGTACCAGAACGCCGCTAGAAAATTATAAGGACTGCATTCTATACCCAACAAGGGTATTCCAGCTCTTTTGTTGGTTTCTGCTGGAGACAAATGAGTCTGAGTCATGGATCAAGCTGTTGTGGACAGTCCTGTTACCCTTGTCATCAGGGCACCAAACCAAAAGTACGGTGACCAGACCATCAACTGCTTCCAGAACTGGACTGTGGAGAAGCTCAAAGCCCATCTGTCAGATGTGTATCCAAGCAAACCAGTAAGTGTGTAGCTCTGGTGCTTTGTACTTTTTTTTCCTCTAAAATACTTTTTTTCATGTGACTTTATTGCGCAACCTTCACCCACTGATAACCTTTGAATGACAAAGAGAAGTTACAACCTGTATCTGTTTTTCCTTTTCTGCTGCCTAACAGTAAAATAAGATCAAATACAAGGGGAGAATAGTTGAAAGAAATATACAGCAAATGTTCCAACTACTGCTGGGCAACATGACCAAAACATTTAGTGTTATGGACGATTCACACTCAAGAAATGTATTTCATTCATTCATGCATTCAAGCTTTATTAAGGACACAAAAAAAAATTGATCCATATTTCTGTCACGAGAGAATATTAGTTGCTTCATGTGTGCCATGTCAATAAATCACTGGTGAAATAGTGACTATATTCTATTCTTTATATATTCTTTTTGCAACAAAAGCAATTTTTCACATTGTTCCGAAGCTAAAGCCTCATTAATTGCATCTGTTTTGTACATTACTGAGCCCTAGATCCAGTGATGTCACAAACTATTAAACTCAGATATGATTTAGGTCAGAAGTTTAGAAATGTCTTAGATAATGCATGTAATCTCAATTTCCACTCAGTCAGTCTCAGTATTCCACTTCAATATATAGCCTAGTCCTGCTGATAGTTTAATTAGCCCACAGTGGTGTAAAGAATAATAGTAGAAATAGATGGTAATTTAGCCTTTTATTTATCTCACCACATTCTCAGATGGAGAAAAGTTGACATATGCAAAGTTTGCTGTCATCAAAACAACATGGAAATGGAAACATTAATTAATAATGTCTTTGTAAGGGGTCAATTGGGTTTAACCTGGCACTGCATTATGTATAGTTTGCACTGTCTGTGGTGTCATCATGTTGTGTGTATGATGGTCTTTAAACCTTGTTTCAATGTCGGACCTACAGGTACAGTTATGTACCGATTAAATGACCTCAGCATTTTCTGGCCTAGGTTTCTTTTTGAATTGTTCTAAATCTCCTGCTTATGACTCACAATGCCTTTAATAAGCACAAAAATGCTGAGAAAGGCCTTGGATCTGATGTCATACTGATAGGAAGGCTTTGACATTCCTCATGCATTGTGTTTCCTAATCTCACTGTCCTCCCTTTCCTTTTCCTTTCCTCTGCTAAACCTTGTTCTGATGCAGTCGCTGGAAACGTACAGGGACAAATTGTTCCTTTGTACAACTAGAGAGTAATCTTAGCAAGGGTTATACTTAAAGTTGGTGTAATTTAACGTTGGCATATTTAGCGGTGTATTAAAGTAAGAGTTTTCCAGTTGCAAGTGGGGCAGGATTTCAAGCCTCCAATTAAAATTTCTGAATGGTTGCGCTGTGAATGTAGGCTCCAGGAGGAGACACTCTGACCTTGTTGTACTAGCTGCTGTTTTAATCCTCTGTTAAGACCCACTTATCCCGATTGAGGTTACTATCATCTCATCCTCATTACTTATTTAGACAAAATTACTGCCTTTTGATCCCGTGATCTGCAAGTTCACTGTGTTCCTGCTTCAACATAATTTTGTAATGTTGTTATTTTTATAGTTTTTAGTCATAAATGTAAATTCAACTAAAGAATTAACTTGATGGTTGGTAATAAATATTTTCTTTTCTGTGTCAGAGCTCTAAAGACCAGAGGCTGGTGTATTCTGGGAAGCTGCTTTTGGATCATTTTACCTTAAAAGATGTACTCCGGAAGGTACGTTTTCAGTGAAGTTCAAGGCACAATTTTCATATTTATTAAAGTTATTGAAATCATCTAAACTTACTGTAGGGTAAATGTGTCTTTACAGGTTTTTTTTCCCTGTGTTATTGCTTTAACAAAACTTGGTAAATGTTATGAAGCCTTGCAGATAAATGGAGGCTGATAGGACAGCATATATATATATATATATATTTATATATATTTGTCCAGGGTCGCTATAACCTGTTGAAGTAACTGGTGTCCACACTCTAATTAAAGATGTTAATCGACATATTCTTACCTTCATTACATCATCTTTGAAATTCAATGGTTATGTATTACTATGAGTGTTAATAATATGTTTTATTGTGCTTGAATGAGTCTCACTGATGCTATTTTTAGAGTACAGTGAATACTATTGTCTTGTAGGGATTTCGACACTGACAGGTGTGTAAGGGTAGCTCAGTTCAGTCCATATGAACCAGGTCTTTGTGTTTACTGTGACAGATTCAACCAAAATGTATGTTGCTCATAATGTATGTTTCACTGCTGCCAGCTAGTCCTTGCACATTTATTACCCATTAGTTTGTAAGATTATATTAGCTGTCTCTTTTCACTTGTATGAAAACAGCTAAATGAAGCTAACAGAAATTACATATTTCAGTCACTATTTCCACAGCATTTTCTATAGTTTGAGATTTAGCTGGAACTTTTTTAATGTCTCCATCTGCTGTAGAGGCAGCTCATTCTGACTGGTATATGTCATCATCAGTTATTTATTTGGATATGTCAGTAATGGGCTTTACATATTTGCATTATTGGTACCAAATCAGTCATGTGAAATTTGACTTGGAAAAACCCACAAAGGCAAAACAATTTTGATTATAAATGTAAATGTTATTTTTAGGTTGTTTTTTACAGTACGTCTTAAATATATGTACTGTATCTGTATAATATAGCTATAAATTTGAAGTTGCTGGTTTATGCCACAGCGTAAACAGAAAAAGGCAAACTGTTGCATTAATTTCTACTGGACTTCTAGAACTTCATGATAATTACAATCCAAGGTTCTATCATAGGTTGTTGTAAATTACAGAAACAAGCAAATTGGGTTACGAACCTCACATTTATATCAACTGAGATGTGGTCTTAATTTTTTTTTCCCATGTTTTTTTCCCGGTTTAAAAGGTCTAAGGGGCCAGAGAGGAAGACTGTATTAAGGCGGCAAAGTGTTTTTTATTTGATTAACAAAATACTGGCTAACAATATACAATAGAGTTATGTCTCTGTGCCTCAGGGCCTCTGCACTGTTAACAATATGTGTTTTAAAGGGGATTTTCCTTTATCCTGCAGTTGACTACAGTTATTCTATTTAGAAAGTCAATGGAGTGTAATATCTATTTATCGATATAGAATGGTTTTTACTGTCAAATGTAAGTTCAGAAGTTTATGTCTTTTCCTCTTGGATGCATGACACTGTGTTTGATAACTGGTTGTTCTGGCTTCTTCTACAGCAGGACGAATACCATATGCTCCATCTGGTCTGCGCCTCACGAACTCCCCCCAATTCCCCAAAGCCTCCCCGCAGCCACGGCAACAAGCCTCAGGAGAACTCATCCGGTTCCACGGTGGGTCGGCCACGTGCTGCTCGCACATTTCCATTCATTTCATCATCGCCGTGTTTCCTTTCATCAGCTCACTGCTGTAATCCGAACCTCTCTGAGGGTTTTCAAAACGCCATTCGCCTCTGTGAAGAATAATGGGAAAATTATAACAACACTGAAATTTTGAATTTTTTCTGGTTGCAGACCCTTCAGAACTCTAATAGCCCTCCTCTTCATAGTCAAGATGGTCAGTCTGCTGGAGAAAGCAGTGATGGACTCAGACACCGAGCTGGAGCCTTTCCATACCACCAGATGTACCCAGGATATATGGCAAGGCAAGGCAAATGTATTTGTATAGCACAATTCATACACAGGGCAATTCACAGTGCTTTACAAAAATGGAAAAGAGACAAGTTAAAAACACAATTACAATTAAAGCAATCAATAAAACATAAATAATAATCAATTAAAATAAAGTAAAAGAGAAGAGTGCAGATAGAACCCTTTCAGTTGTTATATGCACAGCTGAACAGAGCCGTTTTCAGCCTGTAATTAAACAGTGTCAGAGTAGAAGCCTGTCTCACGTCATCAGGAAGACTTCCAGAGTTTAGCTGCATGGAACTGAAACGCAGCGTCACCGTGTTTAGTCCTGACTCTGAGCACCAGCAGAAGACCTGTCCCTGAGGTTACACAGGTACATCCAGTTCTCCTGGAATAAAGATGAAGTTTGTACTGTTTAATTTGCTGTTTTAGGACTAAGCTAACAGAGCTATAATGTAAACTATCAGCTGATGCAGAACAGGAAGATTGTAAGACACAGTGTTATGTTGTGCGACTGTCAAAATGAACAGCTGAGTTTTAGTTTGATGAAGAAAAACTTGATGATCCCATAATACAGATGTGTGTAAACAATCAGCTTCATACTTTACTCAGTGAGTGATACAGTCTGTGGATACATAGCATTGATTTGTTGATGGTTTTGGTCGTCATAATTGTGTTCTGGTACATGACTTCCCCCTACTGTTGGGCGTTTGGAACATACTGGATAATACTACATACAACCCCTTAGGAATGTTTCTTTCTAAATGTTACATCTGTAAGTAATTGATCCTGGATGTCAGTTCTCGTCTGTGATCTAATGTCATCATGTCTCTTTTTGCAGCTGGACTCAGTTTTCTGCTCAGTTGACTCCTCCCACAAACACGCCTGTTTATTACAGTCCTATGTCACTGGTATGGTGGCAGCAGCTCTACGCCCAGCAATACTATATGCATTAGTAAGTCTCTCCACGTTTCTGGTGAATGTTTTGCAGAGTTTCTGTCTAGGCACGAAAAGCGAAACAACATGCTGTGTGTGTTTGTTCTTTCAGTCAGTTATTGGCAAATTCCTCTCAACACATGAGGCCAGATCAGCCTTCGACTCGGGCTAATCAGCCTGATTCTCAGAGCCAGAGACCTCAGGCAGATCGCCATGCCAACCCAGAAGTCCAGATGAACGCGCAGGGCGGGGAGATCCTCAACGAGGACGACCTGAACCGGGACTGGCTGGACTGGGTGTACACGTTTTCACGCGCTGCGATATTACTCAGCATAGTTTACTTCTACTCGTCTTTCAGCCGGTTCGTCATGGTGATGATGGCGATGGTGGTGCTTTACCTGTGAGTGCACCTTTTAGCTCCACCTTCCACCAGTCATTACATGTACTCTTTAATATATTACTTTAAGGTTATTTATTGGAAGCCAACGCTATGCTGATACTGCTGTTTTAAGAGGTGAATAGACGAGTGGTTGAACGCGGCTTCACTGAAAGGCCTCGTTAAAAAAAAAAAAAACAGAATTCAGTCATTCATGACAACACAGCCATGTTAATTTAATCCCTGCTTCATGTTACACATACGCTGTTAGTCATGTCATTGTCCTGTTTTTGTCTGCAGCCACCAGGCAGGCTGGTTTCCTTTTAACTTAGAAAATGAACTGCAGCTTCCTGGTGACAGAGCCAATCAGGACGACATGGACGGAGAGCTACAAAACCAGGACTTACAAGAAATGGTAGCTATCTCACTCATCCATTAGAGACTCACCATTCCTGAGGTTCATGTTTGCAGCTCATTGCAGTATTTTTGTAAAATATACCCCAACGGTCCAAAGGCATGCACTATTAGGTTAAATAACTTAATCTAACTAACTTGGACAAAATCCAATAATGTCTTTGAAGTCAGGATTAAGTCAACGCATTTTTTTTTGTTTTATGTTTGTGAGTTTTACACAGTGACCACTGGCTTTGACGATACTAAATCATCAGTCAAAACCTCCTGTTGTCACATTTCCCACTGATGTGTTTTAAAGTATTTCTGTGAGTGGGTGTAGATTGTAAACATTCATGGACACCGATGGATACGCTGACTTTAAACCCAGGGTATTTATTAGGATGAGCGAGACCTGGACAAAGCAGTACTGTGGTTAGACAGTCCCATGTTTGATGAGTGCTTCCCTAGATTTGAAGCCTAACCAACTCGGCCTGTCACGTCCTTGGCCCAGATACGATTAAACTGTGCATGTGGATTCTGTATCAGTCTCTACAACGGAGCCCACAGTAGACAAACAGATAGGCACACGTACAGTACACTCTGCTGATGTTTGGTTTGCCTTGAGTTTACAACATCACCCACGTCATGGAGACCAGCAGCCAGCGGCCCTGCATTCTGATTACGTTCTAACCACAATGCAAATCTAAAATTAACGGCGCTTGTATTCGACGTCTGAAGCGCTGTACATGTCATGTGTAGGAAGGAGCAGCGGATGACGGCTCGGATGACGACGGCGAGAGCGGAGAGGAAGGAGTGGAAGATCCCAACAGCGTCCCCCATGTGGGGTTCCTGTCGTCTACGTGGTCCTTCATCATCACCTTCTTCATGTCGCTCATCCCAGAGGGGCCGCCAAACGCCGCTAACTGAACCCCCCACCCCCACCCCAGCTCCCCAACCTCCAGAGGGCGCACGGTTTCTCCACAGAAGCACATTTGTTCTTTAAGAGGAGGGTGAATATCCTGCCTGCTTAGGGACACTGTTTCTGTTGCAGTGCAGTGTTATTTCCTCCCTGTAGTGCACTCACATCTAAGACCAGGACCGAAACAGAAACGACCAAGCGAACCTGTCACTGAGAGACACAGAGGGAGTTTTTGTTAGTGTGAAATATAAACCGTCAGAAGAGAAGAACATTAGCCCGACAGCTAAAAACAGGGACTGTTAGTGATGCCTTGTAATCCTAGTTAAAATAATCCTAGTGTGCCATGGCATTGTTTCTGTATAATTTATAAAATAGGGACAGCAGGCACATATTGAATATTGAACAATTATTACAGCACTACTTGTGTTTAATAACCTGGATCTCATTTTTTCTTTGTAAAAGGCTGCAGTATTTGTTGTAACAGTTTCATCTGAATTGCAATGGATTTTTTTTTTTTTTAATTCTTGTTCTGGATGAAAATAAGGCATTTTCAAAGTGCCACTTTAGTCCAAAAGGTAAAAAAAAAGGAAAAAAAAAACAGAAGCGAGCAACAGCTTCCATGAGCGATTTTTTTTTTTTTTTTTTTTTTTTTGTCTGAAACCTTTCAAAATGTGTGTGAACACATTGTATACTGTGGTAAAGTGTATTCCAGAGTGATGTTGGCTACTGAAAGTTGAAGAGCTTTAAAAGCGCAAGAAGAAGCGGGAGAGGGCGAAGAATTGATTTTTTTCGGCGCTGGTGGAAAGTCAGAGGACGGTGGTGAGGAGTCACGTGGACCAGAAGGAGCTGATGATAAAACCCCCTGCTGATGTCGTGAGATTCACATTCATAGTTCATGCAGGAGAAAGGATGCACATTTTGAGTTTGTACAAATGGCTGTGTCTGTTACCGTAAACATGCAGTGAATATTAAAATGCACTGTTTATTAAACTAATCTTGAAGGTAACGTAGTCGTGGTTCTGTGTCTGGATTCTTCACATAATTGTCACCTGAGTCTGGTCAGAAAAGTACTGATCATTATTTATGTCAAACCGTCAGCCGTCGCACAGATTTAACCCTCAAAGACCTAAAACAGCCACCAGCAACCAACAGCCTCTACTGATCTAAAATACTGACTACCTTTTGATCCACTAATCCTATCAATGCATGTAAATCATTCAAGTAATTGCACTTTCACACATTTTCATCATCGTCAGATACGACCGATTTGGACATTAGTGAATATGGAAACACTTGTCTTCTACAACATTGACTCCGTTTACATGCAAACTAATACTACCATCATTATCTGATTTCTGGACTGATCAGATTATTCAAGTGATCATGTAAACAATGTAATATGATATAGGTAGTTTTATTTGCCATTTATACACATTCAGGTACATAGGAATTATTATGCAGAGGTCTATCAGAGTGCAAGTGTAAAGGTTAAAATATACAATCAAAAGTCACAGATATAAGCAGTATAAAAATATAAAAATATCTTTTAATATATATGCTTCATCAGATAAGGGCAGTAATCAGATTAACCCTTTATAGGTGAAGGAGAAAAACAATCCTAACTTATTAATATTCTTACTCTTAATATGTGTCTGCTTTTCTCCTGCGTGTTCTTTTATAATGGAATAAATAGCGGAAATCGATCGATCTCAATTTTATCT
>JAPQRQ010000003.1:30068499-30084108 GCA_037367365.1 Apogon talboti | reverse complement strand
GGACCTTACAGACCCTGTAGACCACATTGGACCTGACATTGTTGACTCACTGTCCTC
The DNA here is from genome assembly GCA_037367365.1 of Apogon talboti. Taxonomy (NCBI): domain Eukaryota; kingdom Metazoa; phylum Chordata; class Actinopteri; order Kurtiformes; family Apogonidae; genus Apogon; species Apogon talboti. The sequence continues at coordinate 30,084,051 of JAPQRQ010000003.1, read as the reverse complement.
ACTGGAACTGTTACTGTCACCGTCATGTAATGCATGCGGAAATGACCAAAAATAGTTACTTGCCCGATTAAGGGTTAACACCTGGATTTCTCCCCAATACTCTCATGTCTTCATGCATGTACAGGTTAATCTGATTTATTTTGTTCTACATCTACACAAGTGTAAAAACAAACATTGACACTGTCAAACATGAATAACAGGAAGTTTGAGTCTACCATCACTACATATGTACGTACTCTGAAAGAAATCCGATAATGGACTAAAGTGCCTGAATCAGGGTTTTTCGATTATTGCATTCCTGAAGCACATGTAAACACATCAGATCTGATTATTACAATTATGGGATTACTCCTAGTGATCAGATTTTAATGGTCATGTAAACAGGCTCAATGATTCACCAATACAACCTACTACAGACAGATGCTGCCTTCAGGTTGTGTTGATCAGGTGTGAGTGGGTGCACCTGTGTTTCCACCACAGCTGAGGGTGATTGTCCTGAGTGGGTGTGGATATAAGGAGGCTGGCACGCACTGTTCAGTTTGATTGTGATCTCTGAGCAAACAACATCCCCAATTTGATGTCCACATATTGTCCTTAAAAGAAATGACCATAGGGTTTTTTTTTTTTGGTTCCCCACCCCTCTATTCATTTGATTTCCGCTTTGTCTTTGGTTTTGTCGGTCCTATGACTTTTTTTTTGGTCTATCCTTGTGATAGATTTAGCAGGTGGTAAGGGTTTCTGTTTCAACCACCTTTTTTTGGCCCATATTTGAATAATTTTTTTGTTAGTTCCCCTTAGTTCTATCCTCAGCCTTACCTTAATGTACAGGAAACATAACAAATAAGGGGGCTCATCCGGGAGCTGAAAGAAATCTATTTTGTGGGTGTTGTGTGGGGTATTTGATTTACTTGTGATCACTAGGCAAATATGGAGCTTAACTTGGAGTCATTTATGGAAGAACCCACATGGGAGTTAGTTAACATGCAGAAAGCCCAACTGTCCTTTAAAGAAATGACCATCCTTTTTTTTTTTTTTTTTTTTTGTTCCACACCCCACATTTATTTGATTTTCACTTATTCTTTAGTTTTGTGGGTCCAGTGACTTTTTTATTTTTAGTCTCTCCTTGTGATAGATTTAGCGAGGGTTTCTACCACCTTTTTAGAACCCTTTTTGGCCCATATTTGTGTTTTTGTTTCCCTTTGTTCTACCTCAAGCCTTATTATTGTGTACAGGAAACAAAACAAACCCATGGAGTTCGATAAATGACAGTGGTTGACCTCATCCAAAGTAATGTCTGCAAAGATTCTCAAAAGTATTATGTGAATAGCAAAAGGTTTTTCTTCCACATTAAATCACCCGAAAGGGAAACCTATAGTTTGAGTGATCATCATGGCAGTCTTTCATCGGTGAGGAGTGATGTATGACATAGATCTCTGCTGCCATCTTTAGCCCTAAACATGAAAACACATGTTAAATCCAACTGTGTTAACTAGTGTTTATCCCTTTAAAGGTATGAGTGGAGCCAAATCAATGCTGAATTGTGTTGATTATAGATCTGACGTAAACATAGACCTACACATTTGTAAGACCAATATTTTAATGTTGACAAAATGTTTGTTTCCAGACTCTATGGAGGCAATGTTTCTGTGTCCTAGAGACGGTGACTGAGTGGATTAATCAATGAAAACCAGTTCGATGGGTTCAGCATCAATACAGATCAGTATATAAAGCGTCGCTGTCATTCCAAACTTCAACACCAACAAGACAATGAGCCGAAACATACAGTACATCCAAGATCTGTGAGGGTTATTTAAGGAGAAAACAGCGTCATCTGTCACTATTAAACTGATCTGGATCACAAGGTCAGAAAGAAACATCCAACTGGTCTGGAACGCTGTTGACAAGTTCTACAAGAGGTTCTATATTGGGTTTGGGGACTGTAACTGTCCACATGACAGTTATTAAAGCTGACAATCACAGCTGCTAATGTTTGAGTTTTTATACCAACAGCTGTGCATGTATATATTGTTTGGTCAAGATGAGTCTTATTACTGTTAAATTACCAACTTTGTTGCGTGTAAACAAAAGGAACATGCAAACAGACTGTTTTCAAGGTACTTTTGGGGTTTCCATTATATGCACCTTTTTTACTCCTTCTACAGCTTTACTTACTTTTCAGTGTTTTATTATGGGTTGAGAAAATTCTATTACATCCTAGGGCAAATACATGATTTTAACAAACTATCTTGGGTCAAACTAAGAATGTAGAAAGTCTGAAAAAATGTTAATCTTAAACATTTACAGCATTTAAAGCAAGGCACATGAATGCAGCAGTGATATAAATAATAAAAAAAACACATCTCATATAATAGAACTGTCAAGGACCATTTTACTGCATATGAACTTTTATTTGTCATCTAACTACATCTTGCAGATAATACTGATTTTTACTTTTATTTCTAAGGTGTTCAGTTCCAGAATTAATACAATCACATGGAAAAATGAGATGATATTGACTGAAAAGGTGTTGGTTGAAGCAAATCAAGAAACCCTGAGGCAAAAACTGTCTCCCTAGTTTCATTAAGAGTTATTTATTTATAGAGGGTGAAAATAAAGGAAACAAACTACATTTCCAAGCAGTTTGGTGTTTGTGATGAGTCCACAGGAACATATGGAGTCAAAAATGCACGTCTTGCTTCTGTTCAAAACCGTCCATGAGAAAATCAGCAGTATCTATGATGCAGCTGAAGGGTTAAATGAAGACAGAGGAGTCACCATGTGTACACTTTTATTGCTTTGCACCGGTCGGCCATGACAAAAAGTCATCATTCAAGCGAACAACAGGATGTGATGTGCTTCACAAATAAAACAAAAATAACTATCCTTGTCAGAGTGAAGATGGAGGTTACAAACTCCACCTTTTCGTTGTCGATAATCAGTTTTTATAAGTGCACGTTTGATCAAGTATTAGAAGAAGGGCCACATAACAGGGAGAGGAGGGGGGGTGAATTTATTATCATACATTTAGAGCTAAGTTATGTTCTACTGCCAAATGGGAACATAACCTTCAAAAATGCAGGTAATGGAGATTAAAGTTGGGTCGATTGTAGATCAGTCTGACATTCATTTCAAGATGTACCTCAAGATGGATTACAGAGCTTTTATGTGGTGAGCAAATACTAGCGATGTGACAGTAGAACACACACACAAACAAGTACTTAGAGTTACATTTGTAAATTGAAGGTAAATCCAGTTATATGGTTTCAGTCGGTTTGTTCAGGTTTACACACAGAAAACACCACAACAGACATAAGCCTCAGAGAGCGACGGTCTGTCTTTGGCGTTGTCGTGCCACGTGTTGACCTGTACATATGCTCTGGACACTTAAATTATCAGTACAAGACTTGCACATTTAGAGCTTTGACAAGGCACGTAAGCTATTGTCCGTATAGTCACTGTAGCTACACAACAGACGGAGCCGATGAAACAGACACTAAACCGTTTCACAAAAAATAAAACAACCAAATCATCATTGCCTGAATATTAGCTAGAGTCATGGATCCATACAGTGCACAGTATGGAATACTTATTGCTAAAACAGGACCGCACTTAGCAAAATAAGAACAACTTCATAGAATATAACCTTTTTTTTAACATTTACTGTAGAAATATTTTGCATAAAATGATTTGCAACGCTAAACAAATTTTCTTTACATCACACACATACAATTACCAACAATAATACAGACAGTATAAAAACAGGTGCAACTATAACAGGAGTCACAGGTATTCTCTTTTTTTTTTCATTTATTACGCACCCTGTTATATTTTTGTGATTTACAGTATTTCTTATTAAAATAGCGATGAAAGGAATACAGTGAACAGTTAATTATCACTGCCTCGTGACAAAAATATTGAGTGACGGCCAGAAATCCTTCGAGATTCCTGAGTTGTTAAATCGACATTTGAACAAGAGCTCCATAAATACTTTGGGAAAAAGAATTAACTTTTTGTATTAACACGCTATATATTCCATTTTAGGTAAGAAACTATACTGGCAAACGCAAAGTGCTTACTGTACAGTACAGACTTTATATGGCCTCTGAAGTAGGTTTCTATAATGTTACAAATCAAAAGAACACAGTGGACATAAATACATACATACAATGATATTTCCGTAACAGCACATATGGACAGTGAGGTTTACAGTGAAAATAACAGAACTTCTGAGCAGCAATAACAGTAATACTGAGTGGTCCCCTCGTGACGGGAGACGGATTCAAAGGGAATCCTGTAGTGTGGTGTGGTAGGAGTTGAAGTAACCTCTATCTGTATGTATCAGTACCTCTGTTTTGGTTTGTGTCTTTTTATCGTGCCAGACGTACTATGAAAAATAACCAGCTGGCACCGGCAGTACCTGAATGGCTTTCCTCGAATGGATTTTGGAGCTGGTGTTAAGTGAGGACAAAAATATGAGGCGTGAACAAAAAAAAAAAAAAAAAAAAATTTACAGTACAGTGATCGTCTAAAACAGAACAGAAAAACTGAAATGAAAATATACAGCGAGATAAAAGTAGAATTTGACTCAAACAGTCCAACAGATCCCCACCAGTGAGGCCCTTACCTTTGGCATCGGAGGTTTCTATGGGTGTTTCAACACAAATCGCTAAATGGAGACAGTTCCGAAACAGTGAGCGTCGATGGGCAGTAAGAGCAAAAAAAACATAACCCATGTTTCCTCGGAGATGTGCACGTTTGTATCGCAGCAGGCGTTTGTGTTCGCGCTGCACGTTTAGGACGTGATTGGACTCATCCCCCCCGGGGGAAGTCGCCTGTGGTCCTGGAGGGAGGAGCTCTGCAGGCGGGTTGTGCTTCTCCACTTCTACGCTCCTTCTCCCACTAGGATGGTGCCCGTCAGGGTAAAGTGTTGTGTGGGACAAGGTGATCTGGAGGGGAAAGAAGGACCCCCCTCCCCTTCATCACAGGAAGGTCTCTGCGGTGGAACCTCCTCCTGGTGTGTCTGGGCTGACGTCCACTCTAACGCAGGCCACCTTCTCCTGGCTGTCGGACGGGACAGAGCAGACGGGACACGGATGAGATGGCGCTTGTGCACAGACGGGGCAGTGTTAAGCAGCTGAGGTTAGGAGGTTTTGGAAAACAGATGAGGGATGGGCCTCCGTTCAAGATGCTCTTAGAACATGATCCTACTGTTAATGTTCTGCTTATGTAAGGACTGTGTTAAAGTATGCTGCATGTTAAATGGCTTTGAGTATCTATCAAGTTCTTGTTACATTTTCTAATGACATACCTAACACTGCCTTCTCTGTGGACTTAAACACACCCTCCCTTAATGTCTTAAAGGGGCTATATGTAGTATTTCTACCTACAAATATTTTTAAAATGACCTAAAATCATCATTAGAGTATTTAAAGAGCTCTAAAGTTCAGCCAATGTATTGGACTGTGGAGATATGAACTGAATGTATTTATGTGACCGGCCACTAGAGGGAGTAGTGAGTCTCCAATGGTGAGGAAAACTAACCCCATGGAGCCTTTGACCAAAGCGTCTTAAAATGAGAACCAGAAAGAAACAACTTTTAGAGCCAGACAAAGTGCTAAAAGCTAGAAGCACTGTTGTTGTTGTTGTTTTTCTCCACTGGACACACGCTCTAAATGAAATGAATGGTGTTGATGGCACCGTTTCTGTCAAAATAACAGTTTCAGTTTGAAGAGGGGAAACTTGATAAAATAAAAAAAAGATGTGTGTAAATGAGCTTTATATGTTATTCAGTCAGTTCAGTCTGTGGATGTTAGCGTTGATTCATTGGTGGTTTCAGTCCTGAGTGTGTTCTGGTACATGACTACCCCCTGCTGTTGACAGGTTGTAATAACAATACTACATAGAACCCCTTTAAAAATAATCTTCCTGAATGTTTACTTGAAATGATAGTGAATGTAATGCACTTTGGAGTGGGGGACGTCTGAAAACTGATGCATAGCTACCTTCTGCTACCTTTCACAGGTTGGACACATGAGTCTGCACTTGAGTTTACTGCTTTCCACGCCGCACTTTTTGCCATTTCATCAGAGATATTTACAACCAAGGGGTCAGACTCAGAACTACACACCAAAATGCAAAGAAACACACACACACACGTGAACACAAAGAGAGGACATGTCAACGTCAAATCAGTGCAGGACACGTCATACAAGCAGACACAACCATGCAAAGAAACCAGTGATTAAAACACAGTGACGGCACAGAGCACATACAGTACGAGCCCATGGAAGGAGTTAGCTTTAGGAGCAAACGTCATGAGACACTCATTATGGTTAGTCAGACAAGAGTAAGGGAAAAGAAGCATTCGAGACCATTTACCCTTGAAAAACCATAAAAAAACAGAGGCTGGTGTTTCTGTTTTTTTTTTTTGTTGTTTTTTTTTTAGCTGATCACTGACAGTGTGGCTCATGCGCTGTGTACGGATCAGTGAGCAGGGTTAGAATGCAGCCATGTGGGTCAGATGTTTGGCATCAGACACACAACCCTGCTACCTCTTTTTCCGTTGGGGGGGGTTGTAGGTGGGCACTAGTCCTATTCTGTATGATCTGTTCAAGACGGACATAACATCACACAGCTGACTACCAGGTCCAGGGTTACCATCTGAAGTTGAAAATGACACCTGCCACAGCATTTGAACTACATCTAGATTCATCTGCAGGTTTATAGACTTGTTTTACCAATTCTTCCCAAAACAGAGATAAAGAGATTAAAAGGAAATGATCTTTTGTGCTTTGTCGAGGCTCGACTCACCTCCCTGAGAGGGTTTTCACTGGGATGTTGAGCCGATTTGGGTTTTCGTAGCCCACCTTCAGCCCCATCTCTTCCTCCTGTTTCCTGGACTCTTCCTCCTGAGTGAAAACAACATTGGGACGATGGTTTAGGCAATCACGCTTACACACATTATTCTTCCTCCAGCCTCTGAGTCTCGAGGATGGGTTGTACACGATCACGTCGCTTCAGTTTGTTACCGGTCATACGTCTACCATCAACATGTTTTTTTAGTGGCTCCAGTAATGGTAGCGACTGTTACTGTGATCATCAGCCTGAAAAAACGACACCTGTATGATCTGTAGTGACTCTGCGTTACAGTGGTGACTTTTACCAGCTCTTCGCGCGCTTTCTTTTTCTTGTCATCCTCTTTTTTCTTCTTGCTTTCTGGTATCAAGTCGTCCAGCCAGCTCAGCTCTCGTTTTGAGAAGAAAAAGTCTAGAAGCTTCCGGACAAACACCAGCGCCAGAACCTGCAGAGGGAGAGATTCAAGATTCAAGAATGTTTTTGTCATTATGTGCACATAACGGACTTTTTCTTAGAGGTCGTTCTTGGCTAGATAAAAAAGAAAAATATAAAAAACACTCAAGAATATGTATATTAATATAAAAACATTAAAGAATATATATATCAAGACTATGTACATTATATACAGAAATGAAATGTCAAACACAGTATGTACAGTCCAGTGCAGTAAACAGTATGTGCAGTTAGGATGCACTTGTATGCAATAATGTGTGCAAATAAGACAGCAGGGAAATGGTTAAATCCCTCTGGGAATATTGATCATGTATTCTGGCAATATTCACTCCATTTATTCTATTACAGTTCTTATGAAATCAACTGTAGCTTAACATCCAATGGAGGTACATGATTACTGCGAGTTAGTATCTGTTCTTCGTCCTTTGTGAGTCGTGCAGAGGTTAATTGACGATATTTGTAAGCATTACCATCATGGGGAACACAACAGCTGCTGCAGAAGCCTTAATGACCCACAGCAGCACCAAACAGGTGAGCTGCACCAGCGTGAAGATGTGGACCTTCCACAGCGGCACATAGCGCAAATAGATCAGATCAGGCTGGTGCTTGGCAGGCATTCCAAATAACTTGATCCTGTCAAAGAACTAGACAGAGGAAAGGAGCTCGGTGAGAGCGATAAAGGACGCTCATGAAAAGGATGAGGGGTGAAGAGGGATGGAGAATATTCAATGCATTATTCAGAGGAGGAGAATCACTTAACAAAAGCCTTGGAGGAGTCTGATTACATGACAATCAAAGGTTTAAACTGCAAGGGGCAACCTTATCTTTACTAACAGCTGAAGACTGCCGCTGCTTTAGAATAAAACGGCGTATTATCTTCAAAGACCAGCGCAGCAGAGTCTTACTTGGATGCCTTTAAGGGAAGAGACGCCCATGTAGAGAAAGACTCCATACAGCACTGGCATAGGAATGAACTGCAACGAGAGGACAACCAGAGAACTGATTAAAATATCAAATATTAATTATTTAATCTATAAAATAGAAGGGAATGACTGCGGTGACATCTGATGCACCACAACACAGTGGATTAATGAAAGAATATCCTGGAAATATATTTAACTGGTAACTCACTTTACAACATGATATAAATACCACTGCATTATGTAATACCTCTGTAAAATGGGATAAATGTTCACCTCATTCTGTCAAGACCACATTCTGTAATCTGCTGCAGTTTGCATTCATTAACAGACTGAACATTTGCCTGCATTTAGTTATAAAATAGCTCTGGCAACTCCATTTTGATAAGCTGAAGGTCTTTATGAAACATGGTGGAAAGAAATAAAAACCCAGTGATGCTTTTATGTCCGGCAGGGTCAAGTCTCTGAGACTGGATGTATTTACAAGATTAATATGATAAGGAGTTGACCCTTTCATTGATTTTTATGTATGCATTATGCACTCTTACATTGACTGAGATCAGAATTGGCCATTTCAGCAGTCTGACTTAACAGTTGAGATATGTAATTTATCATAATATTTAAAAAAATACCATATGAGATATTTATAGATGACGACATGAAAGTGCAACTCCTATAATAACTGTCAAAATCTGTATGTATTACAAAATAGACCTAATGAACACAATACGATGCAGTAAAAGATGAAATACAAGTGTTGTAATAATGGGTTGAAAATGTATTATATTTTGTAAGGTTATACAAAATGTGGTGTTACTGTGCTGCTTTCACAGCAAACAGTTCACTTGTGTGGTGTGTTTCCCATTAACATATAGACTGTGGTGGCCTGCTATAGTGTATTTACTTTTTTATGATAAACTAAAAATATTATGGTAAACAATCTTACTTAATTATGTTACTAACAATGTGAATTGATTTTGGGACAAACTTTTATTGTGCTGTTATCATTACCATACATGGTGACAAAAATCAAACTAAGCAGCTGAACTACAATTGGCAATATACACACATGTGCATGCACACCTGTGCCCAAAAGTAGCCTCTGAAACTATGAGACTTGCAGCAGTGGAGATATCTATCAATATATCAACTCAACAAAATACTGAGTATAAACAACAAGGATAATAACGTTGATATTAACATTTACTCAACTAATTACTGTTTGTTGGTATTGAGTGTTTAGTTTTACAGTGAATATAGCAGCTCATCAACAGGTAACAAACAAACCACAGACAAATCTAACGTCAGATAATCAGCAAACAGGTTATGAAGCCAACAAGGCTCTCTGTGTGAGTATGTGTTTATAAAAATGACAGATTGTGTCTATACTTAGTTTGATTCTGCTCAGAATCTCTGACAGCTCCCAAAACCAAACATTAAATTTCCTCACATGGTGAAAAATAACTTCATAATAACAGCGCACGCAGGCAGAAGTCAAAATGAATTACCACGGTAACAGGGATGCTGTCTGTGTGTTATGGTGCATGAGCAGAATTATAAAGACCTCAACAGTAAAATGTAATAGTTTTATAAACTAGTTGCAAACATGCTCCGGTCTTTTTTGTGTGTGGGAAACACTGCACAAAGACATATGATACACATCTTGACATTCTCATTCAAACTGCTGAGAGGCTATATGTTGATTGAATATGTCTTTTTCTCCTCTGCATCTCACCTTGAGCACTGAAGTCATGAAAACAGAACAACCCATGAGCACAAAGATCATGAACCCGGTGACCCGCTGCTCCCGGATCCCCAGAAACTTGGGCTGTTCCCCCGGCGCCGAGCAGCCAGACTCCACCTTCAGACTGTTGACGTGGGAGATGGAGAGGACGGTCGCAGCCACAAACCACGGCAGACCCATGATGGAGCAAATGCCCAGCATTACTGACACCACCAGCAGGTCCAGGTGGTAGCCACAGCCTTTCTGTAATACGCACAACGGGGAGACGAGAGCCGGCGGGTGAGTCCCAGAGCTCTAGGGGAGTTATGAGTGACTGAGGAGCAGCTGTTCTACTGGAGTTAACACGAATCAAACAAAACAGGACTCAGCAGCATAGTCTGTGAGAAATTTACGTTGGCTGTGCATAGTTGGAAACTTGACTCTTGTATGATTGCCTCATGCATTTTCAAGGTGGGCTGCATTTATTTTTAAACAAGCAGAACCCTGAGGCACACAGGGCACGGATAGAGAAAGTGTTAGTTCAACCAGAACTGAGGAAGACGGATGAGTGAGTTAGAGAGGTGGAGAACAAAGAAAGAGACAGTCAGAATGACAGGGGGAGTTAGGGTTATATTACATAATTATACTATGATGCTAATTTATGCTGTTTCTAAGTCATATTTTTGGCCAAATTGTGACTCTGCGTAACTTTACTCTCCTAACACTGCTGCTTCATTTTATGAAAATATCACAATTTGGCCAAAAAAACATGACTTAGGCAATTATGCTACGAGGCTAACGAAATGAACGAAATGCAAAGCAGCTGTCAAAAAATTCTGCTGCGGACAGTTCCTGCATCTTTTACCCGGAGACTCCAACATAAATAAACTTGTAAAGGTGTGTTTAACCTTGAGCTTGTGCTCCTTGCGGTTGATGATGACGGCAGTAATCTGCTGGTCCATAAATATGAGGATGGTGCAGAGCAGTGCAGGAAGTGCAGCCACCAGCAGCGTCCACCAGGGGTTTTCTCCCAGTGGGTCTATCAACCAGCCCCGGTTCTTTGACGTTGGCTGCAGGGGGAAGCAGATACGTGATGTTAGTGTATGTGTACGTCTGTGGAGAATATTAGGACACCACTTTCATTTTATGCACCTTAACTACACTGAAAACATGAAGTTTGCTGTAACCCATCAAACAATGCCAAACTGTCATATTTTGAGTGCAGCACTCAACAAAACTGTGACAGAGAGGTGGTGAAGAATGAACGCTGTCAGGGTTACTCAATTAAATACCGATTTCTGAACTGTTTCAACAATAAATCATTCATATTATTGAAAAACACAAATATTTCAAGGTCTGAAAAAGTATTTTTTGTTATGTGGGTGAGTTTGTGCACGTAAATGCTCTTTATTTGGAATTTGGAAAAGGCTTTTCTTAGTAGTTTGTCAAAAGAAATGGTTTTCCTTAGACGCCACAGTTTTTACCTAAACTGGAGATATACTGTGTATACTAAACAATTACTCTGTAAAATCGAAGAATACGTGAGGACCTGAACAGTGTCACTGGTTGTTTCTTTATATAGTTTTTGTGGTTATTTATCCCCTTTAACAAATAATTTTTCATTATAAATAGTCTTTCAGCCCATTTTTACACAATCTTTGAATAAACAGATTCAGTCAAACACTTTTATGGAAAAATCTGTAATATTAATATATATATCTGGCACTGCCGTCGGTAAAAACACGTCTTATATGCAGATACCGAGTGTTTTACAAAAAACCTTAGACCTTTGCAAACAAAAGTATACATTTATACAGGAAAACCCTCTGCTTGTCATTTATATATATCACTACATTAACATGGACATGCATGTTCGAGAAGTTTTACCTCAAAGCGGTCTGGAACGTTGAGTTTAGGAGAGGGGATCCCCATTAGGTAGTCCACCACCACCATGATCATGATGGTTATAAACACAGCAAAGTCGCTGATGGTGGAACGCACCTACCAAATACACAGACACACACAAGAAAAACTATTTTATTTAGGGACTGCAGATGAGCATACATGCTGTCATTCTATTTCATTTAATCGCCAAACACAGTCACAAATAGATGGGACATCAGTAAGCAGCAACACTCTATTATTGCAAGTAACTGTCAAGAACAACCAAAGTCGTTATTACTTTTGTGTCAACAGTAACAGCATTAGAAATCAGACAATACCAACACCTGCCTCCACAGAACACCAAGTGATAACAGACTGCCTGGTGCTGTGTAGGAGGACACAAGAGGATCTTTTCTTTCTCTGTGTGAGACTGCTCCTGCATATTAATGATTGATAAAATGTAAATATTTATACACAGAGGGAGGCTTTTAGCTACACCTGCAAACAGTGACAGGTACAGGGAGATAGATAGTCACCCAATACAGGTGTACATCCAATCACATTCACTTTTAAGCCTGTGACTGTAAATGTCTATGGTCTACAGCTCCTTTTATGGGTTCGACAAAGAAATCGTACAACTTTCTCACCTTTGTGGGGAAGTATCTCTCCGTCTTGAACTGCTTGAGGAATGAGGACAGGAAGAAAGTGGTGAAGAAGAGGATGATGGACCAGAAAAGAACGTCTGGGATGTAGGGTCCTTGGTGACCGCAGGCCGGACCCACAAACTCGCCATGGAGCAGCTTACATGTCTAAGAGAACCAATGGAAATGGATCTATAAGCCTGCTTTGATCACCTGTGTTCTTAAAACAATTACTGTTCCTGTGTCTGACTAAACCTGTATGAATTAATAGCATTGTGAGAAAGATATTAGCCAATGATGTGCACTTGCTCTGAATAAATAAATAAAGTGCCTGTAGGTGTAATGACTGCCTTTGTCACTAGAGGTCACTGTGTGTCCTCACCGAAACATTGAGGCTGCTCCATGGGATGGATTCTGGGCTGTATCCTGACTGGTTCCACACCTGCATTACTTTTTGGGAGGCATTGACTGGAGCAGAACACTGACACCTGGGACAGAGGAGGAGAAAAAAAAAAAAAAGCTAAGCACAGTGTTTCTACCGCTAAAGCATTTGTTTTAATGTTTATTTAAAACATAGCAAATGTAATACCATCAGCCATTTTAAATCTGTTTTCTCCCGGGAGGACATCAACCATAATAATTAGTCTTAAGCAAGGGCAGCAATCTAAGTAGAGGACCATTTCTACAAAGAATACACTGTTGTACGTAACGCTGACTAATCACACATACTGCATTCAGAATCAGCAAACACCAACATCAGACCTAAAGAGAGCGAGTCCTGGGTACATGAGCAGTGCATTCACACCATTTGGCTAATCAGATGAAGCCCCAGCTCGCTGTCAGCTACCCTCAGATTAATTGGTGTCAATTTGGTTGCAACTGCAAGGGTAGCTAGCATGATGTCTGAGGAAGGACATTAGGAGTGAGGAAGTAAGGGAAATGTTACTGCACCTTCCAGAGGGGAGAAATACAATATTTAAAAGGGAGAAAAGGAAGTTTCAATATCTTACATGTGTGCCCTATTTAAGTTGATGTTTGTTTAATAGGTTGAGGATCCATGTGCAATTTCTGTTCATGTTTGAAATAATTTATTTCATTTATTTATTCATTTTTCAGAGGCCGTTTAATATTTTGGGTCCTTATTAGCACTGTATCTATACAAACAGGAAGCATAAACATACTGAAGTGTGTATATGATCTTTACAGCTAATATGCACCCTTATACACTTACACACATATGTATCTGTCACATGTCACACCGTCACTGTAATATTATTGCAAACAAAGTTATCACACATCACTGACTTTCGTTATATGATGCAGGCCTAATCTTACGTAACCCTCCTTAATGACGACTTCTAATTTAACTCTGAATTTTGATGTAAAGCTTTGGAAATAATTACCATCCCACTGTAACAAAGAAGTAAAAAGTCACATTGGAATTTCTTTAATGTCTAAAACCATCACTGTTTTCTTGTGTGAAAATGTAAGTGAAACATATAGCAAAATAGTAGAGAAATATTTGTCCTACAAATTTAATAAAGAAATAACCTGCATTTAAATTAATGGCGAGACAAGCATTTTTTTTTTTTTTTTTTTTACACAGTAACAAGTAACTTTTAAAGTATGATCTCAGGTTGAAAAACAATACAGCAACAATTACTATTCCAGGGGCACATTATCAAAAGAATAGTAAATGAATGTTCTATTCTCTATGTGGTATGGATTAAAATACACAAGTGCACTACTTACGAATACAGGGTAAGGTTGTCCAGGTCGTTGTGCATGTTAACAGGGTAGTGTTCTCCCAGGTGGAGGAGTTTCTCGAGGGCCTCGTAGATGAAGATGATGCAGATGAGTGCAGCGAAGGCCTCTTCTGTGAACCGTGTGATGTAGCAAACCAGGGAGCTGGCGTCTGTGGCCACCAGGACGATACAAAGGAAGGCTGTCCAAAGACCAATACTGGTCCGCAGAGACAGGTAGGACAGGCTGTAGTCACTGGAAAAGACACAGAAGGGTTACAGGTTCAAGTGGATACAACTGGGACCATCATGGGATTAGTCTGTTAGAATCCACAAGAAAATCCATGAATACTAGGTGTGTTAAACTGTGTAAGGTATTCTAAATTACTAATATTTTTGTAATACTTTCTAATAAGAGAAACATTAACTATTAACTAGTTGCTTCTTATTAGTGATAATAAAGTCGGTGTTATTAGTGAATCGATGAGCCTGTTTACATTCACACTAATACTTCAATCATTATCCACTTTCTGGAGTTAGCAGATATTCAAGTGATCATGTAAACAGCATAATGTGATATGCTAGTAATCTGATTATGAGAAATCGGATTAATACACCTGGATTTCTATCCAATACTACCATCACATGGTACATACTTTGAAAGAAATCTGGTAATGGATTCAAACATCCACACCAGGGTTTTTCGATTATTATATTTCTGAAGTGCATGCAAACATGTCAGATCCAGTTATTACAATTATCTGATTACTCTCAACTATCGGATTTTTATGGTCACGTAAACAGCCTCAGTGTTGCAGAAGCTGATGACATTTCCATGTTCACACTGTCTGAATGCCTAAATAAGACACATCTGATGTCAATGACAAACTGAGAAACTACATTCTACCTGAATTATTTACATGTATTGATAGGATTAGTGGTTCAACAGGTATTTAACATTTTAGATCCGTAGATGTTTTTGGTCGCTAACAGCTGTTTCGGTCTTTTGAGGGTTGATGGTTAATATGTGTGTACCCACATTTAAAGTGTTCCTAACATCTTGGGTGTTTCACCATATCGTACGTGAACTTGTTTGAACTTACTTGCAGAACTTGAAGAGGATCTTCTCAAACACTAAAACAGGCCCTGTGCTGCCAAGAATAGTGAGGGGCTGGCCTGCAAAGAGGGAGTACGCCACTCCTGTCAGTGATGCCCCAAATAGAGACTCGATGGCACTCTGATGACAGAGAGGAGAGGGAGGGAGTGAGAAAGGGAGGATGGGGGAGATAAACCCACACAAAGGAGGGCTGACAGGGAAAGGGCTGGAGGAGAAA
>JAPQRQ010000003.1:30044225-30068399 GCA_037367365.1 Apogon talboti | reverse complement strand
GAGGGAGTGAGAAAGGGAGGATGGGGGAGATAAACCCACACAAAGGAGGGCTGACAGGGAAAGGGCTGGAGGAGAAAAAGATAGAGACGAGGAAAGAGGACCCCGACCACAGCACAGGGAGCTTGATTAACAGACTCGGGGTTTGCGTCTGAGCGGCTAGATAAACTGCACGAGCATTTCCACCCCGCTGACTCTGTGTAGCCCTCGCCTGCTGAGTTTACTCAGACGCATCATCCACGCCTGCACAGACTGCGCCTGTGCCTGGTTGAGTAAGAACATCTTTGTAAAGACGGGAAAGGCAGCGAGAGAGAGCTACTTATGTAGAGAATACTGCTCACATGAGGTTAAGGCAGCATTACAAACACAGGTACAGACTCTGCAGTGCAGATCAGTCAGACTCACTATGTTGCCTTTTGTTGCCTCGCCAAGCAACCCTCCGAATGTGATGACAGGAGACATGCAGGCGCAGTAGAGGAAGAGGACGGAGGCGAGACACTGCAGACTCAGAGAGTCTCTGATGTCGCTCCAGTAGAAGGGAGCCTTGCGCTTGACGTCAAGGATCAGACCTCCAAATAACCTGGACGGGAATGAGGGAGGTAGATTTCAATGTTTTCATTTTATAGGGAAGAGTACAGTATAGAATTACGGTACAAAGTTTAATTGCATAATGGCACTTGAATATTTTTTTTTTAAGGCAGATGGTATTTGGGTTCATGCATCTTGGCCAAATATGCTCCTTCTGCCCAGGGTGGGATATCTCGTGTGGCTATTTACATCCACCTGAATAATCTAATTGGTTCATCCCTGAATTCGAGTGGATTTTTGTATTTGCCAAATAAAAAGAAATTCCAAGACGCCATTTATGAGATATTGTGTTTTAAACAAAATACCGGCAGACAGACGGACAAAACCTTCCTATATAGGTGCGAAGGCATCTAAGAAACAGGAAAACTCTCAGGTGGGAATCACACCCTTGTGTTTCCAGTGACAGCTCTGCGGTGGATCCTGGGTGTAAACAGATACTCTGTGTGTTATTTAAATGCTCACTCTCGGACAGAAATGGAAAACCCAAGTGGTTGTGGAGCGTATTGGGCGAGCAGCCAGCATTTACACTGGCATCCTGCTCAATTTGAAACACAGGCTACCACGTGAGACTTAATTTTATTTATTTTTAAAGAGGGTCAGATTCTCTCCTCATGCACATGCTGTACCACTTCTCTGCTGTGAGTTTTACCTCTCTAAACTTTGACTTTGAGGGAATCTATTTTTTGAAATCAATTTCTCACCTTGGATAACTTCCTCTTTTCTCTCTGACACCTGCCTGATTGCTCTGCGGTAACGTCTACTTTCATTTTTCTTCTCCCACACCTCTGGAATAACCTCTGCTGCTTTCCTCCACAGCCCCTACTGATTCTTTTTCATTGCCCCTGTTTCTTGTTGCTTTCTTGACATTAGCCTCTTGCACTTTCTTACACTTCTCGATCCCCCAAAGGCTTCCTGGAGGCATGAGCCTTTTATAGTAGTGGTGAAAAGGAGTGTAATTCTGTAAATAATACAGATCCTCCTGACTTATGTGTGCTGGAAGTGTGTGTCTGCCTGAGGTTTCATAAAAACACATTCTCTTTGCTGCGTGGTCTGTTCTCTTCAAATACAGCGTGAGTTATCCATAAATGTCAGCATCTGTGGTTCACTGAGCGAGTGCAATGGAGATGCATTTCCTCAAACAGAAAGTAGCGTTGAATTTCATCAAATTTTAAGCGAAAGACCTCAAAATGCTGCATTTTTAAGGAGTGACTTTCTGATCTGCTGTCTAGTTTTCCCACACAAGACTACACACTGAACCTCTGATGATGCTTCATAATTAATTTCCTCTTCCTTGCAGACCTTAGTCAGGCTAGATTTGTCTTGTTAATAAAACTGCCGCGTCAACATGACATATTAAACATGTCTATTTGTGCAAATGAGATTGACTGATTCAACTAGGACACATTTTAAATGTTTCAAATAACACAAGCGCAATTAAGTATGTATTATTAAAGTAAGCCAACCCCCCAAAAAAGGTGCTATGCTTACCTTCCGGTCCTCTGCAGCTCAGGGCCTGCGTGATGGTCATCCTCCTTTTCCAGTTCCCCAGATGGAGATGCAGTACCATTGGGCTGGGATGGCCTCTTCCTCTTCATCTGCGGTTCACAATGGGGTGATTTTGTGGAATGATTTGGAGAAGGAGTTCAAAGGATGTAAAAACATTAATTACTTAAAAAAAATGTACAAGGAACTTCTGCTGAAGAGGTATAGGGAAAGAAAATTACTGCTGTATTACCTTTACACCTGCATAACATCTGTGTAAACTGTGTCTAACCAATATGTACTGAGTATGCTTGTATGCGGATTACTGGTTATTGTGTGGCTATGTGGTTAATTTTTGTAGTCACCTGCGATGGGACGTTCTTGGGGGGCTCAATCCGGATCGTGGGATCCCATTCTCCCGGAGGCAGCACAGTTACCTGATCGAGGAACTCATCTATCCCAGAGAGTAGATCAGTTCTGTCTTTGGCCTTGTATGCCACATCATGGAAAATCTACAGGGTTGTGATGAAATGATGTTAGGAGTCATTTAATCAATAATATAATAATCTCTGCAAGGTTGCATTCCAAGGTTACAAATGAAAAATCTCCAGTCCAACAGGAAAGTGAAATTGAGTTGAGGACAAAAGTTGATGTAACTAGTGTTGATAGGATCAATGTTTTCCTCTCCCACCTCATCTGTCATCAGCGTAGCCATGGATCTGCCAATCTCATGGTATGTAGGACCTTTGCCATGAGGACCCAACAGCAGGAAAAGAAACCTTTAAAGTGAGATACACAATTAAAAAAAACAAAGGAAACACTGTATTTGCTTACAGGAGTAACAAAACCAAGTTATAACTTAAGTATTCAAGAATAATGTTTATCATTGGGTCTTTCCTTCCATATGTGAAATATGAAATCGTTATAAGCACGATTTCTTGTAATAAGCCTCACTTTTACCAGCATCAGTTCACCTCCATCAGTATTTGTCTGTGTGCATTTGTTCCCCACAATAAAAACATGAAAATAAGCCAGAAAAATATATTTTATTGAATTTTTTCTAGCTACGGCCAAAATGTGTTGTTATTGACATTCGTTTTGGCTTAAAAAGTAATAAAACTATCCAAAAACAGAGGTATTTATTGCATGAACATGCATGCATGAAAGATGTTATGTCCCAAAATAAATTTACTGGAGAAGGAGACTAAATACTTGAAGACAGACAAGACTGCCCAAGCAAAGAGGTTTCTTGTATCAGTATCATGTTTCCATTAGATGTTAAGCAAATTTGAGGTGAATTTTTGAAAAGTCACAAAAAACTAAACTGTAAATTATGAAATTATGTGCATTTCCATGTGGTTTGGAACGAATAATCCAGGCTGCATTTTGTCGCCAGCAGGCAGAGTTGTAGGTTACGTTACACATAGCATTCCATTGTTGTTTTCAGTCTAAAACATCTTCAAAAATACTTTGTCTAATGAACTCTTGCGAAATCTTGCACCACAAATATTGTCTGAAGGAGGTAAAAACATATGAGAAGATAAAGTAAATGATAATTATGATGAAATAATGTTGGCTACCCTTATAAATGTGATATTGGTGTAGTATTATTTTATTTAGACCTTTTAAATCTACTTTAATTCATCCACAGAACGTTCTTGTCATTTGTCCCACGTAGGAGACGGGAAGCGTGCTGTTTTATGTCACTGGTCAAGTTTACAGTATGTCATCTTTGTAAATGGACCAGCTTGTTATATTTCAAACTTTCACCTGGTGTCTGATATTTTTCTTTTCATTTTCTTAATTAAACACTTTTCCACCACAAGCTGATACAGAAGGTGCATAAATTGCTGCATAAAATCACTCAAAAGCAGGAAATAAAGTACTTGACACTTAAAATTCCACAGGAATAGGAACCCCAGGTGACAAATTCATTATACCCCGGTGTTCAACCAAACTTACACCCATGTTTTCAATTACACCGTAGTTATATACAGAGTTATATATCAAATAGGGCCCTTACAAATTAATATGACCATTTACTTTTAATTGCAGTGTTGTATTACATTGGTTTCTTTTACTGAATGGTAATTTGCAGAATGATTGTCCTTATTTAATATTTATTTTTCTCTTTATTATTATAGTACCTGGTGGGCACAGGCACCTCAGTGAGGCCAGTAATAAGGACCGCAGGCGAGAGTCGTACAAAGGCAATTATGGGCTTCTCCAGGAAGTCCACCTCGCCCACCAGTACATTGGAGGCTTCAGCACCAGGAGGGATCTTCTTCATGAAATTCATGTCCACCTGAAACCAGTGGAAACAAGGAGGCTGAGGATTTGGATCTACAGATCAAAATTAAAAATACTCTGCAAGACCAGATAAAAAGGAAAAATAATGAGACGGGTCACAAGAACAGAGACGTGCAGACAGAGATAAAGAAGACAAAATGTGAATGGCAGCAGGTCGTACGGATGCTATGATAATCAAATTACAGATATGCAAAGTTGTAAGCTAAATTAATCCTCATAGTACTGAGCAAAGATTGTCCATAGTCATTATTATGTCCCCCTAAATACAGAAACACTGGAGTTTTTTAGTCTCTGTTACAGAAGACAGGCCTCATCCCTCCTTTGTACGCTGTGACTCACGTAAACAGCATACCTTGTTTTTTGGCAGTCATAATGGATGGCTTTATAATAGTAACTACTAATGGCGGCCTGCCATTTTACTAAATGCATGAAGAAGTACAAAATGGTAACATGGATGAAAGCCATGCGAGGGAAGAATTTAATAAGTAAACAGTTACACAACCAAAGCTTTTTACTGTGGCAACCAATTCTTATTCCGTTACAGATAAAGCAATGACTGGAGAAGCTTCGTATTTTGCCCAGAAGACAAGGGCTGATGGGTAGGTGATGCTGACGGACTCATGGCCGCTCCACCGTGATGGACTGTGTCTGAGCTCAGTACTGTGGTTAGGTTACCTTGCTGAAGTCGACACTGCTGCTTTCTCTACTGACCCCTGCTTTGGACGGCCGCCTCTCCACTGCCTTGTTGCCATCCAGGTTGTTTGGGACAGAGTTTGGAGACACCAGTGGTCCTGGGGGGGGGGGCAGACACAAAGTGATGATGGACAGCGTGTGAGTAGTATGGAGTCAGGAGACTGGTCATGACTACCTATAATGGTTCATAATGACATATATACCAATGTCTTCTTCATATCTTTTCTCTGTAGTGTATAATGCTGACAACAGAGCACCAATGAAAAAGTATCTATCTACCACAGGTTCAACATACGGGAGGCAATTTTCCATAAGTTCTACTCATATTCAATCAAAGAACAAATACACATTTTAAAATTATAATTACAAATTCACAAATCTACAATTATAGTGCAGAGCTACAGGTTTTGGACAAAGTGTGGTGATTTTCTTGAGATATTTACAATCTATCTATATATTAAAAGCCAAGTGCCGTCTTTGCGCGTGCGTATTCGTTTTGTAACTCAAAAACCGGACAGAGCTGGCCTTCGCTGTTTGGAGAACTTATGTATTTTGGGTCAAGGATCAGACTGGCGAAATTGGCAAGTTGATAGGACCAATATTTTGGGAGATATAAGTAATTTTGGAATACAATAGCCTTACAATTACGTTGAATCATACAATCATCATTGAAGTGGGTTACCTAGCAACAGGTTAACAATAGAGCTACATTGTCATGGTGTCAAATTTCATGTGCAGAAACAGACATGCCAGCTGAGAGGTTATTCAACTGAAAATGCCAGTGCAATTGACCAAGAAAGTAATGTCATCTTTGACCCGTGGTTCCCCATGAGTCAATGTGCTAGTTGTGCTTATTTCTGTTGCCATGTGCACTTCCTTAGTTCTTCAGGTTTAAGTTGAATTTCTGCCATTCCCCATGATTCTTTTCACTTCTTTAAATGGTAATGTTACAAAACAATAACAAACAACGCACCTGTTCCGAGGTGGAAATGTTTTAACACCGCAAAATTACATTTTTTTTAGCAGGCACAGATTCCATGTGAGGTAGTTATGTGTTGGTGTCATGTCTCCTAAGCTCAGTGCATTATTCTAAGAGTATACAATACTTTTTCTCCACTTGATAGGAATGAAAATCAACTCTGATACTGCACTGAAACTGAAAGAATCGCTTTCACGTCAATTTATTGCTAGATGTGATGTAGAACAACCAGACAGTGATGCCTCTCCACAAGGAAGACAGAATATTTCACAGAATAAGAGTGATTGCTCCCCGTCTGTTGAGTTCATTACTCTGGTGCTTGAGTCAGTCGTGCTTAGCTCGGAAACATATAAGTTTTGAGTTGAAGGTGAGTGAATGCGTCTGATAGGCCTAACAGTACAAATTCATCAGACATCAGCGCATTCAAGTGTTGAAGCTTCAGTATTTTTGTGCATAACTGGCTGCACGATTCAGAACTGGTTATTTGACTTGAGCCATACAAACGCTAGCACTTGTGATGACATGAGAGCGCAATATGAAATGAGGGAGGAATGTACTGAAACCAAAGGATAGCAAATATATACTATCCTCTGCAATTCTGGAGTAACAGTTCTTTTACCAATTTCAGTTTCTCAAACACATTTTCTAATTGTATATCAAAATACTATCAACACAAAATACATTTCAGAAGTATGAGTAATATGTCAAAGTGTTAATTAAGCTCAGTTAAAATGACACGTGTCATTACTGCCAGCATGTGATTCCATGATGATCCATACCCTTGAACAGTACCCTGGAGTAACCCCAGTGGATGCTGGGTAGCTGTGACTGGTGAACAGGAGCATGATTGCTCACATACCCGACAAAGCCTCTTGGAATAAGGGAGGGATTAGCTTAGGTTGCATCCACCAACACACTTCATTCAGTAAGGCTAAGCCCTGGAATGCTCACCCATACCAGCCTTTTAAACAGTGGCGTCACAGCGCTATCTGTTTTGTATGCAAAAGCACAGAAATAAATGATTGAAATTACACAGATTATATCACACTGGTAACATAGGGCAATTCAATACAGAGTGAAAGAAGATTAATCTTTGATGTTATGTACTGAATTTTTCTGACACACATTCCTTACTTTGCTTTTACCAAAGTGTCAAACATGGTCTTGCTGGTAATCTGCATGTTCTCTTTCCACACCTCTCAATCTGCAGCTATGTAATGACACCAGGCTGGCATGAGTCAAGATGCAACCATTTTCCAATAGAAAATAGAAAAATGGTGCTTTATATAACGGTCCGACTGAAGCCAACCATGATGACATGTTCAGATGTATCATCTGAGAAGAAAAGTATCTGTGAAAAAATCTTTAACGAGAACATTTAACATTAGACAACAGTGTGAATGTCTACCCCTAATTTCCTTATAAAGATACTTGTGTTTTTTTGTTCATTCTTGAGCCCAAATAAATAATGGTGCCAAATTTGGAGCCTTTCTGTCAAACTAATGCAGTTATATATAGCCTTTGTAAATGTTAAATACTGAACCTTCAACTTTTTAACTGTATTAACAGTATTTTACCTCTGACCATACACTCACCCATTGGCACCTGTACTATATATAAATGGCCTGTAACAGTTACAGTGTATGCTTGTGAAAAAGTGCCTGAACATTTGGCTGACACCAGTTTTTGGTAAGATAAATTGCTGCAAATGACAAAATAAGGCCACTTCTGTCTAGCCTCATACTGTAGTGCAGTACCTTTGCTCTAGACGCAGACAGAGGTGTTAGACTGAAAAGCAAACCATTTTTTTTAGGGTCTACACTGTACACCGTATTAGACTGTACTGATCATGGGTGGAATCCTTCTGTGAAAAACCCACACACTGAAGACACCGAGACGTTTGCTCTTGGGAAATACGGTGCATTTTCCTTGAAGGGGTGCAATTACAGAAGCCCGTCAGCTATAATAAGACCACCCCAACCTTTCAGATTCACCTCCTACCAAGTGATTGCTGGCTTTAATGACCCCTACTTTGAAATGGAACCATTCCCAGAGTGAGACAAACGTAGACGCACATACATGCACACGGTCTATTAATAAACAGACAAGACGTGGTTTGGGAAGAACAAAAAGTCACTGTAGGTGACAATCTGATAGTACATTGAGTACAACTACCCGGGTCTCAAGCATATATTTAGCCATGCTGCTGGCATGCATTTCACCCTCATTACTTTCTTAATCAGGTAAAAGAATGTTTATACTTAGGAATTGATGATGAGGAGGTGCACGGGTGTCAAATGATGGAATAGGAAAAGCACAAGTTGGATGACATTTATATCACAGTATGCTCAAAATGAGAATGTCACCTGAAGATAAAACATGTTAAAGATAAAAGTACTTAGGACTTAATCTGTCATATTAAACATCACACCAAATTAAAAAGGACTACAGAGGAGGTAGTGATAGCCAAAAGATCCAGCATTGAAACTGCATTTAAAGCTTTGTATTCTGTTAACAACAGAAGTGTTGTGATGCTTTTAAGAGTCCTACAACAGATTAATTCTCATATACTGAATCTTTCATTAGCATATCAAACCACTGAACTAACCAAAATTTGGAGTTTTGACTTTGCTTAAGTGAACAGTGATTTACTGTGTAAAATACATCATCATATGCAGATAAAATGATTAAGGCGAGAAATGTTCCAAAAAATCTCATTAAAGAAGTCCTGTGGCTTGATTGATAGGAGTGAGGTGGCAATAAAAAAAGCAGAGAACATATGGTGCAGTATGAGAACAAGATACCAGATAGACCAGAATATTTTGTCGGACTGCCATGCAGCCACAATGGGGGAGGTGTTAGATGGGCAGGCCCAAGCAAGGCATAGACGCTGGGGGATGTCTTGGAAATGTGTATGGAAAGAGAAGCAGACAGCAGAACAGAGCGTTATATTGGCAAAGATAGAGGATTAGTAGAACAGGAATGGGTCAGTAAAATAGATGATAGTAAAGGAGGAAAAGCAAAAACCATGAGGCAAAGAAGACAGTGGTGTCAACACTTTGTGGGCAAATACAGTGGCAGGAGCGTCTTAGCGAGTGAGCCTTGCTGTGGGTTATTGATGAGATGGCCGCAGGATCGGGAGGGTTGGAGGTAAACGGGAAGCAGAGCTTTCATGCTAGTGCTAGTGTTCTCTGTTCAAGCCGTGACTCACACTAGCAGGCTACACAGATATTTGCCTTCTAAGGGCAGCAGCTCGAGGCCCTGTGATGCCGAGGATGCTCGACGGCTGAGCTGTGGCGATGCTGCTTCCTCCTCTGCAGAGTTGGGCGGGTCGTCGTCCTCGGGAGGTGATACCACCACCTCAGGGATGCCTTGAGGGCCGAGGCCAACGCCATAGGTGCTCGTAGGGCTTTGGGCGGAGCGCCGGAAAGACGAAGGGGTATTTTGTGGGGTGGAAAGGGGTGTGTTGGAGGAAGTAGAGGGCAGAAGGTGGTTGAGCAGGATGGAGACTTTGGACTCTCGTCTCTGGGACAGGTTGGAGCCAGTGGAGGCTGACCCTGGCTTGTGGAGAGAAAGACGGGAAGAGGACAAGCCCTCTCCTAACAGAGGAGACAATGGCAAAAAGGAGAGAAGGAAAAAGGAGGGAAAGGAGGAGGAGGAAGAAGAGAAAAGAGGGGGGTAGAGCAGAAAGGAAAAACATATGAAGTAGAAATACATTACAGAGATGGCATCTGGAGGAGACGTAGCCAGAGGGGGTGGGCAGCACGAGCGTGGCAGAGGTGGAGTTAGAGATTTGTGCTTGCATAAAGGTGAGCGAAAAGCATGGCTGTGTGCAGAAGACACTACAGATGATTAAGTGAGGAGTGTAGGAAGGTTTGTAAGGATCACACAACTTGTTTCACTTAACTCCAAACAAACCAATCACACAAGATATGACTGCAAGAAAGCAAAACGTTAACTTCAGAGAGGCTTGCATGCAAGAGAGGATCAGTATGCAGCGCGATGTCAGTGCACGTGTGCTCGACCACAAGCACATCAATCATCATAAATCCTGCACAGTATAGACTCAGCTGGAACAGGACATACATATTTCACACTGCAACTCTTACAATCACCCAAAAACACCCAACCATTAATATCCTCTCGTCAATTTTAACATCTGACATTTGCATTTCAGGTTTGATGATATGAAATAGCAAGCCCAACAAGGACGACAAGCACAGAAATGGATGTGACATTTGTGTCATTCTTAACACTTCAGACTGACACCCATCATCTTTAAATGCACATCACACATTAACACTGCTGTGGCCATGCCAGGTCTCAAAAACACACAATGCTGACTTAAGTTGCAGGTAAAGCCTTATTTCCTGAATCTCACCTTAGGGAGTGAAAACAGTCATTATTCAAACCCCAAGCCAGGCCAGCCGTACAGGTTAGCACAATCATTAGCACCCAGATTTCTCTTTCAGTAGGGGACTGACTGCTTCAATGTAAAGTGGATCATTCTCTAGATTCTACTCACTTTTCTCATCCACCTTCTACGCTGGCATTGAGGGATTTGAACATTTTTATTTAAGAAACAGTTCCCCAGGCACTGATGGAAAATATGGAGGAAAAAGAAATTCGAGTGCGTCACTGAGTCTCACCATTTTTTTCAAGCAAGTGTGGGTCAGAATGTTTCTTGCCTATGTCAGCAATGGAGCGCACCAGAGGGATGCGATTGCTGAGCTTTCTCTCATTCTGGTGGTGGTGTTTCTTCAGCATGGCTTCCCGCACCTTGTCACGTAGATCCTCTTTCAGCTGGCCCGACGCCACCATGCTGTCTATAACCATGTCTGAGCCACACAAACAAGAGGCAAAGAAAAGCAGAAGTTAGATACGGGCCAAAGTGTACATGGGACCGAACTTGATAAAAAGCAGCAGAAATGGTGGGAAAATACACTCCATAATTACCAGCAATCTCCTCAATACTGTTGGCTCTCATATCTAGCATGACTGTTCCGTTGAGTATGCAGCTGCGTAGCTCAAATAAGCTGTGCAGTGACAGCGTAGCCACATAAGGTTTACTCCACCGCTCACCGCCATCTTCAACGTCCTCCTCAAACTTCAGCCATCTGTAGATAAACACCAACCAATGTATTCAGAGGATTAGCCGCATTAGAGTTCAAGAACACGTTGTTTCTATTTACATGGCTAATTGTTTTTCTGATTTTTGATTGTAACTTGAAGCACTGAAAGCTGAATGAGTCATAACTTCAAGTAACTATCAGTGATGGAACATGTTCTTAAATTGCCGGGCCAAGTGAAGTTAAGATTTTCGAACTGCACTTTCTGTTCAGTATTAACCACATCTCCTGAAATTACAACTGAGCTTGTGGAAGACAAATGAAATAACACGTGCTAGGATTGCTGCAGATTCTGAGGGATACAGAAGCAAACCATGTAAGGCATTCAGTAATGAAGAAAGAACTTTAATCATGTAAAAAACTTCTGTATCAAACACACATAATCTCTTCGAGCCATATGTTTCTGTTTTGTTTTGTTTTTCTTTTTTTTTCTTTGTCCTTGTGTGTGTCTGTTGTCCTTGGTCCTGTCATTATGAGTTGATGATATTGCCTTGTTTTGTATGTATGTAACTGTATTTTTGCTCTTTAAAAAATCAAACATAAAATATAAAAAATAAATAAATAAAAAACCCACACATAAACTAATAAGGGTTTCCAATTTACTTGTAATTCTTAGCATACATGATTATGCTACAAAGCTATCATACAGCCACATTAAAAATGGGCTTGTCATCATGTTGTTTAGACATGCACATCTTTCAGACCTGGCAGTTTCCTTCCACTCAGTTGCACTGCCATCTCTGAAGGACAACTCATCAAGCTCAGTGAAGAGGTCATGGGGGACATGCTCCAGGTCATCATCCTCTGTCCCCAGAATGAACTGGACCCGCTGGGAGGGGGTATCTAGAGAGTAGGCAAAGGCAGAAGGTCATATTTACAATGATTTTAACAACTACTGACAGATTCATAACTAACAGTGGGGGATGCTTTCACACACACACACACACACACACACACACACACACACACACACACACACACACACACTTCATATAAAGTCCAAGTATTTTCTTTGTAGTGACTTCTCTTTAAATTACAAGATGGGAGAAAGCAGCGGGAAACATGAGCAAAGAAAAAAGAAAGCATAGTAGATGAAAAAGAATCCTTTAGAATCAATTGGAGAGAAAGAAAGTGTGTGTGTGTCTGACAGCGATACAAATATACAAATTGCTTCTGGGATTGGAGAAAATATGCTGAGGACAGGTGAGGTCCAATAAGACCCCGGCAGATTTTAACTGCAGACATACTTCTGCAGGCTCTGGCTGGTAAAATGTTTAGAGGTGGAGTGTAAACTCAGATGCTTTCTAGCAACATTGAATTAAGAGGACAGTATCAGGACATCTGGAACCAGAGAGAAAACGGAAATAGATACGGCAGATTACAACTCGGCGGGGAGGCACAAATTGAATGACTGGAAGCAAAAAAAAAAAAAAAAAAAAAACAGAGAGAGCTAAATTACTTAACACATGGGTACACTGTCTGGACTGATGTGTAATTTCTGACCTTTTGAACATATTTTATACATAGTGAAGCAATTCAATGTACGAGCAATTTAAAGGTGCAATATCAAAATGAACACATTTTTGCATGACTAGTGAGTTAAAATGTATATATAAGTTTAAGCATCTAGAGTCTGTTTAGTATGGAGGATAAATGTTTAGTATGGAGGATAAATGAACTGAATGCATGGGCAACCTGTAAAAACCCATTAATGGACTACAGGAAAACAAATGACAATAAGCAATGAAATGTTTGTGGAAGCAGTGTTGGGAAGCAACCTTGAGGAATAGGTACATGTCCCTTCAAAACACACACTGATGAAAAATATATCATTGGGATTGTAGTTGATTGTAAATTGCAACTCAAACTTCATTGCAATATGTGATATTTATTATTATTTTCATTATCACTATGCACTAGTCATCACTTAAACCTTTGGGCACAGTGTTCAGTGCTGTCTTTGTATTTGTGCGTCGTGCAGTTCAGGTGACGCTGCAGCTTCCCACACAAAAGCATGTCCACGCAGCTGAAAATGTCACAGCCTTCAGTCACTGTCTGCAGCTTGTTCCCAGCGGACTTAACTGCCTTTTAGAATTGAATGTTTTATTCACAAGCGTATGAAAGACCGAAGGAAACAGCAGGTTCGAACAAAGTGGTGCTGTGAGCTGGTAATTTGAGGGGTTGGTATGATTCATTACAAAACCACAACACTGTACTATGATGCAGCATTTTCCAGCCACTCCTTTACTGCATTGGTTGAAAGTAAAACGCCATGTTGTAGTGACGTTTTAATCACAATCAATCACATAAATCATACTCGGTTCAGTTTATTGTACCGACAGCAGTATTAAATCCTGAAAAGAAGCTGTAATAAGAGAATTCATAGGTTTTTCTTAAAGTATTTACAAAAACCAATTATTCAGAATTAATTGTTGAAAATGTATTATATTAATCGCTGCAGCCCCAACTGGAGACATTCATGATAGAACTTCTAAACCGTTTCTAACCATAAGTCGGGGATTCCCTGCCATCGTCCTTCCCCTCCTCTGAGTCTTTCTCTTTCTTCTTTCGGTGGTGTTTGTGTCCTCGGTGTCGATGCCGGCGCTTGCTCTCCCTACCAAGAGGAACGTGGACGCCGACGTACACCGCTCTGTGGCCTGGGGGGAAAAGCAAGGACAGAGCCAATGCCGACAACTTTAACAACCATTTAAGTTCACAGAGAAAAACAGGGATGAACTGAGGAAACAGTACTTTGTGCCACATTACACTCACTATACTGTAAGAGACTTAAAGGTGGGGGGATAAATGTGAACTCAACAGGTAAATAAACAGTCCTTTCTGCAGTGGTCCTGCCAAGGCAGTGATCAGAAACGCCCACAGCCACTTAGATTTTGCTACCACTCTGGGAATGTCCCCTGTTGCTCATTGGCTGCAACAGTGGTGGATTTCACTTTCAGAGTTAGAGCTGTGGACAAACACATCATTTCGTTTACACATAGAGGACAGATAGCTAGAAGACCGAGGAGAAATATTTGCTGGATCTAACAAGTTCACTCCATTTTTACCTGCAAAGTGTATATTAGTAACAACAATTTGCTTCTAGTAGATAAAACATCATCTTTTACTTGAAGCGGCCCCTCTTTGTTTCCTGCCCATCCATTGTACACATCAGATTACTGCTTCTCTTACCAGTTAGAACACACCAACCAAAAGAGCAGTACTAACTCATATGTCTCCCAGAAGGCTTACAATCATACAAATAGAATACTAAATTCAATAAATGAGATTTAATTTCAGATGGTTAAACCTTTATGAAAATGACAGCTTTATCATAAAGAAGGAAGCGTTTTAACCCTCCAATAGTGAAACGCAGCACAAGCAGAAGACCGACACAGATTCCAGATACATTTTCTCCCCCTTTCTCGTGACATCAACTTGAAAGAATCCAGACTACAACATTTAAATTTTTCACCCATCTGTTTTCCCCCAGTGTTTAATCTACTTCCCCTCATTATTGTTACTGCCCCACAGGAACTGTGTTCTGAGATGCAAACGTCCTATTTTTGGCCTACATTCTCTGCCAATACTCATTTTACACAGATGAGTCATTTCTCTTTGATTTCAGAGGGAACCCAGAAGGAATGAAACCAAAACGCGGCACTCAGGGGAAGGCATAAGTGGTATCCATATGAGCAAGAGCAAGAGGTAATAGACAGAAGATGAAAGAGCACTGACAGGAGAAAACCTGACAACTCAGCTGGACAGAAACTAGAAGCCTCCAGGGACTCACAAAAAGAGGAAAAAAAATGGTATAAATGGACATTGAATGGAGGAGTATGGTCATTCACATAAACAAGTAGGAGGCCAGCTCAAAATGAAGGAGATACAATGATGATAATTCCAGTGCTGCTGAATCAACAGGACCGACACCAAATTAAAAGCTCTGATGTGTCCACTATGTAATTTATTATCGATTTCATTTTATCACTTAATCACATAGTCTGTAAAACAGGGCTGGGAAAATTGAAATGACTTAAATCTACACCACAGTATTAAAAAGAAGGTTTACATCAAAAGAAACAAAATCCCATTAAAAGAACCCAGTCCTACTTGATGTTGTAACTTCAGCACGAAAGGAAAGAAGGCAAATGGAATAAGGCTTTTGTATTTACTTTCTAACTCCTCCCTCTCGTAGTTTGTGTGAGTGGTGAAGCTGGTCTTCCCATGGTCAACTATTGCCTCCTCATCTAGACCCTGTAAAAGACAGAGAGAAAATAAAGATACATGATATGGTACAAACAAGTACAGCAATTATACAGCATCATTGATTAAAAAAACAGCATCTCTAAAAGGGAAATTTTCCGCTGCGTTTCTTTAACTTTTTATGGTTAAACAAACTCAGACATCCAAAGACTTTACTAGACTGTAAAAGCTGAGTCCTTGGAGTCTAAGAGATATGTCCGCTGAGGAAAAAGATCAAGGAAGAAACGTTCTTAAACATTATTATTCAGTATTTGGCAGCCATTGCTAATAAACACCCATGTAAAAGATTATTAAAAAGCATATAACAAAAAATGGCATGTGATAATCAAGGGCGTATTTGTCTATTATACTATCTATTGAAAAAGGATGTAAAATCAATATGAAAAATTTGAGATGCTGAGATTCTACAGCTATTAGAAGCATGTCTGAAACTAAGCGCTGGAACATGGATCATGATTTTATCAGACTTCAGCTTTGTGTTGGCTCCAGACAGAGTTGTTTGGCTCTGATTAGACTGGAGGGAACGCAGTGCTGTTTGGGCAGTCTGTTGACAATAATCTGAATAGCTCTAACACGACACTACATGGTGTAGAACGGTCATAGTCTATAAGTATATCTAGGTTGGAGAAGTGACCACCCAACAGAGCCCTATAGTGTAACAAGTCTCCTTTTTCCCCAAAGGTGATGCACATGTGAACAATCCATCTTGAGTAGCTGCATTGCAAGCAGGAGCATGATGGACAACGACCTGCTTGTAAAACAAACACAGTTGTTGCTGAATGAGTCACTTGAGAAATCCATCAAGTTTGACCCAGGTAGTAAACACAGGGGAGAGGTGACTAAAATGGTCGTGTCTTATTTAGCTGAAGACATCAGGAAGAAAGGTTGAGTTATGAAATGCTAATGTTAACTGCAGATCCACAGTATGACACAGCCATCTAAAAATATTTTCCAATTCTGTCATTCCTGTCAATGTCAAAAGGGTCAAAAGTTATTTTTCACTGCCAATTACAACTCATTGTAACTCTCTATTAGAACTCTCCAATAAACCAAGGTATCAAGTTAATTAATACCAATAAAATAATGCAGTGAAAATAGTGGTATCTTTAATGCAGTACTGTATTTTAATTGTGTAAACATGGAAATCCCTCAGTTCTTTCTAGTTTTTATTCTTCAAAATGTGGATGTGGTCTTTTGGCCAGATTACCCACCTCTGGGATAAAGGCCAGGTTTCCCTGTAATATCAAGAGACTGGCTACACTCATTAAAAGAGGGGTTACAACCTTTGAGAAAATAATTAGCTTGATATAATTGTCATGGAAACATCAAGAGATGGAAAAATCCAATTAGAGCACACACACAGCGGCCACGACAAACAGCAGTGTTCTTCTCAATTAATAGTATCCTGAAACAATGACCAACACTTCTGAGGACGGTAGCATATTAAACCGATCCCGTAGGACCTACGTGGATGCACCATCTTTACCCTGTTGTCATTCTAATGAACCAACCCCAATAAAACTGAAAAGGTTTACACAGCCATCAATCTTCATTACCCAAACCCAGTATGGTCCAATCACTAACCTTGATATTAGCGGACCCCTGAGTCCCTGGCCTTACGTGGAAGGACATTTAAAGCAGCGACAGAGACAGTGTCTCCAGTTACTGCAGCATGTGTGGCAATAACAGAGTTTAGTGTGCCGGGAGAAGTCACTGTAGGTCCACTAACAAAATACAGACACTGATACCCATGTTACTACAGACACAACCACAAAACATAATGGGAAAACCAGGCTCTTACATCATCGAACCATAAGATGACAACAATAAACAACATTGAGAAATAAAAAATGACGTTAGATTCAGAAACTCAAAGAGCTGCGGCAAATTGCTTCATGCAAGGCACCACAGCACACACTTGTTTGTTTGAAATTCTTGTCTCGCAGCTTAAATAAGCCAAACACTACCAGCTGCTCCTTAAGACCACAAAAAAGAGCCCACACAAAGAGAATCAATATATGCTAAGCTAGCTTGGCTTCATGATCAGTTTGTATTTCAACAGGAGGAGAGGCCTATTTTAGACATGCAGTCATATAGAGTGTATAAATACCAAAGGGGGGGCAGTGAGGTAATGCTGACTTTAGGTCTGCCTGTCTGACTGAGACGAGTGGGCTGACTTTAGATGATAAAGTAGGCGCCATGTGACGGAAGAATCGGAGACTTGAACATCATTGCAAATTGCTATGTAGTGGCAAAACATGTGACAGGTTATGTCAGGATACAGATCAAAGTCCAAAAGTCCAAAATATTCACACATATTGTGGAAGATTGTGTGTTTTGTCATATTCAATCTAATACGTGGTATTGTTAAAAAACATTACCACAGGACAGATACTGGTAACAGAGCTTCGACACTAATTTTCTGTTTTAACTACAAAGGAAATTACATTACACATAACAGACACTGGTTAATTGGTTTGGCCAATTATTCAGCGCCAACAGGACATTTTACAAACTATCTGTATTGTTACAGACAGATGTTGCCTTCAGGTTCTGTTGATCAGGTATGAGTGGATGCACCTGTGTTTCCACCACAGCTGAGGGTAATTGTCTTGAGTGGGTGTGGATATAAGGAGGCTGACAGTCGCTGCTCAGTTTGGCTCTGACGTCTGAGGAGTCAATAGCCCCATTTTGATCTCCCCATATTCTGACTTCTTTACACCTTCTGACCCCCACCCCCCTCCAGTCTTTGGTTTTGTGGGTTTAAGGACTTTTGGGTTTTGTCTATCATTGTGATAGATTAAGTGGGTGGTGAGGGTTTCTGTCCAAACCACATCTTAAAACCCCTTCTATTTGATTTGTCTAGTGTTTGTTACTTTCCTTTGGTTCTACCCCAAGGCTTCACTTGGTGTACGAGAAACGTATAATTATCAAACGTTGGGTCTGATGGCTAATATTAAACAGGAACTACAGACTAGGATGGAAAAACTAAAAATTGCACCTAGACTTGCTGGGATTTTGGGGTTAACTTGATTGAATTTGGTCTATTGTTACTTGTTCAGTTCAATGGTTATCTTGGTTTCTAATGAAGCCAGGAATAGTACATGTATGACAGTGGGGTTTTTTATATTGGTCAACCTCCTATTACATATAATGGTATAAAATAAAGTTTTATTTTTCATCTTTTTGGCCATTTTATCCAATGAAAGTTTCATCACAAAATATACTCATTCACTACAATGACGAGTCAGTAACCTGGCATTTTCCACTCACTGTAAAGTAGTTTTACATCATAAATGAACCTATATGGTATAAATGAAACTAGTCCTTAGGAATTCAAATTTGAAATGCAAAACTTTCTGATAAACTTGAGCAATGCTGGTTTACTGTCTTATGGACACTGGAATACAACACAAACTTGAATTAGAGAATCTCTTCAATCAATTCATCTAATCTGAGAATGGCCAGACTGTCAAGTAAGAGAGAATAGAAAGAAAAGGTGATGATGTTAGGCACATGCTCAATGGATACATGATATCTGGCTGATATTAGCTCCTTGTGTTTCTTAGCTTCAACATGCCAGTCTTTCCACTGATCTCAGAATTCTAATGGAAAGCACGTACACATGTTCAGCACCTGCTCTCCCTTTTTTCATTGCTGGTTCCTACTATAAATATGTCTTCAATGACAAGCCGATTTCCACACATAATATATATTACCATAATCATTTCCTCACATATAATGAATGATGCAATCTATGACGGTGTATGTGTGTGCACGCTTCCCAGCTGGTGGATTTGCATGATAATCAGCAGCACTGCTCTGTGACAGTGTCTTGATGAGCAGTGGTAATAATCAGCTGCACAGAGGCAGAAGAGCAGCAAGAAATTAATCTAAGACTTGGTGCTGGCCACTGCCACCCACAGCAGCTAAAGGGCAGGGAAAACTGATCAGACTGACTGCATGAGTGGGAGTCTTGCATGATGGTGTTTGTGGAAAAAGTACTGGAAACTAGTGACAGCCTAAAATCTAACACATGTTTTAGAACAAGTCAGTCGAAATCTAATATCTTTAGTCTTGTCACACTAGCTACTACATACACCACACTTGGGTGTATATGAATACTGTGAGTAATTAATATTCTATTGATAAAGAAAATTAATTAACTCAACATGCAGATCTCTGACCACTATTTGGCTGGTAGCCACAGTTCTCATTCTACTTCGCACGAATCACGTGAACCATGTTTCCGATCAGGGCACAAAAAGCTGGTGTGAACCTATTCCTGCTTCATTAGCATGGTCTTATTCTTAAGCTTCTTAAAATACCACTTCCACAAATCTGTTAATTTGTCTGTTTACATGTAAACATCATTTACTATGCATAGTGTGCATGTTGTTGTCATGTGTGCTTGGGGAAATGCATACACATGTTAAAGTCTGTTGTGTGCCGTCAGTCTCACATTGCTTGGTAGTATTTCAGAACACGAGGCAACCTGTCACATAGCTTTGACCGAAATAGCCCCCTCGTACGACAGTCACAGCCCCTCGGCCATGGAGGTGATAGGCCATTATGCCCACAAAGCACAGCTGTGGCTGTGGGGACGCGTACCAGTGGGGATAGATGAGGGCCGGAGAACACCTGCCGGCTGAATATGAAAAGCCACTACTGAGTTACATCAATAGAGGCATGATAACACAAGTTAGATTTATCTCTGGCTGCATCTGCGCAGTTAAGACTATAAATGCCATACTCTGCCGCTCTATTTCCGGTTTGGATCATCATATGAGATCATGTGCGTCTGCTGGCAAACACTTCAAGTTCTGTGACATTACACTACTAAACCTTAGTAAATCCAGATTACATATGCAGTAGCTTCCATACAGAAAATCTCTAACAACTAAATTATAATGCATAAGAAACACTACAAAATGCAAGCAAAAAATGATCCGTTGGCATGAACTTAATCTGTTAACTGTAAATGTAAATCTATACACAGTTTTGCGGATGTACTGTATGTGTGCTGCAATGCAACATTAACTTGAGTGGATACAGACATCATTCTGTTCACTCCATAGACATATATGACAATAAATTGGCCCCTAGATCACACACCAACGTCAACACTATATTAGACAGTGCCACAGTGGCCAGTAAACGGATGCATGTAAGCAGGGGAGCTTCACTTTTTCGTGATGTAACCCACTATGATATTTTTCAATTTATTTCAGTGGTTCAGCCACTTTCATATTAAAGGAGATTGAGATGATTAGTACATATAACACAAAAAGAAGTCTGTCTTCATTTAGCTAGAATCTGTAGTTGGGCTGTAATTGCTACTTGACACTTGAGAGAACTAGGTGGATAATCGACACCTCTGACCATCTAGCAGTGATTATAGATGAAATGGCAAGCAGAAGTAGTGTGTGCTCCAGATGGATCATAAACTGCTCTATATTAGAATAACTCATTGAAACTGGTTACAAAATGTAATTGATGCATAGTGAATGTGACCACAGAAAATATCACAACAGTTGGGAGTGACAGATGAGCTCTAGTGAAAACAGTTTAATCCATTCTAGTTCATTGTCAAAGGAATACAGCAACAGCAGATAACCTATTAAATACAAACATTTTCATGTTAAAAAAAGTCGCTCTTCATTGTGTGTGGGGACATCAAATGTGAAAGTCTTTATTTTAAATCTATTCTGCAACTGTCTGTTTATTGGATTTTTCTATTGACCCTGCACTACATCATCTAGTCTGTCTTGGATCATTTTGAAAGAATGAATGATGCTGAACAGGCTAAAATGCCCTTAAAGTAAAAGTCTGCATCTGTGACAATGTTGAAGTTTTGGTTTGCAATTAAACTTTAAAGAAGAGGTAGTTGTCACATCCATCCCTTTTAAAGAATTCTGAAAATAAACACTAATTATCATTCCTGGAAATGCCTCAAACTGCTGTTACACTGCTAAACTGCTGAATATTTATGACTAATATGACTTAATTACCACAACATAAACTGTGAAATTCTCTGTAATGAAGTATCAAGACAAAGAAAAGACGATGCTGGTTTTATTTAACCACGTTTGCTTTCCACTCAGTCAGATCATTTGACATCTAAATGCCAACAAAGTGGCAGGAGCCTGAAATAACTTAAGTTTTTCTATTCTAACATTGATGAAAAGGCATATATGCATGCGCCCATCAGAGAGAGAGAGAGACTCACTCAATAATTAATAAAGTTTCCAATAAAAACAGACCTTTGTGTGCCCTTTAGATAACACAAAAAGAGAACATATCATGAGCACTAGGATGAAAGTCTAGTATTATTGTAATCATGTTTGCATACAATGATTTTCAGTGTATTTTAGGTTTGCTTAGGTGTGGTGTAAAATCACATGCGTTTCCGTTGCGCTGCAGGATTTAAGGCCCGGGCTAACCTTTTTTTAGATGTAAACTCAGGGCTTACCCTGTCTCCTTCCTCTAAACAAGGAAGGAGCACAAGTTGAACTTAATGTCAGACTCGGTTCTGCTAGTATGCTGGATGTTTGTGTAATTCTGTCTAAAGTTTGCCCTTTAACAACCTGCATTTTTAAGTCGCTGTCTTAAACATGCAGTTTTATTTTTTTAGTATTTTAAAAGATCACACAAGAGCAGGACCAACAACGGTCCCCTCTAATCTTAGTTCCCTGCCAGCTTTGCTTCACCGGGCCCTGGTCCAATTGATAAAGACTGATGTGAGATAGGTGTTACATGGTGAGACACAGATCCCCCTCAGATTATGGACTATCTCTCTGCTTCACTCTGCCAAATGCACAATTATGCACTGTGGACAAGAATGATGCACTGTCACAAGCATTTGATGTGACATTTTATCTTTTATACATCAGGAAAGTGAAAGACAGCATTAGCATATCCATTTATATGACTATGGATATGCTAATGGAACAAAACACCATAACTGTATGAGCTCTGTGTATTGCATAATTGGGTCAAACTTATTTAGGTACAGGAAGCTACTGGTCTTAACAGGTGTTGAGGTAAATGTAAAC
This sequence comes from Apogon talboti, assembly GCA_037367365.1. Taxonomy (NCBI): domain Eukaryota; kingdom Metazoa; phylum Chordata; class Actinopteri; order Kurtiformes; family Apogonidae; genus Apogon; species Apogon talboti. Next base: position 30,045,903 of record JAPQRQ010000003.1, on the reverse strand, counting down.
AGAGAAACGACTGCAAGAAACTTGGTAACGGACATACCTCCACCAAAACGCCCACAGTCAAACATCCGATCTTCCAACGTTGGGGAAAAATTTTTGGTTTTTATGGATCTTTATGGCAGTTTTTATGGATCTGACCCTTGATCAATGCATTACTTTGACTAATAAAAGTGATTTCTTCACTAACTTCTCAAAGCATGTGTTACCTTAGACCTGCTTGTCAGAACAAAGGAGTTGCCCCTGACCAAGACATTCCAGTCAACAAAAAAGCACCATGTCCACCATGATGCTACTGAAGTTGTACTGTTTACATGACATTAGAGAAGGTAAATGCACGTGAAGTCATATTATAGGCTATAGGGCATACTAGATTGTTTACACAGCACAGATACACGTTATCAAATGCTTTGAACTCATTACATGAAGTTTGGAAACAGGAGCAGGGAGATAACATTTCTAAGATTCACTACATAGAGATCATGTAAGGTCAGTCATGACTGTCTTCCGTTTTAAGAGCAGACAAAATATGTCGGCGCAGAAACAACGAGGAGCATAAACAAAAACAACACAATCTCTGTCACTACACCAAAAAGCACACATCCCTGCAGAGGCACACCAGATGGAAACCATGCTGGTTGCCTGCCTTACAAATATTTTCCTTTCTGTTTATGTTTACACCCCATTTTGACAGTCAGTCCTTGTTTGTGACAACCACATCTTAATTTCAGCTTTCAGTACTTTTAGGGCCCGCTGAATGGAAACAGGCATTTTATTTTCTTCAGTCATCTATGGTAACAACATGCACCTTGTTTAGATTCAGCTACCTTGGCAGACCTATTTTTCAGCCTCCTTTCCCTGACACTCTACATCGCTCTCTTTCATCCTGCTCTCCTTGTCCCGCTCCTTTAAGCAGCCATAACTGTTCCCGTTGATTTCCTCTCATTCCTGCTCCTTGAGGCGATTAAAGAGTAAAAAGAACATTTCCAATTCAAGAGACATGTTGGATGAGGCAACAGCTTCTCGCTTCTTTTTTTTTCCCACCTTACCCTATTCATTCTAACAGATTTTTTTTGGTTTTATTGTGGTCAAATGTACTGACCACCACCGGCTCCATTCATTAGCGTACTACTCCAGTGTACAGTTGAAGAACACTGAAGGGCAAACCATCATAAACAACCCAATAACACTACACACAGCCACTGGGTCCTGCTCAAGTGCAAACCACGACTGTTGGGCACGCATTAACGCACACGCATACACACATCGGACCAGACGTACCGTAAGCACATGCTCCCCTTCGCCCTGTTCATCCATTTAGACTAAAACATCCGCAAACCAAAGGCAGCACGGATGTTAGCCAGCTCCTTTCTGATGGTTATCGCTATAGTGGGATGTGTGTGAGCTAAGCGCTAACAGAGATACTGTCGCACTTGTCTGTTCCCTCTTCCTCCGCTCATCTCTTTATACAGAGACAGGAAGAGAGAGAGAGGGAGAGGGAGTGAGCTGCTTCAGAACACAGTGCTCTGCTCCCTGTCAGCCCGCTCTTTGCTCAGCAGCCAATCCCACCATGCCACCATGAATATTTTATTCACCCAGCCAAGAGCTTAAAAATACACACATGCAAACCTTCACATGGGTGACATCCACACACACACACACACACACACACACACACACACAC
>JAPQRQ010000003.1:30032710-30044125 GCA_037367365.1 Apogon talboti | reverse complement strand
TTAAAAATACACACATGCAAACCTTCACATGGGTGACATCCACACACACACACACACACACACACACACACACACACTCACATTTGGAGGACAGGCAAATGCTCACCCGCTGAGGTATTCAGGTCACAAATGAAGACCTACCACCAACACAGATAAATAGAAACAAGCACATGTGTCGGCTAGGCATTCCTCAGAGGGTGCAATGAAGTGAAAAGGGGCAGATAGCAGTGTATTCATTGAGATTCCAAACGCCACTTTGACATTGACAACCCGAACCACAGGCTCAAGGTTAGACATGCCTGTCAACGACCTGTAATATGGCAAAGAACTATGCCTCCATTGTTTCTTGACCATAACATGACCCATTAATTCAACACGAGAAAAATAAAACCCATAACATTTTCAGATAAATACTCCAAAAAACAGAGGGAAAAAAAGAGTCGATTTAAATCGGTGAAACACTGGAAACCCAGACAGACTCTGTGGCTATGTGAAATGTGAAGTTGGTTTTCAACAGTCTAACCACTAAGCCATAAAGGTAAATGTGAAACCAAACCTATAATTACCATACTCCTCATAATTAGGGATATAAAACAGGAGGGCAGTTGAGCAGAAAGGGTGACACCTAATGGCTGATCAGACACTGGGCCTATGCACCAGGTAAATGTGACTGTCTACTATACAAAAGATCTCAGGTTGGTCAAACGCCATATAAATGTGTAGAATGCAGCAAAACCACATAAACTGACAATGTGCACAAGATTTTAATCACTATATTGACATGCTGCATGAACAGAATGCACAAATGCAGCATGCATGCACATGTAGTTCATACAGCTGTTGTCAGTTCTGGTGTGGTAAGACGCACTGGGCTAAACATTTTTAACTTCTATAGTGAAAAATAAATTGAAATGTATGTTAAAATTGGTTTGTGGGAACACTCCTGAGCAACTTAGGTAAAAAACTGTATGAGAAGTGCATGATGGGTGACAAGTATGAAAGTAACCAGTGCTTTACATTGTCCGTGAAATCTTTTACTTCAGGCATGTTCCATGATACATTATTCTACATACTATATATCTAATAGTTGCATCTTTTCATCGGATACGAATCAGACAAAATGTTTTTGGCACAGGTCGACATGTGCAGGTCTCAGTTCACATACAAGGAGGATTAGAGGTCAAAGAATAATTCCCCAAAGTCTCATTCATTAGCCATTCTGTTTAATACCACCAACAACCGGAAAACAACTACCAAGACTCTTGAAGAAGCTGGCAGTGCAATGGGGCTGATGGGGTTTTCCAAGTTTCCCTGTAATAGGATGTCCTCTCCAATCCTCTTTGTAGCTACAATAGAAAGAGGCATTATACTACTTTGAGTATTATAATCTTGGGCCCTTCGATCAGCTTTTCTGGCTTTTACATTAAATGTTTTTTTGCATTAAATTACCTTTAATTGCACTGTCCAATAAATTCCAAAACTTCAAACTTCAGCTGCTTTGGTGAGAAGTCATATTATAATCATTGTTGGCAATATTGCAATTTGCGATTTTCAATTTGCATCTACTTACTTGGTTGTCAGGGAAAATGAGCAGGGAATACTAACATCTACTACTAGTTTTGAAAGGTTTTGCCATGTATTTTCTCAGCTCAGATACAAGTACCATAAAGAATACAAGATAAAAAAAATACCAATCTATACCAACTGTGAAGTACTATGCAAAACATACAAATGACAAATCCAGCTAAATATGGTGCTTTGAATCACACCCTTTTGCAATTATATTACTGCACAAGATTATAAACAATTACTTGTACAATCCCACTTCTGTCGGTAACAGTTGGAGATGGTGTTATTTGAAATTTAATACACTGGCTCCACAGTTAAGTAAATAGGAGGCAGGTCTGTTCATCTAGACCCCAAGTAGCAATACACTTAAATGTGTGTAAATATGACAAATGAATGTTCAAATAAAAATCACTGACTTTTACTGTACAACTGAGTCATTTGATTGAAATACAACTTTCCAATGAATCAAATAAAACTAAATTCATCTCTTAAAAATGTTACTCACTTCAAAAACCAAATGAAAGCTCGTTCCTCCAACACTGTTTATTAGAGGCTATTTTCGGAAAAGAACATTTTATTCCAACAAAAAGTGGCCTGCACACCATGCTAACAACCTGCTGAAAGGCTCTCTGTTTTGTAGGCCTATTAGAATATACCTAATTCTTTTTATCGTATTAACATAATAGTATAGCTGAATGGAACAAAACACCACCAGAGTGGAAAAGAGGCTCATTTTGTGTAATTACCCATTCAAACTAATGCTATACACTGAGTAAGCTTCATAAAACACTCACTAACCCTGGCAGTAAGTGCTGGTCCAATAATAGTGCAGGTCAAGGAACTCATACTGGCTGGACTAAAACCCGCTTTTAGTAATGGGACGACAGGATGCACAAATCCCTTTTCCTGTAGGCAGTTTGGCTCACATAAGATACAGGTCAAAGCTTTAGTGTAAGCCCAACCCAAAAAATCAGAGTGTAAATAACATGGGAATACCTAGCAAAAATAAAACAAAGCACTAAAGTGTAACATCCTGATGCCCCCAATTCAAGCTATTCAATGAATTATCTTTGACTGATGACCATAACAATCAAATGAAAACCTTTTCAAGCCATGTGCCAATTTTTGTATTGATGCAAAGGGGCATAATTTAATAAAAAGATTAAGTTCATAAAATACTACTGTAAAGCTACAAACAGAACATTAAAACAACATTAAGTTGCCCGACAATCGATTAAATAAAAGTTTGATGCTACATAAGCACTAAGTTGTTATGCCCATGGGTATAATCTGATTAAACACAACAGGCTGCAAATATTACAGAAAAAAAAATGTGAGCACTCTGCAATAAAACAGCAATAAAATAATCTGTTCCACTGTGGCTTATTAAAGGTCATTAAAACAAAGGATAGCTCCTGTGAAACACCATAAAGCTGGAAGTCATCATCAGCAGAATAAAGGCATCACCAGGGTTTGAGGTGGAGGTGGCAACAAGATTAAATTCACTTGACTGAACAAGAACAGAAAATAATAATTGCCACATTTAACCTAGGGATTTACCGATCCGATACTGATGTGGAACACTGATCCAATACTAACCCAAATAATGGATCAGATATAGGTGAGATAAATCAGTCTATTCATTTCTGTTATATATTATTCAATACACAATAAATGGCAATATCCCAGCTTATAAAATCTAATACTGAGCAATAAATAATTATGGCCAAAAACCCATTAACGTACTTCAGTGTTACCAGAAAGTAAATCTCATCTTTCACCAATAAAGGATCTGAACCCTAGAGACACAGTATTTCACACTTGTTACACCAATAATACTTTCTACCAAGTTGTGGGTGTATCATTATTATGCATTTTCTTAGACAAAGTTAGACGGCAGTGTTTAAAGTGAATGCCGCTTTCTTAGTTAAACAGTGGCCCAGGTCTGTTCCATACAGCGATATACAGATTAATTAAACACTGGTACTGGATCCATACTCAGTGTTGGACCCTGTATTCAGTGGATCCCTAGCCATAACTGTACTGTAATTAACTGTTGCTTAACTACTAATTAAGCAATTAATTAAAATCAGGGAATTAAGTTACTGAGATGACAGATTTACTGAGCATGTCTCATAGTTTAGAAAAGGATCAATGTGGTAAATGGTTTAAGGTGTTAAAGCCTCCTTGATACAGCACTAAACTCTGATGACATAGTTAGAAATCAAGTGTTTTCCATGGACATCAGAGTTGTGTTGAGACCTGGAAGTGGCTGCTCTGTAAGTTTTAGAGTTTTATTTCTCATTCTCTTTTCTTCAGATACAACAATAAAATACAGGAAATATGTGCACAGCCTTAAAAGACACATAAACTGAACTAAATGTGTTCTAAAGGTTGAAGTCACTTTTTAGTGACCCCTGACCCTATGACAACAATTAGAGACATTTGACGTGTGTTGAATGAAACCTGGTTTAAAACATCAGAAAATCAATGCAATAAATCTCTTGTCTGACATGTTAAGTGCAAAGGGAGGTCAAACTTTGGTTTATAGAAGCTGTTTTTTCCCCTGAATCTTTTGTTTTTACTGTTGTACATACTTCACATATATGCAGATTAGATCTTAATACAGAGACTGAAAGTTTTGTTTTTACTGCTGTCCATACTTCTCAGGGAAGTGAGACTGACAAATACATATGTGGTCATTTTAACTTTGCTAAACCCACAAACCTAATGTTGGACTCTTGCACAGTACTACACGTTGCATACTTTGTTGCAATCAATAAAACATGCAATATCTTGCATTGTTCCATGGTAAACATTTAATAAAAATATAAGAGGGTCCATGGGAAGGTCTTCTGGGAGATTGTTTTTTCAGTTCTCTCCTTGCTCTTTGAACATAACCTGATAATACTTCATTTATAGATCAGTACTTTACTCAAGACACCTAAGCATTCAGAAAACTAAGGTAAACTCTGTATACAGGCAAAATCCTGACCACAACTACCACTCAATGCCAATAAGCTAAGAGCATTGTTATTTGAAAAAACTTTGAGTTATTTTGTTGCACTTGGGTTAACATCTTAAGCCAGGGTTTTCTATTATTGTGTAATAGTAAGCATACACAGGTTGAACACTCCAACTGCAGCATAACACTGGTGTGATCGTCAGGATGTGCATTTCCACTGACAAAAATTCAATAAGCCAAATTTTATTAGGCATAATAACATTGAATTACGTCCTAAACTGTCCCAGTGGCAGATCGAATCCACCTACTGCTGTGCATGGGGGACAAACACACAGCTCTCCACTAATACTTATTTCATTGGGCAGTAAACAGGGTCAAGTTTCCTCCAACACATGCATGCTCATGTATGTCCAAATACCTTTGCTGATATGGAACAACACCATGGACAACCCATCGGTGTACACCCTCGCTTTAAACTTAGCTCCGTTTCTTTTTTTGGGCTGGTTAACGGTTGCTGTGTTCGATGTGACAAGAGTTCAACATCTCATCTGTGACTGTAAAGTTACACCCAGCAGACAGGATGTGGCTCTACTCTCACCCACGAAAACTGGTGAGACACAGGCATGAGTTTGGTTCTGACTCTATAAACCTGTTGTAACTCACTGTGGGAAAATCAGGCTTCTTTCAGCTCAGCTTCTTTTTTTCCATCTTCTTCTTGCACAAGCTCTCACAGTAAATTTAGCAACATTTCCTGACTTGGAAATGTCACAGAAGAAGGTTGTTCTATTTTGGGCGGATTTGATGCAAATGAGGCTGTATGTCTGTGCTCTGAATCTACCTGCAGAACTTATCAGCTGATTATTTTGGACGTACATGGTCAAGTAAGGGACCTGTTAAACGTGACAGAAAATGAGACAAAGGGATTATAAGCAGACAGTCATACAACACTATATCTAATGTCAAGCTCAAAACAAATATACGTCCACTTTGTTTGGGAGCTAAAAATTGTTCATTCACTGTCGTATGTGAATGTTTATGACATTGTTTGTGTATAGCTACTTCATTAGCCAACTGAAAATTACATGGAGGGTGAGCGAAACGGGCAAAATGAACACGATTCTAGAAAATACATATTTACAGTATATGAATGGCTTCGCTGACTTTTTAAGGAGCCTGGTTATGATTCATACCCATGCCACGTGTCAAAATTAGAAAGCCGGCTAACAATAGCTGTAGCCGGATGGTGCCTCATCGGATCTGACTCCAAGCATCCCTACGAGTACTTCTGCTAATATGAGGGAAAAACGGACAAAGAGGCACACGAATGGAACGGTGGGCGGGCTAACGGGTAAACTGCGCCGGCTGGGGTACTCACTGTTCTCAAGAGTGGCCTCATTTGCTCCAGGGGTTCGTCCATTTCACCTGCCGCCGGTCCTGTGGCCACCGTTAGCTGGGTTTATTTGCCAGTAACGCGGCAGCGGAGACCGGGCTGGGTAAACTATGAAGACTCACTCAGCTTTCCATAGCGACGCCCCGAAGCCACGCCCCCCAGTATGATTGACAGTGATTGATTACCAATGCGCTTTTAATACCCGGCGTTTTCAGCCAATCGTATTTGGAAACGTCAAGATAGGGCTGGAGGTTGTTTCCTGTTCGCCCCACAGTCCCAAGCGGGCTTTTTGTATGAGGCATTTCTTTAACCTCCATAACCCAGACTTGACCTTCCCTGAGCATCCTGATTCCTATGTAGACTGAGCTGAAAAAAGGAATTTCTAATCCGAATACATTGTTACAAGTTCTAGCATGGAATATGAATTTTATCAGATCAGATATGAGGACAAGGAGGTCTACTTTGGAATACTTTGCACTGTAGAGCATCATTTAACTCATATGGCCAAAAACCAGCACATAAAGTCCAGTTTGATTTCAAGCAGGTCGAATCAGTAAAACTAGAATAATAACCTATAAAATATCAACAGCCTGAAATATCTCAACAAAAGTAAGTGCAATTTAAACAATATTATGCCTGTTACCAAATGCTTTGGTGTCTTTGTAGATCCACTGTGATCTGTACGTTGTAAGGCACATGTGTAAAAGGTAAACTGAGGCATAATTGTTACAATTCCACTAAAGGATAGTTTGTAGATGTACAAATTTTCATAACATTGATTTTACTTTTTCACAGTAAAACCTAGACAAAAATTAGGAGCTGACATTATTTCTAGGTTATTATGCTGTTATTTTACTGGTCGGGGCCACTTGAGATCACATTGGACTAAAATGAGTTTGATTTTTTTATTTTTGTAGTTTACTGTGACAGATAAAATATTATTTTCATATTTCAAAACCCATTCTGCCCCTTCCAAAGTTCATACCAAATGCAGAATATGCTTTTGTTTTGTTTTTGTTTATTACATTGACGTAATAACAATTGTAGCTTTTCTGGTCATAAGGTTACAGTGTATCTAAACGTGGTGGCCAACTATCCACGTAATGCAGATTGATTTGTTTTTATATGGAATATGTCGCTGAGATGTTGACCCATGTACTGTTTATATATCACATAATCTCAAATAAGTAAATGGCTTCTTTGGGTAAAGGACTGTGCATCTTTTCATTTGTAGAGATGTCTGTTAATATCTGATTATGACCACACTAGAGCAAGAATTTGCATGAAATAAACACAACATAACTGAAGTATAAAGATCATGTCTGGGGGGGATGTCGATATATTGTGTAATAAATACTTCTGACCAGCAGATGGCAGTACTGTATCAATTACTTCTTTCCACTCTTGTTCAACAACAGCAGACTGAGAAATTTTCAACTTGCTCCTTATCATTTATTTCTAAAAATCGATGGGTTATTTAAGTTGTTGTCTTTAATTTTACAAAATATGCAACCAAACTGATAGAGACACAACAAAATGTTTTTTTTGAGCAATCTTATAATTAAAGGTAAAATGTAAAGGTATTTCAAGCCTCTGGATGAAACGTAGATTTAAGGAAGTTAGGTTTGTATGGTTACATGATGAAATAATTATGACTTTTGCAATTCCTTGTATTGTTCTACACCAGAGAGCCATTATAAGTTAACTTTTCTTCTAAAACTTTAGGGATTAGTGCAGATCCTTGAAAATAGAAAGCTCTGCCAATCACTAAACACCTTAAATAACAGTACAATGAGAACAGAGATCATGCAGGTGCAAACAGTGAAAGTAGGATGCTCTTTCAGGAGAGCTCATAGGTGTCTTTCCTTTAAATAGAGCCCGTTCCTCACCCGCCCATCAACCTCAGGCATAATCACGCGGCAGCTCAGAAATAGAACTCCGAGGTGGGAGATCAAACTATCACCTCTTAATTGTACCCTGAGTCTTAAAGATGCTGAGAGCCCATTAGCGCACAAGAAGTGTGCTGTGTACCGCCCCTCAAACATGCATCCGCATAATGCAGCTGGGAGATGAGTCAGAAGTTAGACAAGTGGAAGAAGCACCACACAGGCATCCACCTGTGCTGGGACTCACATAAAGAGATGCAGACTGTAAGGTGTGGTGATTATGAAAAAGAAAGTTTTCTTTTTGGGGGCTTTAAAAAAATGCAAAAGTGAAAGTGTGGTTTGACTTGAACTCTTTGATGAAGAAGGCTTGTATTTGCACCCTTCAAGGTGACATCCAGTTTTGTTGTAAAACTTTTACAACTTGTACAAAGGTTATGCATGTACTGTTCAAATAACTGAACAATGAAAGAGGTGGCAGAATGGAAAGTGTAACATCAGTGTAAGCCACCAAATGAATATTGACTGTCATGTTTTGTCCGAGGCTACAGAAATTAAGTGTCCCCCTTTCCCACTAGGTTTAGTGAATGCTTTTTTTTTCTCCAGCAGTGAGGCCTTCTCACGGTGCCAAGAGAAAAGGAAGGGAATGTGAAATTCCCAAATCTGTTGGAGCGCTCCATCAAAGTGCCAATGCATTGATTTTGACCACAGATCTTTTCTGCCCGGCTGCCTCTGTATGCCCTTCCTCAAACATTGCTCTCTAGACCAGGGTCTTGTGGGAGTCTTAGTGCCCCTGAATCCTGTTCAACTCTTTTGGGACACAGAGGAGGAGGGGAGGGGTGGAGGCCAGTGACCAGCATGGTGTACCGAAATTGACACAGGGATGGGTAAATGGTGGGAGGGGAGGTTTGTGGAGATGGTAAATGGGGTGGTGATCAGAAGGGGAAGGTGGGAAGAGTAAAAGAAGAGGGTTCAGTCCTGTTGAGGTGCGTCCCACTGCCCTCCAGAGGGAACGGGGGTCTGAAATCAATGTGCTGTTAAGTGCAGCTTGGCTGCGGGATACTCTCTCTAACATTACCCATGCACCACTGGTTCAAGGCCTGCCTGTCCGCTGCACATGTGGTCTGAGGCCACCAACACAAGGCCGTTCCACGCCTCTAGTTCCTCTCACCTCTGTGCTCTCTGCCAACACTCAACGCCCTTCTCCAAACAGTTGTGGCCCTGTTAACTTGAGACTCATCTCACACTAGGGTCTCACTCTGCCAGACCTGTGAGCATTACACCCGTACTGTGGCCTGCCCACCCCCCCAAAAACTGATGAGAGGCCAGTTCCAATTGAGGTAGTGAAACTAAATAAGACAACAGACACCAAAGGTTTGCTAAAGGGGGGTCTTTGTCTGGATAATTAGGACTGTCAGTGCTTGTGACTCCCAGTTATTGATGCAAAACATACAAGTGTAAGTATTGGCAAAATCACAGTACGGCCAAGTACAATTTCCAAGTCAAAGGTGCTGCAATGTTTTTAAATAAAATGTCAAAACATAGCATTGTATAGAGATGCTGACCACAGACAACATGTGACGTTAAGGAAGAAGCTTACTTGGTTCAGACCTCAGAAAAAATGACATCTTATTATAGTAGAAACTGAAACGCATAAACAACCTTACTCATTAATATTATGGGCTTGCAAGACGTGTTAAACAATGAAATATAATGTCTTTCTTTGCAAAACACTCAGCTCTAGTGCATTCTAAATCTGTAACAATATATTGACGCCATTGTACACACATAATACAGGCGTTTTATGTCCTCATGATTTTCAGATTTAATATGACCTTGAAGTAGTATCTGAAACGTTGAAAGCCTGAAATGTGTAGACATAATAAAAAAATAAAGTAAAATAAAATAATGGCTGTTAATTAGATCATGGATGAATAGACAGAACAGCCACGAGACTCAAAACTGTCCCATAGGAGCAGTATTGGTGTAATGCTTACTGGCGTGATAATCATTTAACAGAGGTGACATTTATCAACATGTCAAAAGAGGAAATATAGTGTGAAGAGGAAACATAATCGCCACTGTCTCCATCTTGCCTGTCTGTAGAATACTTGAAAAGGGGTGTCTACAAAATCTTGACCCAGACACGCGCCTGCCTGTGGCTGCATTTAGTCAGTGAGAGCAGTAATAGTGTGTGACTTAAGGTGAGGAAACTGCCTGAGGCCTTCATCTGTGTTTAGATGTCAGGCCTCCTTGCGTACAATGTCTCTGCAGCCTCCTTGGCCTTTCTTACATGAACTCTCAACATGGACGGCCTGAGGGAAGGACACAGACACGCGGCTGTTCACACACAAAGCAGAAAGTAAGAAAAGGAGGACTTAAGTTTGTCTCATACACTATTAATTCTACACACGCTGCTTATTTCCCACTCTGCCTCCACCTACAACAAACCTCAGTCAATTAGATTGAACTGCCCTTAGCAATGTCAACAACAACAGTGCAGCAGTCAATTCTTCACAACCCATCCCATTGTGCATATCTCCTTTAAGTCAACATCGTCTGAATTTGTGGAAGCATGCTGTGGAGGTGTCTATTGATTACTGTACTTCTTGCATGAATGCTTTGCAAAGGCACAATCTATCGACTTGTTGCTGGATTTTAACGTCGTCAGGGGTTCTCGACAATTTCAGCTTATTCAATTATAAAAAATTACTATTAATGATCAAAGGATAAAGAATGCTGTAGAGAAAAAGGGATTTAAAGACTTATGCAATCACTGTACATATGCTCTAATATGTATTATATCAAGAAATGGTGTTCTCTTTATGCTGTATGTTCTTGAATTAGTCTATATATTTGTATTATTTGTCATTTGAGCCCAGTTCCAGAGACACTTAATTGCTTTTTAGGTAATAAAAGGGTTGACATATTGGCCCTAACATGATCAGATAGTACAAAAATGCATTCTACACTATTTTCCTCTATTTTCCTCTATCTGATCATGTTAGGGCCAATATTCAGTAAAAAACAATCAACCCCAGTAGTTTGACAAATGTAGACACTTGTTTATACATTCAGATGACAGAATTTGCCAAAAAAGCAACTTTTTCTTCACTTTCCTCTTTTTTGATACATTAACCTTTGAACTTACACTGAACATATATGGACATCTCCATGGTATGTAAATTAAGTATACAAAAAATACTTCATTTTCACTGAACAATGCAAAGGGTAACATTATAATGAATGGTGAAATGCTTAGAAAAGGTTAGATTTGGAGAAAAATACATTTAAAAGATCTTATCAAGACTTCCTCTTTGTATTTCTTGCTTCGTATTTTTCATGGTTTTCCTTGTCAAATTAGTCCAGTTGTCTTTACAGTGATCAGATTCTCATTGCTGTCGTGTCTCTGCAGCTCTCCTCTTTCTCTGATGCCTGTTGTTGTTGTTGTTGTTGTTGTCTGGTCATGATTTCTACTCTCCTCTTCACAGCCACTAATGAGAAAAGGTCAAAACGACACCAAACGGGCACGGAAACAATCATCAGATGCTCTGAAATACAATTTGCTGACACACACAAGTGCAAACATTTTTCTTCTCCAAGCATGA
>JAPQRQ010000003.1:30005074-30016594 GCA_037367365.1 Apogon talboti | reverse complement strand
GTAGTTACCGTGGAAACATCGTCATCTTCTACAACATTGATTCACCAGTAAAACCCATGGAGTTGGATCAATGACAGAGGATGGAAACACTTGGTTTATGTTTGGTTATTGATTTCTTTGCTGAAAAAGTCACTTTTTCTTCAGTTTTCTCTGTTTTTGATAAAATTACCCTCAACTTTAGTCTGAGTTTTTATGAACATCTACATGAACAGTAATTTAAATATAGAAAAATACCCAATTTTCACAGAAAAAAATGCAAAATACAGAGGGTAATATTACAATAATTGGTGATAAATCACTTAAGAAAGGTTAAATAGAGAGAATAATTAATTTGGGAACTACCATAAAAGTAGCACTGGGTCTTTATGGGTTAAGAGGCAACAGTTTCATTAACCAAGATGTCTGAATGAATCATTGTTGCATCATTTCTTCTCAAATGACTGAGGCCACATGTTCAACAACTGGGAGTTCTTTTTGAGGTGACTGACAATTCTCACACAGTGTTGAGCCACAACCCATCCCTACAAAGACTATTGCTCTGTCCATGCTAATTTGGGTATTTTTATAAACAGGTACCTTACCAATCTTGTTTAAAAAATGTAATCTGTCAACATAACCATTGTTTCTGGTGGACCAGTAGATAACATTACACACTCAGCAAGTTATATTCTAAACATCAATCAAAAAAATTGTTTGATTGTTGAAGTGTATTACAGTATGTAGAGGTTGCCACCACACCAGTACACATGTGAATTAGTCAGTGGGCACTGCGATCTACTACAATTAAATCACTGACTTATCCATCCATCCATATGACCTATAGCGAATATTTCATGTGAGAGTCCATTGCGCGACACAACAATATGCATGTGCAAATTAGAGTTTGACACCGTAATTTTGTGATCCCAATGTTTTACCTTACATGTTAAAAATCTCCATCCTAGTGACATACATTGTTGTTTAAGTGTGGATGATTGGCCCAAACATATTTGTACAGGGCATAAGCTTTGAGTGGATGTCCATTCATGATCCCCTCATCTGTTACCAATAAACCTGCTAAGTTGTAAAATCCACAATACGGTTAGATTCTGTGAAAATATCAACGATCTTTTCTTTATTTTTCTTTTGTCAGTTCAGGTAAATTAGCAAATAACAGGTCTTAGTTTTTGTTGCATTTTCTATTCTGGAAATGTGTTCCTTAAGTTCCCTCCCACAGTGTAAATGCATAGGGTTTTTGCGGTGTATCTGCCAAACATGGTGATTGACGTCTCGCTGTTTTGATTGAGGGATGTCTAATGCTTCAACAGACATAGTGTGTGATTAAAAGTCTTCTCGTCCAATGATGTGACCATCTGGCTCGGTGTGGTTGGCTGTTGTATCCTACACATAAGCTTCTACATGCAACGAATAGATTCAGATAGAATCCATTTGTAATCAAAAACATTTTGATCGGAAATTGATTTAAGTACATAGAGTCTTAAAACATATATAATGTTAACAGGATATAATTGTTATTTCACAAAAACCTCATTAAATTATTCCATAGCTGCAACTTTCACATAATTTAAGATTAACGTAAATGAGTGACAGTTTAGGTCTCGCGCTACTTACTGCTAGACTAGACTAGACTAGACTTCAGGATAATTTTTGCAGCATTTTCTTATTTTTGAAGGAAATAAATGATTATGAAACATTTAAAAAAAAAAAACTTTTTGTGATATTCTTCCAGTAACTGTTTTTCACAGTTCTAATGGATACATGGTGGGGATCCCCAGTAATGACCGACCTTCCATTTAAGGCATGATTTGGCAGAGGAGGAAACACCAGTCTAATACCTTCCCCCCTGATACCTCCTCCCTCTGGTTGAAGAATGTTCCCCACCTCCTCATGGGCACAACAAGCGATCACACCTTTAGTGCAGAGGCAGACAAAGGGGAGCCCCGGGCTGATGTGGTCTTCATATATATATGTATACAAATATATATGTGTGTATGTGTGTGTGAGTGTGCATGCATATGTGGGTCTCTATGTGTTTCTAGTGTGTTTCTCTGTGTGTACGTGAATAGCTGTGTGGGGGACAATGCAACACGTTAAACCAATGTGGGAGGTGTGAAGACAGGGGATCTGCTGCAGTCAAAATGAACAAAGAAGAAAACTGCTTTGGCTTTGTTTGCAGGTCTTGTGAAATCGCAATTAATTATGTTCATTGTTAGGCTTTGCTATTCGTTTTTGCTATTTACCTATGGGGTTCTTAATTGTCAGATGTCATGAATAATAATGAGAGGTTCTGCATGTCAACAAATACTTCAGAAACATTAACCGAGGCCTGTTGTGCATCGCCTTTTCTCCACAACACAATCTTATTTTCGGTTACGGTTGGAGCCGGTTTCATTATTGACACAGCAGAGCACATTGTGAAACTATCATATCAGTGTGTAATCCTGGGAACTTTGACATTTTCAATCTTTTTTTTTTTTTTTTGTAATGTGACGTATGTAGGTGTTGGGGGCAGTTGGGGGCGCAGATATGGTTTGTGGTACCTGTGTGGTTAGTGATATCTGGGAGTGAGTCACCAAAGATGCAGAGGATGTGAGTGGGTGGTCTCGCTGCAGCGTAAAGCTATTTTTTGTTTCAGTTTCTCAACTGGATTTCACAAATAGTGATTCTAAATCACATAGAGAGCATTATTTAAAGTCAGAATTATACTGGCAGAAGACAAACTGTGTTACAGGTGTGTGTTAGATAAATATAAAAACTGTATATAATAGTGTGGTGTTTGAGCTGGCCTTTCGATTTAGTGATTTAGGTAATGGAGAAATCCAAGAGCAAGTAACCAGGAGAATTTATTTAATATTATTAAATCCATTTTGAGACAGTCATTTGGACAGTTATTCATATAGACCATCCAAAGAACGATAGGTTTGATGTGAAGTCAAAAAATGTGACATGTTCCTGATACAAAGCTGCAGGAACTGAAAACAGAGAGGGAAAAAAAATAAAAAATAATTGAAGTTGGAACTACACACCTTGTTTGTGGACCTCTCTTGTAGCTATTTGTCCAAGTTTCTGTGTTAGAGCATAGAAGTATAACTAACAGTCACTGGATTATACATGTCAATCATGTATCTGAGTAAGAAAAGACAAAATAAAATACAATAGGCTGTAAGGTAATGGTGAAAATTTTGTACAATGACAACAACAACAAAAAAACAATCAAACCATGCCGCTATAAGTTTTTTGTTTATTTGATTTTTGCCCATACTGTTTTTATTTAGAGATCAAAACTAAAAAAAAAACCAAAAAAAACAAAAACAAAAAAAAACCTGACTGTAGTTCGATGATGGTGATATTATGTTATTATGTCGGAACAGCTTGGATCCCAGTGGCTCCATCACAGAAAAGACAAAAAATATACAACAAGGAAATAAAGATACATATATAGTACTACTCTCACACAGGAGAATAGTCAAGGTCCACTGGACACATTACATTTTGGAATAAATTTCATATTTTGTGTGTGTGTTCGAGTGTAACTTATAGGGAACCCTTGTAAACAGGCCCCTCCCAGTTATGTCCTATTGGACGTTATACTGGAATTACTATACTGGATTGCAGTCAATGGTGAGAGGCAAATACTTTTTTCATCTTGTTTGAGTTATGTATCATATTGATATTTGTCAGCTTAAAGGATAATTTCAGTCAAGTCCAGAAAGTCTCCGTTTGTTGCAGAACTGTTGATGTAGCAGAATGTGAAAATACATAAATAGAAACACAGCTTTCTCTCTCCACTGTCTGTTCAGAGTTGCAGATGATGTCTCTTCAGCTTCAACATGACCAGACTGTTACTGATTTTCACCTTTGTTTCTCTACTTTCAACTCTTTCTTGACTAATCAGGTGTAAAATGTTGAGGTGACGACCGTTTTGGTGTTGGTGGCGCATATAATAAATCCCAATATGAAAATGTTTACAGCTACAAAGTTAGCTTAAAAATCAGAATATCCTGAACAACCTGAAATGTCTTGAGAAAAATAAGTGCAATTTTAACAATATTACCTCAGTTTATTATTTACATTACAACTTACAGATCACAGTGGGTCGACAAATACACAAAACATTTAGTAACAGGCAGATTATTGTTAAAATTGCACTTCTTTTATTACATTGTAGGTTGTTCATATTTGTTCAGGTTATTCGCATTTTTTTGTGACAGGACAGTTGAAAAATGTAAACATTTTCGTGTAATTCTACTTTTTAACACTAAAACAAAGACAGTAAATTGGGGTTGTTCTTATTTATAGGTTATAATGGTAGTATTTTCCTGGTCCCACACACTTGAGATCCAATTGGTCTGTAAGTGGAATCTCAACTAAAATGACTGTCACATGCTTAATTGTTAATATCTTTGGTGTAAATTTTGCATTTCACAAATTCACCCCACGGGCCAGATTGGACCCTTTGGCGGGCTGCTTTTGGACCGCGGGCCGTATGTTTGACACCTGTGCCTTAAATTAAAGGTCAA
This sequence comes from Apogon talboti, assembly GCA_037367365.1. NCBI lineage: Eukaryota > Metazoa > Chordata > Actinopteri > Kurtiformes > Apogonidae > Apogon > Apogon talboti. Next base: position 30,012,074 of record JAPQRQ010000003.1, on the reverse strand, counting down.
AGTGCACATTTCAATCACATTTTGATTGATTGTGGGTGCATACGGAGGCAGAATCGCAAATGTGGTGTCACTGTCAAATACTTATGAACCTGACTGTAACATGCTGCATCTCATTCCAGCTTGAAACACATCATTTACCAATACTGATAATTCTGACGCTGCCATAAGAACACACAAAAGTCAAATCAATCCTGACAGTTATGAAGGTCCTGCTCTATGTCGCTTCCTGATATTTTTACCATTAACAGGGTCACTAGTTGCTGACTCCTGTCTCATCCCCATCTTGCACGTTAGCCAGCCTGTGTGTGTGTGTGTGTGTGTCTGTGCTGTATGTGTGTGACACTGCAGCCTGCTGGCCTTCCTCCCTGCCGAGGCCAGAAGGCATGCTCCCCAAGTCCTGCCAGCTTCACCACAGTCTGAGGCCACTGATGTCAGAATGGCAGGAGCTTGTAGGCGGCTGCTATTAGTGAGTCCTCTTCACGCCGGATTCTGGAGTTCCATCAGCTGGTTGTGTAACTTGTGTCTTGTGGGACAGGGAGGGAGGGGAGGGGAGGTGGGGGGAGCTGTGTATGGAGTAGGGGGGCAACTTTTGGCTCGGCGCTGAACCACGCGAGCTGTCCTTTAGCCACGGTCATGAGACGACATTAAGCTCATATTCAGACATCTTCCACCTGGAATTCCAAGTCTAGAAAGTGTATTTGAGCTTTAAACACAGTCCTGATTAAAAACCACCTCGGAACAGCTGTCCTCCCCACGTCTGTGTTTATGGTTCAGTCCTGCCTCCTGTATAGAGCAGCAGCAGGGGCGAACCATCACATTTGGTGCCCAGCGTGGGGGCGGTTGGTGAGCTGTCGAGCTCCAACTATCCCATGGAGCTTTTCTTCTGTCTTTTCAGTACAATTTTGACTAACCTCATTTGCATCTGCTAATTAGATCCTGTTAGCATAATTCATACACATGACACCCTTTTGAAGCTAATGAATAGATACATCTCCAGACAACTCACAAAGAGCATTTAATGAGACTCAACTTACGCAAAAATGCCTGTTACTGTGAAGAAGAAAGTTGAGAAAGAGAAAATCAGAGGTGTTTTACTTTGTACCTAAAATTCAGGTGGGAGTTGAATGTAAAACTTGATAATTCAGTGACCTGCAGTAAAGCGGTTTGCGGTTTCTATTCGTTTTATGCATGTATTCTTGTATTAGGTGTGCTTTTCTTTTCACACTGAATAGGAAGTTTAAATATGTACATGCATCTATTTGTAATGATATGAAAGGACACTACAGATGGTTAGACATGGATCAAAACTGTGATAACTGACATCCATCTCAATGTAGACAAGCTATATGCAAAACATTAATTTATGAATATTCATTAGTAGAAATGGTAAATATGATTCATCTTATACAGCTGGGTATTATCACAGAAGCCCTTGGTAGAATGAGGCTTCCTGTCAGGTTGTCAAAACAGGGAGGAAAAAAAAACCACTCATACTAAGTACAGCGTTAGAGCCGCTGATCTCTCCATTATCAGGACATATTCCTGATGAGAGTTCACAGCTTTTACAGTGATCCCCTTTGAGCTGTGTCACTCCAGGAGGTATGTTTCTACTACTTAACACAGCTAACCAAGCTTTTTAGTCTCTGCACGCTCCAAATTGGCAGTGAAGAATTAGGAGGAATAGGACATTTATTTAAAATTCACTATTTTTCAACTCATATTGATATTTGCACCATAATGATAAGTCTGTGAGATGGGTCTTTTGGAGTACAGTTTATAGTATGTATATATTTTATGTTTTTAAGATCATGACAAAAGAAATCAAATGTAACTCAGTTCTGTTTACTTGTAAATCTACATATTGAGAAATAAATCAAGTTAAATTACTTCCACATTTATTATTATTATTATTATTATTTATTTAAAAAAATGATTTATTTATTGAAGGACCGCAGTAAAATATGATACAGAGGAGATTCTATTTTTCAGTGGCGGACGTTAATATTTACCGTCCAAACTTTTTCGAGTTCCTTCCTGAAAATATTCTGTGATTTTACTTTCCGCATGAGATCTGAAATCTGAGTTACAAAAAACCTCACTGACATGTCACATTATCTGTTGTTTTAAGAATGCTTTTTATTCTTGTCATTCTTGTAAACTTGTAAAGTATACACAACCGGACTTATTTAATTTGTGTCTATACAAACCGGATATATCCATGTGCATTCTTTTTCATTTGACTTCAAACTGAACTGAGAATCTACTTTAAATGGACAGACATTTAGTAAAATAACATATTCAGAACAAAAGTACAAATATATTCCTTGTAAGTAACCTTAAAATATGCGTGGCTAATTCAGCCGTTTCCCTTAGATTAGCAGTACACAGTAACAGAGCGTGTTGGAGTTGTGCTGTCATTCTGGAGTGGAGCTCCACCTGGCTGATTGAGTGAGGACCCAGCAGGGAGCCTTGAATCATCTCAGCTGAGGCCTCATGGCTTGGCCTGGCTGGAGCCCTCATGATGTGATACCAAAGTGAGCCAGGCCTGAGTGTGCTTGTGCCGAAGTGTGGGTGTGCTTGTCTGTGTGGCTGTTTTTCTGTGCATGCTTGTATTTGTCTCTGTGAATGTGTGTCTATACATGTGTATGCATAGTAATGTGTGTGCATAGTCCATGCGCACACTTGTGTTTATGCAGCCGAACAAGTGCATGTGCACTCGAGTGTGTGTGTTTTGCTCCCGTCTGCTCCCTCCAACCGGTTGATCTTTCACATTTCGCACGGGCAGGAGGGACAGGAGGCTGCCAGGCTGCGCCCGGAGCCTGGGTACAGTACGGTTAGCAATGCCCGGCATTCATTAGCACCTCCCAAGCTGTCTGCACTTTACCAAACGCTCTAGCTAGCTAACATGCACTGGCTCCATGCTCCCTGCTCTCATCACCCCAGTAAAGGCCTTCACCATGCGTTGGCTCCACTCAGCCACAGCTGAGGCCTCCAGTCTTGGCTTGGGCCATTTCAACTTTGTTACACTTCAGCTTAGTGACACACGAAGAAGTCAGCTTTGTCAGAGTTCAGGGAACTTTATAAAGAGAGAGAATTACTTATTTTACAGTTACTTGCTTGTGTTTCACATGGGTTAATATGTAAAACCTTGAGCAGAAAATATGGATGAGAAATCATTATTGTGTATACCATGTTATGTAATGTGCAGCCATCAGGTCAGTGTGTTACTCATGATATACCATATGGGTGCAAAATATTAACATGAATATGCACTAAAGGAGGCTCATTATTTGGCAAAACCTCTAATTCATTAAAAAAAAAACTGAAGTTCAGCTCTGAACAGTGTAAAAAGGGCCTTTTGAAGAACACTGTTGCAAGTTATCCAATAATATGGGGAGGAATTGTATTCTTATGCAACACACTGTGGTGTAAAAGGATGCAAAAATTCTACAACGAAAGATCACACCAGATGCATAAGTGTTCATATACAAACATCAACACCCATTCAATACACTATGTTAATGCATTACTGACCATGAGTGGGTATAGAAGGCACACACACTCACTCACACACACACACACACACAGCTGGATTGATGCCGAGTGGGTACACTTGTTTTTTTTTTAACACTTTCAGTGATCATATGACTTAATGACAGTTTTCATGGTGGAGAGAAAGAGCAGAGTGGGAAATGAGAGGTAAAAACTCAGACCTATGACTGAAGCTGTGATTCTACAACACACAGCGTTACACAAGGTGTGTCTCACCTCATCACTCATCTCCTTGTTTTACACTTCCATAACTCTCATCTCTCCCTCGCTTCCCTTTTCATATGTTCTCTCTCTCCTGTTTTTCTTGATCCTCTCTCTGTCCCTGAGGCTCCACAGGCTGGGAATACCTCCGAGAGCTGAGACCGGGGTGCAAAGAACACAGCAGGAGTGGTATTTGCCAGGCTTGGCACTTCCTTAGCCAACTCCATTAAAGCCTGAACATTCTCCTTCTGAAGAACTGCTGAGAATCCCTTCAAACCAAACTTCTAAAACTCTTTGGGGTTTTCTTAAAGGTGTAGGCATGTGGGATCAGTGTCATAAACATGAATTAAATATTCCAGAAAAATTAAAAGAGTAAAAAAATGATACATTTTCAACGCTCAAGAAGTAACAAGGCTGTGTCTGATTACTTGAGTCTTCATTAGGGCACGATACAAAACACCTGCTCAAGATGAAACCTCAATGCATCATGGGATACTAATGATGTTAACCATGTGTCCAAGTATGGCTGACTAAGGAAACATGGAGAAGCAAGAGAAAAAAATTAAAAGAATAAATACATGAAAAACTAAAATGAAAATTAAATAATGCATTTTGTGGTTTCTGACCCTGTGATACACCTATACCAGTTTATTTTATTTTTTTCTAAATATTCCAGATTCAAAGTCAAATATTTAGGTGTCAAACTATCATAGTTAGTTGTTTTGTAGGCTGACTGCAGCACGTACCATTAGGATCATACAGGAGTCCATAAATCACATCAGCAAAATGCTTTTGTCTTTTAAAATTAAACTTGGCACAGATAGAACAGAAAATGTACCTCCCCAGGCTTAACTACAAGTAATTATTAGGAAACATTTGAAGGGCAGGTTCATTCTGAGTCCCCAACAAGTTCTTAAAATGTACCAGCCCAAATTGGTAAATGTTAAATTAGACATTAAATATGAGTTGGAGTTACCTGATCAATGTTTGCTCAACCATAACTCATATAATATACTCTCACTGTTAGTTGTCAGTCTCATTTTCCGTAACAGAGCAGAAAGCACCATAATGTGCGCCTGCAGGCTACCATTAACGCAGGGGGTTTAAAGAGTACGGTAATACGGGCTGAAGGTTTGTGCCGTGGTTTCATGGTGCTCGTTTAAGACGCACCATGTTCAATCTGTTCTATCATGAGCAAATGCATCTGTTACCCGGATTCACTGTAGCATGCTACACACCCTGACAAACACTTCTGAAATGTAGTTTCAGGCTAATCATCCCAATGGAAGACAACCCGAGAAAAGCTGTTCCGCGACATCCTGCAGCAGGAGGGGGCTAATGGCATACGATAGGGAATGTATTTAACTACTGAGCTACGTCATTCTCAATACACTCATGATGGAAAGATGGATGAGGAGTGAGCGGAGAATCTGGAAACTAATTAACACTTAAGTGCATGACGAGGCTGTCATGTCTGCTATGCTGAGGAGTTTAACAATTCAGCTTTGTGGATATGATTTTCTAATTTCTTTTTCTTCAGTGTAGATAAATATAGACTTGGAGTTTTTTTTTTATTTATTCACAACTGAATCATGTTTCTAAGTTGTTATGCATTAAGACTAAAAACATTTTATTTAATAATTTGCATTAATTTCATTTACATCTTTCTTTACCAGGAAAAAAGAACGGCATGTCACCAACATAAAAAGCGAGTGAGACAAAGCTGTTTTTTGGATCCGAAAACATCCGTAGTGGCAAAGCTGCAAAAAGATCACCGCTGACTTGAACTAATTTTAGGTGATGCCATGCGCGCAGGACAACCTGCTGAGCCCAAAATGGGCCTTCGCCATGCCATGACAAACAAGTGGTGGGCGAAAAGAGAAAGGGAAAATTGATAAATGCAGCAACCCACGCCAGTTTTCTTTTCCAAGTGAACAATACCATCATTGTTCAGCAGGGGCTCTGGCACGGCTTCCATGGTGGCGGTTGATTGTTTTGTAAAATCAACAACTTAGAAAATAGATTTCTGAGATTCCTGGCTCCTGTTTTCAATGTGGGTAGACTCCATACATCTTTTTTATTAAAACAATGGCGCTTACCACGCAAGAGAAAAGCAAGAAACAATTTATAGTTTAAGAAGTGATAAGATAATGTTTTTTTTTTTTCTTCTATGCAATAATTCTCCAAAGGCCTGTTTTCATCATGAGATTGGGCCTTTATTTGTTTCTGTACATGTGCAGACTGCATCATGTCAGTGCCGTCCCTCCTTCAGCTGAGTTTGGGCAGATGCTAAACACAAACAGCCTACCCTGTCCAGGCTCCGTGGATCCACCCCTCACACCACATTCAGCACATTCGGCCTTTGTCTGCTTTAATTGAGCCCCCCACTCCATTTAATGGTCTGTTTAATACTTATTGAAACAGAGCTAGTGCTGGAGGTTAAATACATCTTAATGCACTGCCTTAATCCTTTCACTAAACGAAATGTAAGGCTGGTTGAAAGCTGCAAGATTGCCTCCATTAATTAGGGGGTCTCTGTGCCCCCATCGTGCTGCTCAGCCAAGCCGTGTGTCACCGCCTTAAATGGTGGGAGAGGGCTGCAGAAAGAGAGGCCGCCGGCCGTACAAACTGCTAATACAACTGACAGAAACGGATAAAAGAGGAGCCAGAGTTGTATTTAGGACGGCATCAAAAGAAACCGTGGCTGAACAAGAGTCCATGAAAAAGCTCTTTGGCAAAATCTCACAGTTGTTGGTAGGAATGAAGATGAGGACAATAATGGATGATTTTTAGATTAGATATCTGATTATATAAAAAAAGAGAGAAAGGGAAGAAAAGAGTAAAGCGTCATATTGCAGTCCTCATGTTTAATTATAATCATATTGTATTAAAATACTGGACAGATGTAAATCACTAAGCGCTTTTACTTCTACTGTTTTTCAGGATTACATTGTCCTTCCTTAAAACGCACCTGCTTTCCACTTACATTTTCTACCTTGAGACTTGTTCATGCAAATATTAGTCAAAGGAATTTACCAGCTAGGATAATTTGTTTGTTTTTCACAGGGTGGAGAGTTGGCACTACAGCATTTTGATCCCTGCGCTGCTGTTCCTGACTCCTGTACAGAATGGCCCTCTCTCCATAGTGAGGCAGGCAGGCCCGGCGTTGTCTTGTCTGGGCTCCAAGCCATGCTCTACGGGTGAGGGCGTGTGGTCACAACACTCCTACACCCCACATTCCCACCCC
>JAPQRQ010000003.1:29983140-29998920 GCA_037367365.1 Apogon talboti | reverse complement strand
TCCTCCTCCTCCTCCTCCTCCTCCTCCTCCTCCCTTCCTTCAGCTTCTCAGAGATCCAACGGTGGCAGATTAGGATGCTGTCATCAAAGTGGCAGAGTGCTAAAACATCCATTAAGCTTTTAATTGAAGAGACGGTAGGATGGGGGAAAGGAGCATGTGATGTTGTGTGTGTGTTGGTATGACAGAGCTCGTCTTGCAGAGGTGAGAAGCGACAGAGACTTGTCAAAGGTCACAGTCGGCCAGAGGCCAGCCCCACTACGCTGTCAATCCACGCTGCTCTTTTGTGGAGGCGTTCATTGATGCAAAACACATCAACACACAGATAAAATGCACACCCACTCAGGCTTCTATTTACACCAAACCTTTCACCACATTATGCCTACACTCATATAGGTTTATACTGTATGTACTATTGGCATGTGATGGTAGTTAATATAATATGGCATGCACAAGGCTGGGACATTACCAACAACTTATAATGTTTAAAGAATCATTTTAATATAATGGTCTAAAAACTAAACAATGTTATTACTAAATATTTCATCAATGTTATCACAAAATATGTGTAAAATGGTTTATAAAGAATATTATTCTAAAAAATATATATAGTATTATTGGCACATAATTGCACATATTGCTTATGCCACTTTAACTCAATATCTCATCTGTTACTTCACTAATACACCTTTATCTATACAACCCCCTCCTGTTTATAGTTATATTCTATGTCTATGTTTATAGTTATATTCTGTTCTATTTTTTTCATTTATGTATTTTTTTTCTGTGTTCATTTTGCACTGTGAGGCCTTAGAGTTTTAATAAAGCTGACTTTCAGCATAAACCAGTAAAAACAGGTGCGTCTAACCTATGACAACAGATCTGAAGGAAAATGGTGCACATCGGTCAAGTCAGTCTGTTTCCCCATTAAAAGGATCTAAATTGGGCAACTTTTTCCTGCCGCAAAAATATTCTGGGAAACAAAACAATCACACTGAGAGCATTAAATGTACAAGTATTATTCAGAATGGTTTGGAATCAAATGTTTTCTACTGCAGTTTCAGTCTTGATTTTACACATATGTGTGGTGTTTGTACAAGAAAAGTAATTAAACAATCCAGGTCCCTGTGATCCTTAGTAAGTGTCATGTAGAACTACTAATGTCAGATGGAGAAAATGCACTTTTGATGATGAGAAAATACTGATACAGGAATGTATTGAATTGCTTTGATTAGTAAAAACAAATACTGACATTTTATTAAAATGCATAACCATATTAAAATTGTGAAAGGCGCTGAGCAAAGACAACACTTTTTCAAATTTACAAGTACAAATTTTTACACTTTCTTGCAGTTTTTTTTTCCATGTACGCAGAAATCATGACATATACCAACCTTATCCTTGGAAACATATCATGACAGTATGTTTTGATAAGAAATGGGTCAGTAATGCAGTAATACTGAGCATATTCTATTATATGTTACTATGTTGTCTTAATTGTGTGTAAGTTTTATATTCTGTTTGTTCTTTTGTGTTGTACTGATGTGCCTCTTGGTCAGGTCTCCCTCGAAAAAGACATTTTATCCTGGTTAAATAAAGGTTAAATAAATAAATAAATGAAATGTAGGCATGTAGTACTTTTCCTTCGGCTCTGTCCAGTTTCTGTCTCATTTCCTGTAAATCCCTTTAAGCTCATCGGTACATTGGGTTTTATGATTGTCACTTAAAATTGCAGACAATGACAAGTAAAACCGGTGTCTTATGTAGCTTAAGTGTATTGATTATAACCATGGATTTCAGGATGGAGGACTTCCTGTTTTGATGCAGCCTTTACTTCCTGATGTGTACATGTTGAACTGACTCAAACCCAGACCCTGCTCCGAGTTTCGCCCCTGCTGAGCGGTGGTAATGTCAGTGTTTGTGTTGGTCAGCAGGGTCTCTGTCCACACAGTCAACAGGGTCAGTAGCCCCACAGCAGGACCTGGACACCGGGAGAAACACGGGGAGGAGGCAGAGGGGGTACTACCTCAGGTTTGCGAGGGTTCCTCTCATCTTCAGATCCAAGCCAAGGCCTCGGATGCCAAGCCGGTCTGTCGGGCCCCCCTCTTGCTGCGGTTCTGGCCTCAACACCCTGCAGTTACGGAGGCATAAACTGGCATAGGACAACATAAGCTTCCTCGTGGCGCTGCATATGATTAACTGGACCATTGGGCAGCTTGGCCTGGGAGAGGCCCGGGTCCTGGGCATGAGTCCACAGGGCACGGGCAAGGACAAGTGAGGCTTTGCCAGGGTGGAAGCAGACCTCTCCTCTTGTTTACATTTCATGAAAAATTTTGTGCTGACTTTGAGCGAAAAGCAGTTTTATTCTCAACCGCATCAGATGGATCCTTCTGCCAACATCAGTGTCTCACACTTTCAGAGGCTTATGTATGTATGTGTAAAATTCTTCAGATGCAAGCTAGTCAGGTTTTTACAAGTAGAAAAGGTGGCAGTGAGTCAGAAAAATGTGTCTAGAATGATGGTTGAGGTGTCTCATGTTTAGTGTATATATACATTATCACTGAAATGGAAAAAGCCCGTTTTCACAAGTTACCATTAATGATTTGTTTTCATACTTATTTTCCTACTACTTTCACTACGGAGTTCTACGTTTCCAAAGCGTTTTAATGAACACATTTATAAACCTGCAGTGCTTTGACAATATTTTTCGTTGCTAAAGTGTAAAAAACAGACATGCCTGTGCAGAAAAGAAAGAGTTAAGCAGCACATTGATGGGTTTTAAAACAGCAGTCCAAAAAGCTGCCTTTAAACATGATCAAGTCTTTTTCCTTCACACCTCCAACTTCACAAGTGTGACTTCCGTCTGTTGCGTCTCTCTCACTCTCCTTCCATCTTTTTCTCCCTGCCTCCTCCTCCTCTTCTTCTTCTAGTTCTTTTAATGTGTCCTACATGCAAGTGCTGTCTGTTCTCTTAGCCACCATGATGTTCATTGCAGACCTTTTCAGTAGGTGATGCTTGCATTAAATAACATGCAACATACAAGTAAAGCTGAATAATTTCTCTTCATTTCGGTCTTTGATATGCAGTATGGGTGTTTATGAACATCAGAAAATGGACAATTTTACAGGTGCTGGTGCAGGATTGTCAACTGCTGAGTTCATAACATGCATGCCCAATTGTTGCAATAGCCTTAATGGCTAAAGACCTACGACTAATGCGTTCAAGGCCTCAAAACAGCAGCCATGTGACCAAGAAGAAACAAAGGAGTGAGGTTTTCTCTGGCATTGGAAGAAAATAAGTGAAAAGTAACAGAGAGCACACACTGAGCCTGTTTACACGACCGTAAAAGTCCGATAACTGGGAGTAATCGGATAATTGTAATTAATCAGATCTAATGCATTTACATGCACTTAAGATATTTGATAAACAATAAACCCTGGTTTAGACGCTCCAGTCCATTATTGGATTGTAATGATGGTAGATTCATACTTCCTGATGTCTTCCGTTCATGTTCGACTACGTCACGGTTTTAATTGCCTTTACACGTGCGCAGATGTAAAAGAATGATATAAATCAGATTCACCTGTATACATGCAGGAAGACATCGGAGTATTGGGCAGAAAACCAGGTGTGTTAATCCGATTTCTCATAATCACATTACTGCTGTTATCTGATAAAATGCATCAGATTATCCTGTTTACATGGTCACTTGAATAATCTGTTAACTCCAGAAATGGGATAATGATCAGCGCATTGGTGTGCATGTAAACAGGCTCAGTGACAGGTGTATGTTTGTTATGAGAAAACGACAATTTCACCAAAACTCGAGTTTTTCGATTATAACTTTTTGCACTGGCTAGAGGTGGTTTTTCGGGTGTAGCGAAATTGGTATGTCTCTCAAAACTGCAATGGACAGAGCTTTTTCCGTAACTAGTCACATGAACCAAAAAAACCCCAGATGCTGATGGATGTTACAACAAGTGAAGAAGAAGAGTTTGACAACAAACATGGCGTGGTATGTGTGGACACACCAGGAAACCCAATCATAGAGGGTAATATATAATAATAATGAATATTTCTGTAAATCAACGTGATATTTATGTTCGTCGCCATGTTTATGGAATGACTTTTCGTGACATCTCGCGATAATAAATAAAGAAGTCATCGCATTTGTGATTTAATGAAAAAACCGACATTAGGCACTTGTGTTTTTTCGACATTTGGTAAATATCGGTAAAGTTTTGCGCATATGTCCAATGGAAAAGCCACTAATAGATGCGTAAGGTTTGGGTCTTTATGGGTTGACGGCTTTTACAGATATTTGTTCCTATTGTGTGATCATAGAGGCAGACCACCTAAGCCCCCTGCTCCGTTCTCCCTGTCACCCTGCCTCCAGATCCCTCCAGCCCATCACTTCCCCCTCGTCCTCCACCTCCCTCTCTTCCTTTCCCTAAGGGCGATGTGGCATTTCTTCCCTCGTCCTGCCGCCTCCTTGGCCCTGCGCTGTCACTCTGGATGGCTCCTAGCATGCTGTGCCCCGCTGTGATTGAGCATTACGAGGTGTTTCACGCCTCCGTGCATTAGGCGAGACAGCAGAGAGGGCGCTGAGTAAATGATACGTATGGATCGCAAGGGCAGCAGAGTTCACGGCTGGGTCAGGTCAGAGGGTGTTAGCCAGCGGTCCTGGATGGTGTGGTAATCCATGCATACACACATGCAGGTGCTCACCTGTGTGCCACCGCCTGCGCTCAATATACACACAAACATCCACATATAGCATACCTGTGGATGCATGGATACACACGGCAGTGTTGGCACACACACACACAGATATGCAGTAGTGTGTAAAGTCATGGATGGATTAACTGGCTGACTTTCACTCAAAGCCGCCATAACATTGGTATTTATAGAGTTAATAAAAACATAACCAGATTGTACACTCTTTCCAGCCCACTCATCAAGTACCATCACAAGGTCTACTGAAGTTGATGCAACTAATTTTCACATTTTAAAATAGTGACTGCTCACTTCCCTTTGTTACCATTATCACTGCATTTTCTTAACAGAAATTCAGCTGCAGCTACACAAGGGCAAGAGCAGAAGTAAATTCTACACCCACTTCGCTGTGTTCTTAATCCATCTGGATGAGCATGCGAGGCTTGTTTGAGCTGGTGAGAGTGTGTAATTAATGTGCTGTGACGAGGGGCTTCTGCCCAGTGACAGTGAAAGACCACCTACTGGCTTTTAATACCGCTTGTCAATGTGGCCACAGGACACTCAATACAGGCCTGTTTGAGCTCAGGAGGCTGAATGGTTGAGAGCTATGCAGAGAGACAGGCATCGGCACAAAACGGATCACATTTGTTTTGGTTATTTAGCCGTTTTTTTAAAAAAATCATATCATTTAAATATTACATACTTAAAATACATTCTGCCTGAATGGATGCTCTTGTTGATTTTAAATCACTTTACTATATATTTATTAATTTTTTTAAGCGTCAAAACCCTTTTTAATATACAAACTTTGAAGCGCGTAAAAATACACACTTAAATATTTATACGCATAAATGGATGCAGTCACACGCATAACCTCAAAATGACATTTCGCTCACAGCTGCTGTACATCATATGGGGTCACTGCAATATATGACATGTGCTAATAGCCATTTGACCTTATTTGCAGAAAGTGTAAAACTGCTCACCGTAGGCAGATAATGTTTACATTAAAGCACGTTTTCAGATCATTCATTGAGAATATGTGCGTTTTTTTCCAGATCTATGAACTTGCTGTCAGAAAATGGTAACACTCTATGGTGAACTAATTGCTTATTAGCAAATAAAATAATAGCATATTGGCTTTAATCGTAGAAAATAATATTTCTCTCCTTCAATAATCCTATTACTTTGTATTTTACACAAGTAACATCATTTTTGTGTATGCATTATGATCTTAATATATTGTCTTCCACATTATAAACAGTTATTGTCTTTTAATGACACATAGTGAATGTGTGCTTATGCAGCAAAACACAAAATTGCAAGGTAATCAAGTAACAATTAACTATAATTAATTCTAACCAAGAAAATGTCAAATGGATGGTCTTACTCATCCACTAGTAGCTTAAATAATGAACTGAATTAATTAGTTCAACAGTAATTACAGGTTTCTGAGGGAAACAGATTTAGTTGTGGATGACAGTCATGCAGAATAAGGCATTAATGAGTGTTTTGTAACAGAGCTGGTATGCAGCCAATAGGTGACTGTGAATACCTGAATATAAAGTTTTAATGTGGTTTTACAGTAAATATTTCTGCCTTGTCATATTTCACTCTCGGTCAGTCGTGGCCTTTTATCGACAAACTCTTTACCGGCGCTGCCTTTTATTTTTATGTCGTACATAGTTTTTACATGGCTATTTCAGCCTGAGTAAGCAAACATGTAAGCACAAACATGCATACAACCAGCCCCAGGTTCCACTCTAACCCTTCACCTGCGTTACGAAAGACAAGACACCGAGTAGCGACGCAGACACTGGAGTTAAGTATAGCCTCTTGTTCAGCTCAAGTAAGAGACGATTCCTCCCCGCCCCCCCCCTGCCTCAAACACACACTTCAGTGTCTCCTCGTCTGTTATGGGAGTGAGTGGATGAGCCACAGCAGAGCTCTCCAGATCAATACAGCCCATCCAAGAGCTCTGTCTGCCTGCCTGTCAGTCTGCTTGATGGCTTGTCACAGTCTCTGGAGTGTCTGGAGGAGCTTAAATCTCTTTTCTTTTTCGTCCTCCTCCTTGATTCCCCTCTCTTGTCACATACCATACAAAGAATTCCTTGTGTGTGTTTATGTACTTGGCAAATAAATATGATGCTGATTCTGATACCTGGGCTTTCTTATCTCCGTCCCTGCCATTTTCCTTGTACCTCTTCTCCTTCTGTTATTTATTTATTTATTTTTTTTCCTTCTTCCTTTTCTATGTCCCTCTCTCCCTGGCTGCCTGCAACCCTGGGGCTTGACAAGCTGGCCAGGCCGCCGCATCTGCCAGCACATCTTTAGCGGCTTGGCAGTGAGGAACGTCCGTCACAGGTTGTAATCAAACCTGCCTGGAAACTGAGCAGNNNNAGGGAGGGGAGGGGAGGAGGGAGCGCGAGTGAGGGGGAGGGCCCCTCCTTCTGCCTGATTAATCATAATGTAATTTTAATTAAAAAGCACAGTGTCAAAGGGTTTAGCTGCCTGAGAAGTGAGCCCAGATTGCCACGCAGCAGCAACCCCCTCAGTCTGCGGGCAGGAAATGCGTCCTGACAAATCCAGGCGCCCGGGCCAAGAAAAACAAAGGCCACCATTACCAGGATATTGTCATTGAGGGAAGAGCAGGGGTGTGGGTGAGAGTTGGAGGGGGGGTGACATGGATGATGAGGGGACAAGGAAAGGAAAGACAACAGGGATGGGAGGGGATGGGACGAGGGGACAAGCAGAAAAAAGGTTGGGGGTCACACTGTCATGCCAACTGAAACTCAGTGTGAACACTTGTGTCATGGAAAACAGCAAAGACAGAGTACAGGCACAAGTGAGGTGCAAGAGATCCTGGCATCGTGTTTTGTCAAGGGTGGATATTATAAGCTTTTGTGAGCGATGCTGTAGGCCTTTGGATTTTGATGCTTACATTGGTTTACATCTCAGGTACACAAAGCGTCCACTCAGTGTCAGACCGGTCTATATTTACGCCACCTGAACAGGGGTTACTGCGGACCGCCGTGTCGGCTCCAGGCCAAGCTGCGGCTGAGGCGACGCTAGCTGCTCGAGACTGGGCAGAAGGAGTCGTGGTGTCACCAGAGGGAGGCCAGAGGGCTGCAGCCAGGGTCAGCGAAGGTTTCTGAGGAGACATGGGGTGTCAACATGGCTGAGTGGAAAGCCAAGCCAAACACTTGTGGTGATACGGCATTACCCTCAGTCATGGTGGCAGATTAGGCGGATTACAGACACGGGTGAATTGTATCTGCACAGGGGCGCCCCTAAGGCATCGTGTTTTGAAAGGATGCAAGTTTGCAGTGGTGAAAAAGATCTAATATACTGTACTTGACAAGTAATACCCCGATGAAAGAATGCATTATTATTAGAAACTTATTCATTCAAATTGCACATATGGGATGAAAAAACAGGTCTAAAGGTGTGTTTCACTGTTTATTTGACTAATGAAATCAGTAGGGTTTTTTTTAGAAATATAATATACAGCCCCTTAACAGAATAAATCTTTTCCATTTTTTCGGCAAAACACATTATTGTAATAATTTTGCATTCATGGATGTGCTACGTATTTCATTTTCCAACATAGACATAGGATGATCGGATACAAACTCAGGACTGTGTCATTTGTCACATCTTTGTCTGTGTTGAACCAAACCCTGGCATCTCTCCCATAAAAAAGTTTAAGAGAAACGTTGTTGTTAGTGAAGCCTCATTATGTCCCCAAAAAGTGAAATTTGATATTATAAAATGGATGTAAATGCATCTAAAAAAATTGACATGAAATGCATTTTTTTGGTTCTTGCACATATAGATTATATATATATATATTGTATGACTGTATATAGAAATGGACAATGAAATTAAATGTCAGTCTGAAATTATTGTCACCTCGCAAAGTTTGACATCAGTTGTTATCAGTCAAAAATAGAGCTACAATTAAATACATTACAAGAGAAAAAAAATCATTTATTTATTTATTTAAAGAGGTAGCAGAGAGTACTTTTTATGCAGCAAACACAATATAAACCTTCCCTATTTTGTAACTTAATCCCAGTGCTTCATCTACTAAAATAGTGAAGTGTGTCGTTGAATATTTTTTACTTAATTTTCACATAAAGAACTACTTTACTTATCATATCTACTTCATAACGTTCATGATGGCTTGGCAGTGAAGGAGCTGTGTACATTTCTTGAGTGAGACAACAAAGGAGATAGATCCACCCCCTGAGAGGAAAAGGGGCTAAAAGCTCAGTGTTCATACGCCTCATTCTGTTGCTCACTGTGGCTCCACGGTTCTGGGGGTGGAGTGAGGCAGTTAGGATTGGATGACCTTTGCAGAAGGGAGAGAGGAGGAGGAGGAGGATGCAGGAGCTGAGGGGGGTCAACAGCATCCGGGTGGGGTTGAGAGGGAGGGGGTACTCGGCTCTGAGTTTTCGGAGGTGAGAGACCGTGAAGGGCCCTCCACCGGGCCTTAACAAGCATTTGATTTCTCCCTCCAGGTGTCGTGTGCCTTACACTCTTCAGATGAGTGGTCTCTAAGCAGCATAATATCCTCTGAGGTGATTCCTCTGTGTGCAGCCTGAGCGTGAAGGAGTGAATCCTAAATCCTTTTGACAGTCAATGTCATCATTATGATTTTAGCATTTAATATACCATGAAAAGTATTAAAATGTCACAAACTCTATGAATGTTCACATATCTGCACAGGTTGCTGAAGTTTTCACTGCAAAACATTAGACAGGTAATACGACATTTTTTTTGGTTAACCCTTAAAAACCTGAACAGCCTCTGGTGACCAAAAGTATCTACTGATGTAAGATGTTTCATAGCTTCGGAGCCGCTGATTATATCAATACATGAAAATAAATGGAGCAAAATGCAGTTTCTTAGCTTTTCATGGTCATCAGATATGAGGATGTTCAGAGGCTCCATGTGGTAAACACTGTCATTTTCTGCAACTATGATTGCCCAGGAAAACCAAATGACAGTGTTTGGAAATGCTTTTTTCATGTTCAGTTGATGATGTATTTTGTAGAAAAAGTCACATTTTCTTCAGTTTTTATTAATAACATTTGAATTTACTCTGAGCTTTTATGAACATCTACATGATCACTAAATTAAATAAATAAAAATACCTTCAAAAATGCTAAATGCAGAGGGTGACATTATGATAAATGCTGATAAATCACTTAGGAATGGTTAGATGGGAGGAAGATGCTACAAAAATAGTTGTGGGTCTTTAAGTGTAACAGTAGTTTCTACATGTTTTAAGTGAGAAGCAAATTGTGTATTTCGTTGTCAGCCCTGACTTTAAAAATTCCCCCTTTTATAATGAACCGCAAACACACTGAAAGAAATGCCTCGTTTTAATTTGGTCATTAGAAGCTAATTTACTAATTTCCTTCACATTCATGCCTGAATCCCATCCAAGCCTGAGTTAATGCCCCACTTTTTGCTTTTATACGCTAAATCAACTCTATTGAGCCTTATTGACTAACAAAAGCTAACAAGTGTTGAAGAGACCTAGAAGTGCAAAGAAAATAATGAGGTCCCTGTATGATCTGATGTGGCCCATATTGCCCTGTGATCTACACAGGCATGCTCCAGCAGAGCACGCGACACGTACACTAACGAGGGTCTGAGGAACCTCCTTCGACACCTGGGGCTGGTGAGACAAAGCTCGCCACTGAATGGAGAGGCAAAAAAAGAGACAGATGACATCTTAAACAAGCATTAACAGGCAGGTAGCTGACAAAGCCAGCTCCGCCTCATTTGCATGTCAAAAGGCATGCTTAAGGGGCAGCATATGTACTGAAATGTACAAATGTGCAGAGAGTGGCTGCATTACGTAATTGTGTGTGGGAGTGACATAAAATCACACATGAACACAGCGGCAAAAAAAAAACAAAAAAAAAAAACCTGAGACGGGGACCATTAGGAGCGAGAGGCTGAGGACAAGAGTCAGAGCCACTTGCCTCCTCTGAGTCTCCTTTTCACCCACAGCTCCTGGCGCTTCATCTTTTTTTGGTTTCCCCCTGAACAAACCACCCGCTGGCTGCCTTAACCGCCCTCTAATAAACCCATCTGTTGGGTCATTATTGCATCCACAGCCATCTGAAGAGGGGAGCAACCCTGCAAAGTGCACAGAGAGAAGGCATGGAGAGAGGCAGAGGAGGAGGCGAAGAGTCAGGGAGGGATTTTTGTTTACCGCCCTGGTTCGGAAAAAGTTGACGGAGGGCAAGTGTTTAAAGAGAAGTAAATGGAACCCTTTGGAATAAGACAATAAGGCTGTTATTAAATGTTATGGAAGCCATTTGATGTGTTTTTTGACAGTGGATGAGGATAAGGATGGGGACAGGGAATAAGGCAGGAACAGGCAGCTGAGGAGGCATTTGAGCCCCTTTGACCTGAACCATAAACTATTATCTAATTATATGACTTTTATTGCTTGAATTGACTTGTTGTAAATGTAGAAATAGGTCTTGATAATAACTTTGATGGTAAAATGGTATATTCTGCCTCCTCTATGTTTGTCGCCTGCAATCAACTTCTCTTAGTAATTGTCTCATGTATAATTTTTCCATTTATGGGTATTTTTTTAATCATTTTTTTCCCATTTATGAATAGAACTATAAAAGATCTTGCTCTTTTTAAGGAGCTAATAGAATAAAATTTTAGCTTCAACTTAGGAGTTTCTGTTAGAATTAATTTGCTTTGTCTGCTCTGATGTTAAATATCATTTTTCAGATTCTGGTAAAAATCAGAAATGAATGCCGTTGACTTGAATGTATCAGCTTGAACTTTTTTCTCTGACAGACAACATGTTATATTAAATTAATAGTACATAATAGGGAAAAATCATAAAATCTTGACTGTGACAAGACATAGACGGTGTGTGCACAATGGTGTGAGTGCTTGTTCGCCCATATGTACTGTACGTGTGTGTTGTTTCATTGGCATGGGCAGCCAGGAAGGGCTGGTGAGGCTTTAACTTTGCTAAGCTTTTTCCTGCCAGGTCCCTGGGAGATCCCACTGTTCGTTTATATTGAACTTTGTAGGCCAGTGGCTCTGCCAGGCTCCCCTGCCTACTGCTGTAATATAGGAGCTGCTGGGGACCTGCACAGCCAGCACGACCTAGGGAGAGAGACACAGATCACACTGGCCCTGTGGTTATTACATTTACTGGTGTGTATGTGTGTGTGTGTGTGTGTGTGTGCGTGTGTGTGTCTGTGAGGAGGATAGTGCTTTTTGTCCAAAGTCTTTAAAGTGTAGGTGTGATGTCTGGCCATTTAAAAAGTGTTTGCTTGTGTGAATTATGTGTTTGTTATATTGTTATATTGCAATTGTTATATTGCAATATAAAACAGTCATTTTTGTGTGTCCTGTCTGTTTTGTCTTGCAAGTGTGTGTCTGTGCGTGCGTGGACTTGGCGATGTTCCTCCATGTCCTCTCCAGATCACACAGCCTCTGTCATAAACAGCCACAGCCTCTGGCAGGTGTTGCGCTGCAGTGCACAGATATGTGTTTCCCAAAGTGACACACGCAGACACGCATGTGCATGTACACACAAACACACACCCACACAAATATGAACACACATCTGAACACACTCCACCGGGAATCCCCACAGGTGAGCCTTAGAGGGCAGAGTCAACACCTTATTATTAAAATGCACAGACACCCACATGTGCAGATACACATGCATAACACACACACATACACACTGACAGCTGTTTAGGGTGTCTCACATACTACTGGCCTCTCATATGTTACTGGTGTTAGTCACAATATGAATTAAATCTAAAGATGTCGACGCAACAAATACTATAAAGTGAACTCCTGTTGGCCAAAAAATGGACAGATCTGAAAATGAAAATGCAGACAGTTCTGTTAGCTGTTCTCTGCATATGTAGATATACAGATGTCATATATTCAATATATATAAAGTATGGTCATTCAGTCTGTTTGATTATTCAAAATACACAAAAAAATACAAGTCAAAATAATCAGAAATAACTCAAATCATTATTTTATTATGATAAAAATGCCATTTCTTCATTTTGACAAAATGACTCATTAGGTGAATCATGCTTAATTAAATTATTACCTAGTATAACATTCACATATAAGAGTGAATAATGGAATTATTACTCTGTCATTTTTATGGTAAAATTGTACATTGTACAAGTGCTATAACATGGTAATTTTGGCTAAATCTGACATTTCCCTGAACATGTTTTTTTGCCAACTCTGGTGAGAGTACGTACAGTAAAATGATTATGAGTTATCATTTTTAATAACATTATTATGAGCTTTTTGTGGGAATATGGTACGCAAGGTGCTACTCCTTTTGCACGTTAACGTCACTTAAGGCACAATATGATAGAAGCATATATACATATTCAGCAGTTTGACTCAACTGTATGAACTGTGATCTTTACCAATAACTTGATAATGAGTGTCGACAGAGTGTAAATTTTATCAAATAAGAAAGAACATGTAAATTATTACCACAATTGCAGTATAGCAGCAACAATTTATCATTATTAACATAACAACAATGATGAATTATATGTGGGTTCATTATATATCATTACATATATACTGAGTTTTAGGTGATACTCTTTAAAATATAAGATTAAATCAAACATATAAACAGGACTTGAACTCCAAATCTCAGCTCTGCCAACGCAGATTGGAGACATAATTCCTACAAAGCAGTGTGTTTATCCCTTGTCCAGAAATAGCAATTCATCTGTGACTCTATAGTGCTATTCTCTGTTCAGGCCCAGCAAGACAGCACTAAATGTTCAAGTGGAGGTAAGTGCCGGCAAGTCCTCTGACAATACAAGCATGGTTTCAAGCTCCCGCTCAATACAGCTCCACTCCTCAGAGGGCACAGGGAGGAAGAGGATGGGGTGTGGGGGGGAGTACAAGGACCAGGGCTTGGGGCGGAGGGGTCAGGGAGTGTACAGCGGGGGACTGGTGTGTGTCTACATATGTGTGTATCTGCGCTGTGTGTCGTCTGTGAGGTTCTGGGTAGAGGCTTGGTACTCTCAGTGGATGGGGAGGATGTAGTCTCCTTGCTTCAGTGAACCCTCCAGACCGGCAGAGTGAGGAAGGTCTCCTCAAAGCGTAAGGCAAATCAAATCCCACGGCACCTGAGGAAACAATAGGGTTGAGAATATGGAAGGGAAAGAGCAAAATATGGGGAAAAATGTGCACTAATGCAACATTGTCAGACGGAGAACGTTCATTAATTTAACCTTATGTAAATGAAAACCATTGGAGTCCTTGGAAGTTTAACCTGCGGTCACTTCTAAATGGATTTTTCGTTTGTGTTTCTCAGTGGAATTTACCCACATTTAACCTTTCCTACATGAATTATCACCATTTATGATCACGTTAGCCTCTGCATTTTGTATTTTTCAATGAAAATCAGTAAGAACATATGTTCATGTTTGTAAAAGTTCAGAGTAAAATCAAAGGTTATTATATCAGAACAGAGAAAACTGAAGCAAAAGTGACTGTTTCAACAAAATGTATCACTGACTAAATGTAAAAAACAGAATCTACAACCACGGTCACTGATCCAACTCCATGGGTTTTACTGGTGAATTACTGCTGCAACTGCTGTGTTTCCACGTTCACTATGGAGTAACATCATAATGGGTCATATCTGATGACCATAAAAAGCTAAGAAACTGCATTTTATCTGAATTATTTACATGTATTAATAGGATTATTGGTTAAAATATATTAAACATTTTAGATCAGTAGATGCTGTTGGTCATCAGTGGCTTCTTTTTAAGTCTTTGGGGCTTCTTGATGTAAATATGTAAATAATATTCAATTTAAAATTTTTAATTCTAATTCTTTATTTATATAAATATTTATATAAATACCAAATTTCTTATTTTTCTCTTTATATTCTTTTTCTCTGCACTTGATTGTTGTATTTTTGCCCATTTCTTATCTTCTCTTATCTTATCTTATCTTAAAAAACATCAGATACTGTAATAAAAACGCTGATTAAAGAGGACACAGGATGCATCTACACAATGACGATGTGAAAAAGGTCTTGAAATTTTATCAAGGAGAAGCTGTCTCAGTGTGACAGAGGAAGGTCACAGTCATCTCTTCGACAAGTTGACCTCATCGCTGAAGCCGTATGACCAACGTGTCAGAGGCTCAGGTCACTGCAGGCGGCGGTGGTGTCACTGCATGAGTTTATCAGAAAGAACAGGGGGTGGGAAGGCGGGGAGACAGCATGTGTATCTTTCATGACACACAGTTAATCATGAGAAATTTGTGTTGAATTGTGAGTGTGAGAAAATGTGTGTGTGTGTGTGTGTGTGTGGTCAGCGACAGCTCAGTTTGATGATCATAGCATGACTCTGCGGACCACTTTGGAAACAAATTCTTCAATTTCTGGGTTCATGTTGGGTTGGAGAGTCTGAATAAATCACACAGAAGTTACAGTAAGTTGTTATGGTGGGAAAATTAAGGTTTGTGTGAAAAATGAAACAGACAGTTAGCAGCACTTGCTTTTATTGATAAATAACAGTGTAACACACCATTATATTACTGCTACAGTGTGATAAAATACTGACACTGGTATTGGACTATATTTTAGTATTTTCTCTTGTAATAAGTTATTGATACACTGGCACTAAATATCAGTATCTTTATTAAAAGCCATGGTGCAGTAAGCATGGGAGGTAAAGAGGGTCTAATACTCGACAGTTTTTTGCACACTGTTCCACCTCAGCTTTTACATTGCGTAAAAAAAGGCATCATTACAGGATGAATAAATACATAATACTTGGGTTTTCTCCATTTTAAGGACATTTTTCTTTTCTTACACAAACATTATGATGCATCATAGATCAGTGGTCCCCAACCCCCGGGCCGCGGACCAGTACGTGGGTCAATTGGTACCGGGCCGCACAGAAAGAATACTTAACACATTATTTCCGTTTGATTTATTATCTGATTCTGAACAATGTTTTATTTTGAAAAACCACCGGATTCTCTCCATCG
>JAPQRQ010000003.1:29946846-29961566 GCA_037367365.1 Apogon talboti | reverse complement strand
TCATGTTGCTGAATTTGTTTTTTTTTTTTTTCCTTACCTATCATAATCGCATTATCCCCTCGACTTTGTTAAATTCATTTTCTGACATTTTTCATTGATCATTTCCATGTTTGGAACTTTATCATGGGAATACATGCACTTTATGGGTTCTGTAACAAAATGTAAGATAAAAAAAAGACAGAAAGAAAGAAAAACATTTTGTGGAAATAAAACCAACATCTCAAAGCGTCCATGAATCTGTTTGGCTGGCAGAACCGCAAGCCTGGAGAACATGTTCAGAATTAATTGGATTAATGTGAGGAGTAGAATTGTGTGTGAAATTTACACCTGTCACACTCCAGTCAAATCAAACATCCCCTGTCATTGCTAATAAGTACCTTGGGAAAGTGATGGCACCTTAGGACTCTGAGGGTGAAAAAAAAAGATAATAAATGATACACAGAGTTTCGTTTTTGCTCATTAAAAGTCTTCACCTAAGCCACATACATCACACCGGCTAAAATTATTTTAAAAAATTAAAATAAAAGCATCAGTAAACATTCACAAGAAACCTAAAAGTCAACTAAGGTTTTTCAGAAATGAGTATGTTTTATGATATAAGACAAAACAGAAAAAAAGCATCTGTGAAACAAAAAGCCAATTAAGACAGCACACACTGGAACATGAGGATATCCCATATTTTAATGATAAAAAATACTGTTGCTTGTTCTTGAATTGGAGATATATTTTTTTATGTTTTTGGCTTCAATTTACACCTCTGTTTTACAGCTGTGAAAGGGGAATTCAGCTTGCATCCCTTTGGAGAGGAGCACTGGCAGCAGAACATTAGCTCATTTTAACGGCCAGTGTAATAATCTGTGCACCGGAGGGTCTCTGTTGGAAGCTCTATTTTTTGCACTAAAACATCGACAGAGGTTCCCCTGTCAATAACGAGACAGTCACTTCATTATAGCCTCACAAGTCATCCATTTATTATCTATTGGCCCCATCAGAGAATGACAGAACCGAGAGTCAGATGTTAAAATATATTAATCAAAGACGCACCGTTGTGTGAAAATGTAATTTTCTGCTACAGAGCGAGATATGTAATGGTTTGATTTGATAACAGATGTACATAATGTGCCCAGAGACAGAGGCATGCACACATTCTCAAGCTTACACAAATAGCTGAAGCTTATGGCTGAACGAATATAAATATAAAATAACAGGTAGTTCTTTAGGAGAAAAGAGAGAAGTGAAAGTATGATTGGTGCGAAAGGGAACCTTAATAGTGCAAAAACACGCTTCTATATTAATTACCAAACGTGTAATAAATGTAATTAGAATGGAATGTTCATGCTGAAGTAAACAATATATAGTATGTTTTAAAAAAATTGACAAAAAGAGAAATTAAAACCTTTTATTCTGTGGTTTTGTTGGGTGTATTGAATGTTAATGCAAGCATTATTAACACTCTTCACCATTTTTATTACTATCAGTTATTTTGTCATTATTTACAAGGTGTCCTTTATGCAATATTTCCCAAAAAACACATTCTAATGCAAAATTAAAGCAGGATTTGCTCTCTAATATAGCACTGCTTTTATTATGAGGGAAGATATCTTTGCGTTTTTCACTATAAATGTTCTATCAGTTCTCTCAGAATTCTTTTAATCAACTTAAAAATTCTTTAGTAGCTACTTGGACTTAAAAAAAAATTAAAAAGAGATGGCACAACACTTCTGAAGGCCTGAATGTGTGAATCCACAGACACGTCTGCATGAGCGTAGTGGCTTAGTGCCGATTATAGTTGCACCAAATGTTGAATAGGACTTTCAAAAAACACATTCACGAGAAGCTGTGAGAAATTCACTCACACCAGCGAATGCAAAAGCTGACCACAGCCAACAAAAGGAGCAGAGCAAAAAAGCCACATTAGCGAGCAGGCAACAGTAACTGAAGAAGAGGAAGGGAGACGCAGAACACCCAAACAGAAAGAGACAAAAATAACGATATATGACTTCCATCACAGTTTGCAAAATTTTGTACAGATTTAATAGTGAAGATATTTTGCCAAGGAGTGAAGTGCTATTATGAATCCTGAAAATAATGACATAACAATAACGGAGAGGAACATTGTAACAGAACTCTGCTTTCTTTTATTTTTTTTCTCCTTTTTTTTCTTTTCTCTTTTTGAACAAAATAAAAACCGACAGAAAACAAAGCAAACTGGCTTGCGAGTGGAAGTCAAACCTTAACCCGGCGAAGGCAAAGATCCCCGTCACACTCACAACAAGCAGACACAGAAAGGCAGCACAAGACCCCAACAAACCCCTTTCACATGTAATGATTATTCCCCTTCATTAAAACTGCTAGTAACCCTGTTAAGCTGGAATAGACTCACTACGGGTAATCGTGAAAACACTTTTAATCAACGCACAGCAACAGTAGAGACCTTGCTAGAATGCATTCACTCCAAATAAAGCAGGCTCTTTATAAACAGGCGCAGCAAAACAGCTAAGACCCTGATAAGACTCCTCACACTCTCCATGGCGAAACCTGCCTGTGAATGTCTCCTGACAGCTCCTTAGCCCTTGTTAGAGAGAATCACTTCCTAATGATTCAACCCAGCTTGGAAACATCAACACACACAAAGTAACACTTGGGCATGCAGTTTTACATGAAGTAACATAGCTTACACACACATGCAGTCGTTGTGGTTAACTGGATTTAGACATGTGCAGTTGCTGTGATAACAAACTGATACAAAACAAGTCAGAAAAAATGAAAGTAAATAAATCTAGGGCTGATTACAAAGGGAAGAGGGAAAACTTTTTGCCGCAAATTAAATATACAGAAGCACTATAGTTTTTGCTAAGATCACTTGATGCATCAGTTACCTGTTTTTTTTTTTTAAATTGAAATAAATCAAAATCCCATTCACATTATTTTCTGTTGGAGTAAAACAGTTCACACATGGAAGCACTTAAAAAAAATGCCACCTCTATGCACACTGTGGCTCACACAAATGTATGCATGTGCTTGCTCATTGGCACCCACACACACGCACACGCACGTGCACACATGCACACTTGCACACATGCAATGCGTGCTTACTTGCACACTGGCGCACACAAACAGGGCAGTTGACACATGGTATATCAGCAGGCGCAGTTCTTTTGTCCTCTTGCTAGTTTTAGCAACACCACTACTCTTGGAACACATTGGGCTTTTGTCCTGGAAATGAATGTTGCATTTGAAAAGCAGAATTCGAAGGTTTTTAATGAAGAAATGTGTGGGTTATCAGGATTTAATTGAACAAAAACAGTGCCTTTATATGTTTTTTTGTTTTGTTTTTTTGTTAATATAGAGTCACTTCTGTATTTATATGCCCTCTGATTCCGAGAGACCTGAGCTGCTCCGTCTGATTTTGCTAATGACCGGTAAACAATAACAACAAAATCAACGTGTGACTAAGATTTTTTCAAGGTCCTGTGCTCTGACTCAGAGGTGTTTCTTCCCTCACGAGGCAGCAGCTGCTATTTTGGTGATGATATGGAGCGTGGTGTTTGAACTTCGCCTGAGCTGTCAATCATGCCAAATGTGGGTGGGGTTTGAGTCATGAGTGATGTGATTTTGACAGGTATGATTCAGTGTCGAGGAGTAGGAATGCAGGTGCACACAGGCACAAACAGTATGTAAAATATAGACTTCAGAAATAAAAGTAATGGTGACTGTCTTTAAAGGGTTGTTTTCCAAGCCAGGCAGCGAGCATCACTAGGCCTGGATGAACCTGCTCTCAAATAACAAATAATTTTCAGCTCCCAAAGCATGAATTGACAACCTGTGTTGTTATTATTATTATCATTATTGTTTTTATTATTTGCTCTCTTACTTTCTCTCCCCCTTCTCACTTTCATTCACTCCACCCCTTTTCCCTATCGCCCCTGATGAATTTATATTGTTTAATTGCTGTTTATCTTTTTCATTGTAATATAATATTGTGATTGTTGTTGTTTGTCATAATTATTTTTGTTTGTTTGTTTGTTTATTTGCTTGATTTGTCTTTTGTTTATTTTTTTTTCTTTCCACTATGTCTCGGTAACTGTATCCCTAATAATAATAATAATAATAATAATAAAAAAAGACAATAAAACCAATAATGGATAGAGCTTTAACTAATAAAAATAAATAAATAAATGAATAAAAAATTAACAGCCTGACCCAACTTTACCTTCTTTTCTGTTTCTGCTCAGGTATGCTACCCACTCTCTCCTGTGTAAATCCATCTCATCCAACACAGGCTTATCCCACAGATGCTGTCACTCCTTCATCCTGGGTGTGAGAAATATGGAGGCCTGAGGTGCAACTCTATAATCAGGCTGGACTGTTGTGTGCCTCGTCGTTCAAGCATACGGCGAGACGTGCTGGTAACCGCCACAACCTCACAGGCTGCCGTGTGACCCTGCAGACAGGGAGCCTCCGACTCCACTTCCTTTTAATTGACTGTGGTGAACAAAAACACCAAACAAACAGAAACAATAGATGCACTCAGGCTAAGACTCATAAACAAAGAGCAACACTCTCAACACTGGGACGTGGACGGTGCTCGCGGTGGGCTCGCACAAATGTCAAACAGCATCAGAAATAGTGAAAAGGCAGATGTGACATTGGTTCTATTTTCACCTGCATGTATTGGCAGGAAAAACAGATTATGAAATACAGGCTTCATCCAATGCTCTGCGTGTGAACAGCAGATTCCATGGCTGAATCTTTTTCTGTCTGTCTTCCCCACATGCTCTTAGCAGCGCTCTTAACACCTACAATTATATATTTATATATAAAAAAATGAAAACATGATTGGACCAAATTACTTACATCTTGCATCAGTCTGTAAAAAGCTGAACATCTTGACACTGGCTTTTAGTGAAGGCTGCAGCTTCCCAGGAGTATGGCACGGCATTGGAATGGATGAAAAAAAGCTTCACCATTCCTCAAGATCCCTCCTTTAAGTTGTTGTGCCTTACACTGTAAAGCATTTAAGTTCTTTATAACACTTTGTAATGTCACAAAAATACATCCTGCATGTTGGATTTAACCGTGCATTGAAGAAAACCCACAAAATAGTTTCTGAATACTAAATCACAATCACTCAATCCCATCGACTGTGATGCTGAACACAAAACAAGCATGTTTAGCATTGTAATGATTAATTTTGGTCTGAAGTAAACAAAATGTTCTCAACAAACTTCTAACTATTTAACAGTTGACTCTCCTCAAGTGGCTCTCTTGCTCCATGCCTTCAATCCAAAGTCTCAAAGTGCCCCCTAGTGGGTGTTTTCTGATCCTGCTCCACACATGGATGCAGAAGTGGTAACCCTGTAATAAGGTCTCTGAAGTTCACTGTGTTAATTGAGGCGGGCATTTTCAACATGGGATCACAGGATAACACTCGGAGTCAAACACAGTTGGAACGCATTAGCTGTTTGTCGTAATGTAAGAAACTGTGAAGTGTCTGGGAGGGTAAACTGACTATCCATACTGAAAATAAACAAAAACGGGGTGTTGTAGTGAGTCTAAGGCACAAAAAAACCTATTAGGGACGTGAATAGATTTTATACAGATTTAGATTGATGAAATATAAGCAAATATATAGTATTTAACTTACATATTAGAGTTTTGATCCATTACTAGCCATCGTTTCTGGTTTATATTTGCTCACAATAGTTGCTGCTATGCTGTGTGGACAGCAGGAGTACGTAGTTTTATTGCAGTACATTGGGTTTTGATACCAAATTTCTGTGTATAATTTAATAGAAGGAGCAACAACAACAAATAATATTGCATCATCTGTCCCGTTCTTAGTATACCTCAAGTGCAGATGTCCATTCTTTTTGTTTTCCTTCTTTTTTCATAATACTTTAATTCATACACACACTTAACTCATCCTTTTCCCCCCTCTCAAATGCAATCTTCCGGCATTTCCATTTACACTGCTGCTCACAGGGAGAGCAGGGGAAAATCTGGACAGTCTACCCAGAGCAGCCTCCAAAACCATTGCTCATGGATAATACACTCTGTCTTTCCATCTCTCTGTAACTCCTTCCCACAACACAACCTGGCACCTTGTCCCACTGGCTGGCCCTGAAGGAAAACAATTACTAGGGAGGCGGAACAACAATACCCAGAAAACATCTGCTTGTACCGGCTGGGGCCACTGACATGCTTGACTGTGTCCCTGCTGGCTTACACAGAGGACACATGCCTGCCTAGAAACACTGAGGGGCCCAAGTGTACCGGGCCCGGGCTCCTGTTCTGCACAGAGCCGCACCCTGTTCGCCTGCCCGTCCACCTGCCTCACTGTCTGCCTTCTCTGGCAGTTCTAGCCCTGTTACAACAGACGAGGGCCCGCCTGTCAGAGCAGTTGTGCGTTTGGGTGCATTCCCGTCTGCTTGGATGAGATGTTGCACCAGTATGGCTCCTGAGTTGAGGCAGACAGGGAGGAGATTAAAGATGTGGGCCAACACCCGTATGAAGCCTCATGTTATAGCAGACGGCTTCTATAGAGTAAACACTGCACACAGATCCTAAAGACCAAAGACCAGAAAGAATGTAAATGACACACATATGAAACCAACACTGAACGGCTCCAGTGTCGTCTTATCTCTGTGGAAACACACACCCTCTTCCACTTTAGGCTGAGAGCAGTCCCACTTCACTGCATTAGCTTTTACAGAGCATTAGCTCAAATAGGCCTCACTCTACTTAGTGTTTATTAAGTTTATGTTGCCACCTTGTGGCCGTCACTTAGGCTTAGTAATCATTTCCCAGCAATTTCTGTGTTAGTGGTTTACAACCTGGGGGATCCGTTAAAATCAGTTCAAGACACTAGAACTAATTTTCCCCAAATACTTCTTTCCCCTACCTTTCTTAGGTTATTTATTACCATTTATTTTTTTATTATCCTCTACATTTCTAATTTTTCTGTGAAAACCAGGCTATTTCCTATATTTAACTTATTTATTTCGTAGATGTTCTTAAAAGCTCAGAGATCATGCAAAGGCTATTATATCAAAACAGAAAAAATACTTTTGTCACCAAAATACATCATTTACTGAACATAAAAAAGTCTATATTTACTGTCATTTACTGTCAAACTACATGGGTTTTATTGGTGATTGTTTCAAAACATATGTTCCCATGTTCATTGCTTAGCCTCTGAATGTCCAGATGGATCATATCTGATGCTGCTCAAAAACTGAGAAACTGAATTTTACCTGAATTATTTAAATATATTGACGGGATTAATGGTTCAAAAATAATTAAACATTTTACATCAGTAGATGCTTTTTGGTTGTCAGCAGCTGTTTGGTCTTTGTTCAAATCAGGAAGGATATGAACAAAGTTTGGAAAGAACAGATAATGAGTAAAAATGAGTAAACATAAAAACAAAACAAACTACTGGTTATTTAATATCCCACATCTCTGTGCCAAACACTTTTATATTCCAAATTCTTTACAGTAGACATGGAATAGGCTGTAATAAACCTATTGCTTACTTACTACACTCGACCTGGCTTCACCTCCATCCAGGCTGCTCTGCTCCTCCTATTGTACTGTACTAGAGCATTTGCTGCTTTCAAATGCCGTGGAAAAAAAGGAGTAGTACATCTCCCTCCTTTTTTTTGTTGCCTCTATGGCTATCAAAAGGCATACTACTACTGCTACTACTACGACTACTAAAATATCATGGCTATAGTATATGTATTATAATTGTAATGCTTATAACCGAAAAACTGCATCATCCATGACTACTTGGATGCTCTTTTCCTATGTATTTTAACCTGTTTTCACCCGATGTTTACTTACTACACATGGCCTGGCAACAACAACAAAAATAATAATAATAATAATAATAATAATAATAATAATAATGGTTGTTGGTGGTGACGCTTCTCGATAGCATACATATTTTAATAGTAACACCCCAGAAAAGCTACATTATCAATGAGTAATTTGAGGCTTTTTTATGTGTATTTTATAATTAATCGTGCATGAACACAACATGTATGTGACTTTCTGAGACACGCTAAAATACGGCAGGTGATACCATTTTTATGACCGCATCTCCTCGTCTCCTTCCTTTTGAGATGCACCTGAACGCACCATTTTTGACACAAGCTCAGTGGAAGCGAGAGGTGGAAGGGAGGAGGAGGAGGAGGAGGGTTACTTTGGTGACAGCTCGAGGGGACACGCCCGCCGTGACAGCAGAGAGGCTCGCGCGGCTCTGACACCGTGCGCAGCCTCCTCGGCCACTTTCCGACGGAATCCACTCCTCATACAACTCAATGCACCGGCTGCCTGTTGTTGCGCCCCACGCTGCCGTGGTTTTCCGTGTCAGGGCAACAGCAGATGTAAAGCAAGTTGCACTACCGCATCTTCCTCTTGATATGCTTCTGACAAAACGAGGAGCCAAGAAGTGACAGAGGTATTTCGGCTTCTTTAGATACTTATTCTATGTTCAGTGGTGAAGCATGAGAAGCCTTGACAGCACCGACATTATGCTTTAAAGTGGCTCTCATTTATTTTAGCCAGTGCACACATTCCGTTTAACAGTATCCCTGCTAAAGTTAATGTGCGTCGGTAAATGCGCATTTCCAAGTCAGGAAAGAGACAATTTTGCTATTTACAAATGTCGACCATACAATATAACTATATTAAAAATTACACAGTGGGTTTGTCACTATTGGAATTAGTATCTTAAAAACTACTTTCCTCCGCCGTGACAGTGCGTGTGTGCGTCGTACGTCACACGTCACACGTCACGTCCTGAGGGTTAATTGACAGAGGCCAACAGGTGCGTCTGCAAAAAATAAAAAAAATATATATGCCGTGATATTCAGGTGCCCGCCTCTGTGAGCGGTCTCAGTGTGCTGCGGTGTTAAAATGCTTAGTTAAATGTCATTCAGAGCATGTATTTATGAGGCAGCTCATCTCAGAGAGCAACCAACTGACCTCATAACTTATTGATGGGCCCAGAATACAGAATGAAGGTAGTCGGCGCTAAACATAAGCAGACTGCTCCTTCAGACAGCTAGTTTTTGATGTGTCCTTCAGACAGGGACTTGTTTTTACTTTGTCACTGCTGCTTTGTTTGAGAACATAAAAACTGTTTAATTTGCTTCCTTTCTGACCCACCAAAGGGAGTGAAGATGAATATTAGCTTAGTTCACTCATAACCACACTGTTTTCATTATGACTGCTCTGTTTTCTATGACAGCAAAGGAACATACATATATTTGGATTCATACCATATGTTGGTTAATTGCAGGATGTTTAAATTAGTCCTCCATGTCTTTGTGCATGGAAAAAAATGCAAATAATGCTAGGTTTTAGTAAACAGTTTATTTATTCTATTGTTTCATCACACAAAGACAATAATAACAAGGAGCTGCAGCTTTCGGCATAGTTTCTAAAACTATTAAACTAATATGCAAATTATTTCTATATATTAAAGCTAAATAGATACCTAATGCTCATCTTTATTAACATTGTTTATCTTAATAGAATTTCTTTTTAATAATGTAGTAATCAAATTTATGGACAATATCCTTGAACATCTTCTTCAAGGCAAAGCAGAGGAAGATGGAGGTCCAGAGTGGCGTTCAGCAGGCGGAGCCCCACTCTCCTCGGTCAGGGGCCAATCAGCAGAATGAACTGGAGGACAGACAGACTGATGGCACTGACAGACTTTCATCTGACAACCATACTAAGGACACACAGCCAGCTGGACAAAAAGACGACAAAAAAGTAAGTCTGCGAATCCCACTGTGGCACATCTGCAGCCGCTGTGTGTGTCAGGGTGTGTCTGTACATGTGTCTGATGACTGATGAGATCCTGCCTGTCTGCTGAGCTATTCTGGGTGTGAGATGTCCTGTACGTGTTCATAGAGAGAACCAAAGCCATTCACTGTCTAATCCCTTGGGGTGCCGAAAAGTAAAGTTGCACAGCTGTTGCACGTGTTACATTGTTGGCTGAGGTGCTGCCGTGCATTCTCACTCTAGTTGCAAAGAGTTAATTGCAGATAAAGACGGTTATTGTGCCGTGGAGGGACCTGTTTGCTCACTAGTGTTGTGACAAGAAAAAGTGAAACTGTAGGCCTGAATACTTTGGGTTTTGGCTTCAGTGGTTTCAAAGGAAATAGGTAATGTGTTGTTATGTTGCCATGAGAACCATTCAGCATACTGCAAACCACAGCTATGATGCACATTCACAAATGCTTATTATTACATGCAGAGCTCAGTTGCTTGTGCATTCTGGGTGTGTATGTGTGTGTGTGTGTGTGTGTGCTTCTCTAACATATCAACCCTTTGCTATCAGTGAGCCCTCTGCACGTTCAAGAGTGACAGTAAAATCCTCGCTGGCTCTCTTCCATCTCGAAGACGCCAATCATGCTTCTCTGGCAGGAGCCAGAACCTCTTTCCGTCAATCTGCTTGATAGGCTCTATAGGCCTCAGAGCGGTGAAGAGATAGCTGCAGAATAAACACAACAGATATAGGAAAACATTCAGTAGATGACTGGACTGACTGCTACTGGCAGTTCTGAATGGGATGCTTGTCAAGGCTTGCTGTATCAATTTTGAGTGCTTTGAGCAGACTTTGAGCAAACATAAATCCTCAAAACCCTTTAGGCTGTTCGTCTTGGCAAGGAAAAAGGCTTTAGGAGAGTAACATAAAAAAAATCTCAAAATAATAATAATAATAAAACACCAAAGCAAAATAATGTAATTGTTTTGCTGGATGCCGTTCACTGTGTGTTATTCTTTTCCATTTTCTGTTACTGTTTCTTAAGCTTTTTCTCATATATTATGCTCTATTTACCTATTTGTCATTGACTTTGAAGCACCATTTTCCATTATTTATAAGGCACTCTCTATTACACACATTTCAACCCAAATAATGTGCCTTTCTAATGGTATTAAGGGTTTTTCTTCTAGACATCTGCATAGCAACACAGTCACTCATAAGTAAGAGTTCTGCTATTGAAATGAAAGACGTACACATCTACAGTATACCTCCAACTATCCAGCCTGGTGTTCACAGGTTGCATCATCACCACCATCACCACCATCAAACTATCACCACTAGTTAAAAAAAACTCAGTAGTCTATAATTTGCTATTTTATATTTCATGGTAATTGAGTAGTATTTATTTTTATTTTTTTTGCTGTGGATTCATTTTTATCTCCAATCCAAAGAAGTTGTTTTGGCTAATAATAATAATGGATTAGATTTCTATAGCGCTTTTCCAGGCACCCAAAGCGCTTTACATTATTTATAATGTAAATCAACTGATCATAACTAGGATTCTATGTATTAATTTGTTTGTTTTCCTAATGATGCTAAAAATGACCAAGCACCGCAGCTTTAAGTATAAGCACAACCTACATACACATGCAAACACAGACTGAAGCAGCTTCTAGTTACTGCCATAAAGCTGGTTTCCAACTGCTTCCTTTGAAAAGTCAGAATAAATGTAAGTCTCTGAAAACCCACTTTGACTGATAGTCGTCTGCTGGCATAATGCGTCAGTGCATTACAGCCCTCATGGTCCATAACTTACAATATAATGATGATTATTGTTACCACAGAAGCTTGAATACACAGTGTTTATGTTAAATACAGACATTTGTCAGTCTCTGTTTTTTGTTGTCACATTGTGAAGCAATGAGGCATAAAGGCGTTGGCTTCTCCAGTTTAGGAGTGCAGAGCTTTTCTAACTAGCTGACAGTGAAAACATCAAACATTTGCTCTGTTATATTGCAGTGGGTGTCCCCAAATGGCAAACTTCATCCTCCAACGGGCACCAAGGCCACCAGCCCTGTCATTAAACCTAAGTGTGTGTGTAACAGAGAGTGGGAGCATGGTGTGTATGTGTAATTTTTCACATTTGTGCTCTTTGTTGGTTAATTAGCAAATGAGTGGACAGCGATTTAGTCAATGTGGCATGGTGAGTATGTGAGCGTATATGACACGGCCTGAACAATTGGTCGGCGCGCTGGCTTCTGCTGCTCTTGTGTCATTGATTAGTCTGGAGAGTTTATTCATCAAGGTGTCATCGGTGGAATCAGGCCAGTATTTTTGGACTTGTTAAACGGCGCTTGCCTCTGGTACGCCCCTGTTGTTTCTAGTGATGCAGTATCCAAGACGAAGTGGCGCAGTCTGACCTGCAGGCTCACTGTGGTATAAAGGACTCTGCACAATCCAGTCAGCTGTTGTGTGAAGGTGAAAGGTCAGCTGCTGAATGTCAGTTTTGACAGATAGAATTCCCTGATGTTGTGATGAAGGACTGGCAGTGAGCTTTTAAGCTTCGGATACTCGTGGTTGGGACATGATCCATGTAAAACTCAGGTCTGTCATAAGACTTCGGGGTTCAAGGTTATTTTGAGGCAGTGCAGTGGAAAGAGTATCATACTTGGAAATATGTTTGTATGTTTTTTATTATTCATAAAGAAAAAAGACAGAGAAAGCAAAATAAAGGTACAATACAAAATAATAAAGAATAAAAACCGTAACTCTACATACTATACTGTATACAGTGCCACTTTTCTACATAAAAATACAAGACCCATAACAGATCCAACAGTGTCCTTGCATGGTTTTTGCTTTTTAAACAAGTACAATAGGGAAGTATAAGGTGAATTTTATTCATTTGGTTTGCAAAGTGCAGGTTCACCACTAAATTCCACTAAAATTCCAGACTGAATCTTTAATTCCATCATTTATAATGGAGATTTTGATGAATAAATTGATACAATGTATAACGTACTCAGATTGTATTGAACAGTTGCTGAATTTTTACTGTTCAAGGTGGGATATAGTAAAACCAGAACTTTAACTATATAGGCTAACAACCTCAACATTTCTTCCTTGTCAAGATAAATATTGTATTACTTAATGTGTGATAAAGTCATAACCATGAATAAGAAAGGTACTTGCAGATAATTCTGGCTCATTACAATCTGTACAGCAGTCTGTAGCCATTTTAGTAGCAAACATAATATTTTCATCAAGCTGTTCACACCAAAATTTTAAAAAGTGTAATTAATTTGAAATCAATTAATAAATAAATAAATAAATATGTAAATTATACAAAAAATGTTTCTGTACTTGTTGGCCTGTCCACAAAAAAATAATGTGAATAAGTGCAATAGAAACACATTTTGTGAGTAATTGCATGTGTCGACAAGTATACATATACTATACGGAACCGCATTAAATATTTCGACTCAGTGACTATGCTTCATTCTTGAATCAGTATTGTTTTTTTTTTTTTGTCAAGTTGTGCAGCAGAATAAAATGACAAAATTATTATGCAGAAAAGGTTAAAATGTTTGGCTGATGTGATCCATGCGCCTAATGCAAAACCTCAGTGAGAACACGTAACGTTTTCCTTTCAAGGCTCGGTCATGGGGTCTTAAAGCCCACCTCGCTCTCTGACCCACCGTGACCTCAGCCACTTCACTGCAGTCTGACCTCTGTGTTGATCCTGAAGTGCAGGGCGTGACCTCTGACCCACCTGAGGGATTGGGTCAGTTGCTTTTCTCTCTGCGATAGCATCAGTTTGCACTCATTATTGTGCAATTAGCTTTGTTGAAATCTCACAAAGCATCAGCGCTCCACCACCACTGATGAGCTACACTGCTGATTTGATATATTCCACTAATTGGTGTCATAACAGCCTGCTGACCTTTAACTCATTAACTGCACTGGAAGCAGAAATAAGTCGTAAGCACAAAGTCTACGGCAGCATGCAGGAGTAAGCCTGCTGACGCTGCAGTTTTTATAATTGTTCTCTACTTTAAGATCATGTGTTTGGTGCAAGTGTTTATTCCTGTGCTTAAGTGCACTGTTTCTAAAACCACCTCTCCCTCTAATAGATTTGTCTGCTTTCATATGGATGAAAAACCAACTGATCTGTGTTTCACTGTGGTGTTATATTCTTTCTTTACAACAGAATCATGTCACTGGGAATATGGCTTTTAGGCATGGAGTCGAATAGCTGCACAAGTGATTATTCCTGTTTTATCTGATTAAATAGATGAGAAAAATTCAGGAGTAGAGGAAGCAAATTATATCAGACTGGTCCGACTGAGGATACTGTGCACACTTCTGATTGACGGTCACTAAATTTAAACCCATACACGTTATTCAGTCAGGATATGAAATAATGTCATGTTTGTTAGGTTTGGAAATCAACTTGTGTAAGTCAGATACAGTAAGTGGTACTTTTTTGACTTTGCGATGACTTGCTGTCCAGCTGCTCTTGGAGCGTTTGCCTAATGAGTTCTCACTCATCATGATTTTAAACTTAACTGGAAAAACAGATGGCTTCTCACCTTGCTTGGCAATTTGGCTTCGGTTGCAGAGTGACAGGTTGGGATGTTATTTACTTTAATTACATTTTTGTCTTTTTATACTTATGGCAAATGCTGCTAAGTTCTGAAACTAGTCACCAGTTAAACTACAGATAGGTATCTTAGTAGTGCGTAGTTAACAGACTTCTCCCTTCGTGTTAAGTTGCAGTCGTAGGTAGAGATGGTGAATGGTAATAATGTATAAAAATTGTGCCAGAGAAAGTTTTGTCTCACTGTTGCTGGAGTGGAGAGAGTGCAGTGAGTTGAGGTAAATATGGACAGACATCCTGAACACCGCACACATACCCCCTCCCACCCCCACC
>JAPQRQ010000003.1:29873204-29904858 GCA_037367365.1 Apogon talboti | reverse complement strand
GGATGTTGACAGGTGTCTGGATCAGCACTGATCTTGGTCTAATGTTCTAAAATACATGTTCCTTTCACCTTACATGTCTTTTTCTATTTTTTTATATATGCTTCTTGGATTTATTTATTTTTGCCACTTATGAGTAAGGAACCAAATATGGTCACTTCACTGACCTTGATTTTCAACATAGTAAAATTTTTTTTAAAATGTCACAAAAGTTACACATTCGTCTGTCCTCCAATAACACACTAAAAAGGTTTAACCTAAAACCTAAAAGGTTGAAATTTAGAATTTCAGAGTATTTCTATGAGTGACCTATAAAGGGTTAAGTATGCATTTACCTTCATAAGTGTGTATGGTGGCTAAAAGAGGAAGGGAAGCAGATGCAATTTGCTCATGTCTTGCATGACATTGCATTGCAGCTCTCACCCTTTGACCTTGGCCTGTGCAAAAACCAAAACCTCACACTCTGACACAGATCATTTCCTCTCCACATAACTACACATATCATCATATAGTACACTTTATGTATGAAACTTTAAAATAATGCAAAAAGTTAAGTGAGTTATGACGGAATGTCAAAGATGATGTGGGGAAAAAAACCCTGATGGAATAGTGTCTGAAATGAACCCCTGGTAGCTGGTAGATTTCCCATTTGGCAGCCTGCACAATATGCAAAAACACCACATTGTCATTATTTTGACAGATATTGCGGCTGAGATACGAGTCATGGTTTTTGTGGAAATAGTAATTTTTGCCGTTTTTTAATGTGACAAAATATAAGAAACATGATATGAAATTTGCAAGGAATAATCCGATCTTTAAATAACACAAAAAGTTCGGTGAGAAATGAATGAATGACTGTTGATCAGTATATTAACGGGATTTTTTCTAACCTCATTTATAAGTCAGAATATTTCATTTACTAAAACTAATTTATATTGGACCTATTACCACTGATATGTAATCACTGTACTACAATTATATGAGTGAAATGCAATTATCTCTCCTAATTGTGATAATGCTCTCTATTCACCTGTATTAAATCAGCTGGATGACACTAACAGTCACTATTATTCAGGCACACAAAGCCTGAAATGCAAACAGAATTTATATGTTCCAATGTGTAAAGCACCTCCTTCACAAGATGTACTGTATGACTTATAGTTTATTCTGCTAGTGGCATAGAATGAACAGAAAATGACAAATCATTAATTGGAATCGTCTATTATCAGGGCAGGACTAATATGAAACCTGAAGTAATTTTTCATTGCTAGCTATCTCAAAAGATAGTTCTGCCCACGTGCGTAATTCTTATAATAAAAAGGTCCAGTATGGTGCTTTTTAGAGGTCGACCGATATGGGTTTTTCTAAGGCCAATGCCAATTTTTTAAAATTTGGTCAGCCGATGGCTGATATCTACAGCCGACTTTTGAGGCCGATATTTAAGGCCGATTTTTTTTTTTTTTTTAAAGCACATTAATTGTCAAATATAATTGAAACACTCAGATAAGATTTTTATGCAGCAATGTAAATGAAATTATTAATACATGCACACATAGTACTCTTTTAACATTTATTGAACTTCAAATGCTGCCCACGTAGGTGCCTGATCAAATATCTTATAACATTTTTACTACTCATCACATATCGGCTTTCAAAAAAAAAATTAAGGCAGATGGCCGATATACTTTTAAAAATCAATATATCGGCCCAATCCATTGGCTGGCCGATATATCAATCTACCTCTGGTGCATTTATGGCGGTTTTATTTTTACTAAATTTGCGCCTCCCTTGCTTATAAGTGATGCATAAAGCATGACCAGTACAGGTACACTTTAACATATTAGCATCCATCTTGCATAGTCGGTAAAGAAACAACTACATAAATGAAAAGAATGAGTGTTTTTCCGTTATTCTATGAGCTTCTATGAGAGCGTCCACTGCAGTTTAACACAATGTATGTTTACTCTTAAAACAGCCCGGTATTCAGTTTCCTGGATGCACTTTATATGTTCTTCTACTGGATCGTCAATAGACACAGTCGTTGGTGACTCATCCAGTCCACTCTGTGTTGCCATGTTCATTAAGATGTACTTTAGATGGTCCTTGAGCATGAGGATGAACCTTGAAAAACACAAGATAACAAGAGGAAGTTGCTATGTTCTTTTAGAGATGCAACCTCTTCACCAGGGTCTGTAGTATTCTAAGTAGTTTCAAATGGAAAATGAGGCTCCTTGTGGTGTTTGACAGCGCTAATGTTTATCATTGTCTTTGCCACTTACAGATTCAAAAACTACTTTGTCTATGTTTGACCGTCCACAAACACTTCAGACTTTAACTTAAGCTTGTCTTATCATCGCATGATGGTTTATCGTAGCAAGCAGATGACGGATACTGTGTTTTCCATCAGAACTGACAGAACTATCATTATGAATCTGGCTTTGTCATAAGAATTAGTCATTTTCTTCTGAATGGATGGGTGCATTGCAATTAAATTACTTATCCTCAACCATATTCATTTGCAAAGATACAATAGCATCTTTCAAGAAAAGGTAAAACCTGTCAATTCAAGCACTTTATAAGATTCTAGCCTTGGAGCTGCGCAATTCATTAACTAAGAGGTAGAGGATAGAATTATGAGCTGAATAGATATAAATCCTCCCTCTTGTGTCTCACTCTCTGTTTCATCAACCAAAGCATTAACTGTTATCTTCAAAATAAAAGCATGGAGAGTCCTTGGGTTATTCCCCATTCATTTTCTTCATTCTGAAATGGTGGAGACAGTACAAATATGTTTCAATCTTATGTTTAATTAATTTTGATCACCTCAAGGTATCGCGGGTCCATTTCTCTTTCAAGCTTTCCGCTAGATTAGCTCTTTTAGGCTATTTTTCCAACTCTGTTTGTCTCCTCCTTGGCCCCTCACTCACTCTTCTCCTGTTGTCATTAACATCTTTATCTTGTGAGAACACAGAGAGCTTCTCTAGAATGAAAACTTGAGGACACAATAAAAACAGGACTCATTTATTTGAATCCATAGCTTTGTTTTCACCACCAACTTAGTTATCTAAATGGAATTTAACACAATTTTTCAGTAGCGATAGGGATATAGTGATCGTCATGTCTTCCATCTTTTATTGTCTTTTTGGAGTGGAACTGGAAAACCATTGGAAACTTTCTCACCAAAGTTGCTCCAATTCATCAGTTGATTTGAAGTGCTGCTTTTGCTACTTTGTCATCCCTTTGTGTTGTCCATCATGCTGTTTATCATTTTGTTTTCAGGGCAAAACTAGAAAATTATTTAATAATTTACCCAGTAAACTGCTCAAGCAAATGTGTAGCTCAATTGTTAATGAGAAACTCAAAGGACCTATATACAATATAAATTATCTAATGGTTATTGTTCAAAATCAGCTCTTCTTAGATGGTAAATTGTTAGTAAATATCAACCCATAATATAATATTAATAATATTAACCCATAAAGACCCAGTGCTATTTTTGTCACAGTTCCCAAATGAATTTTTCCCTCTACTTTTTTAAAGCGATTTACCACCAATTATTATAATATTATCCTGTGTGTTGTGCATTTTTCAGTGTAAATCATGTAATTTCCTATATTTATTTTACTGATCATGTAAATGTTTCTTAAAGGTCAGAGTAAATTCAAAGGTTATTAGATCAGAAAAAAATCCACGGTCATTGATCCAACTCCATGGATTTTACTGGTGAATCAATGTTGTAGAAGATGATGGTGTTTCCACGGTAACTACACAGCCCCTGAACGTCCAAATGGGTCATATCTGATGACCATGAAAAGATGAACAACTGCATTTTCCACCACTTATTTATATGTATTGATAGGATTAGTGGATCAAAAGGTATTAAACATTTTAGATCAGTAGATGGTTTTGGTCACCAGTGGATGTTTGGGTCTTTATGGGTTAATATAGGAATCAGCTTTAGAAAACTTCAGATTTAACTTTAACCTAGATATCTACAGAAAGTAAATGTCTTATAAAAATGTAGTTTTTACTGAATTGCCAGCATCTTAACCTGCTATCCTATTTTTGAAATGGTCAATTTCTCCTGTAGCTGCACTGCTGTTATGGGATATTGTCAGATTGTGTATTCCAGAAGAAATAAATGGCAATTTCAAGGGCTCTTGTCCAAATTCAGTACCTATTTTCAATACAAATCCTTTGTGTTTTGGCATTCAGTGTCTTTAGCGCAAAAACACTCTTGATGCGTGACAGTTTTTGCTCAAAGTGCTTTGAATTTAAATGAGTTCAAGCTGCTCATGACGTTACTTCTGTTCCACCAATAAATCCAAATGGTGAAGGGGCTGGAATTACAATATCAACACTGTCAACAATGATGGTGGAGAAAGTCAAGGACAATCTGCTCATTTATCTAACACTGGAAGATGAACATGGTCTAATGAAAGAACCTAATGTCCTCACTGTCCAAGTCCAGGACATTTATACAGGTACATGCCATTCAAATGCAGCCTCGGACTAAAATAAATCCACTCCAATCCTGGTCTATGTTACTTAAATTTAATAAACAAACCAGTGTCATATTATGAGCACTGACCATCTGTCCATGTCAACAATTCATGAGGCATCGTGATTGACTGACAGCAAATTACCAAAATTGTCAGGTCAAATTTTCTTCGAGGCTGTATCTTCATAAACCAGCTCCAGATTAGAAGTTGAAGTAACCACAATCTTGCCTGGAAAAAAAAAAAATCTCTAGACTACTTCCTGTGGGCAAAGAGTATCTCACAAATCATAAGATACAGCAGCGGAATGAATGCAGTAACGCGGATGTGACTTTGTTTGTAACCATAGCAACAATAAGTGTCTGTCAGATGTGCTCTGAAAGTCTGGACATGTTTGGTTCCAGCAGGGAAAGAAAAAAAAAAAACAGAAAAGCTGCCCATGGACACAGGGCCTAAAGCAGCAGGTGGTTTAGATAAGGAGCGGCATGGTGGCATATTGGTTAGCACTTCTGCCTCACAGCTGGAAGGTTTCATGTTTGATGAAGATCTGGAGTTTATCCCTCAGTGCCTTCAGTGGCTGCTGACTACTCTGAATGTGTGGTATATGCTAATGCTAGTGCTAGGTACTGTGCGGATTAAGATGAGTAAAATGCAGAGACAGAATTAGAAAGTGAGTTTAACCTTTAATGTAAAATTACCATCCCTCTGGAAACCACTCTTTCCTTTCCAAATCAAAAGATTAAATAAAAAGATAGATGACCAGATGCCTTTTTCACTATGGACAAGTGAAGCTGCTATGTTGCTTTTGTAATGAACTACAGAGTAGAGCAGTAGATACGTCTCCTGAGCGCTCTAAACACACCAGCGATTAACCATCTAACACCAAAAAATGTACCTGTGATCTTCCATCACAGAGTACATTTTCTTTAAACAGACACTAGAGGAGGTGCAGAAGCCTTGTTTCCTCACAGACTCTTTGAATTACAATATGCTGAAAGGAATTTATAGAATTTTTTTGCACAGTGATGGCAAAAAAAAATATCAACACACTGACGCTTTAATACCTCAATCTGCTTCTCGGGGCTTTAAACATGCAATGTATTGGATGGGCCATTGAATTCACTCAGGAGTCTTCTAGTGGCCTATGGGAGGAAACAGGAGCACATTAAAAGTGCTGATGAATCCAATCAGCCTGTTCCCAGGCATCCAACACAGATATGCCGGTGAACTAAGCAGCGCTACTCAAGGGCTTAATTAGAAGGATGCTTGTGTATTGTTTGTTTTCAGGCATTAGTAAAGTCTGTGTGTCCTGATAATGGAATTGGCTGGGAAATGGAATCGTTTGGCCCTGCCTTCATGCTGCTGGGTCTGATACTGCTTGTCAACACCATTGTTTCCTCACCCTCCTGTGGAGCCCCTATCGATGTCAGCGAAGGAAGACAGCTCTGCAGCAGCCAGCCAACCCCTCAGCCAGAGCACTCCCGTTTGACTGTCAGCTAACAAGGCCCTCCATGCTGGAGAAGAGCCTTTTGTATTACATTCTACCTCTAATTAGCAGCTACAGTCCTCTCTCTACAGCATGACACCTTAAATCATCGCGTGTATGCAAACAGTTTTTTATTGTTTTCACACCGCTGAGGTGCTTGTTGCGCAACACTTCTCATAACTTTACATCTCAATGACCTTTTCCTGTGAAAAGTCCAAGTGAGTGTGCGAACAGCTACAGAACACAGCAGGCATACTGTGTAGTTTGACCAGTGTGTGAAGTGAAGGTGCAGTAGCAGTAGTTGAGGAAGAAAATCCAATGGTATTTGTGTACAGTACACCTGGGCTTAAAATATAGCAAATAATATAAATGTAACCTTTGCCGTCTTTCTTTAGATTCATTTTACTGATGTACAGAGCATGGACACTGTAATACACCAAATTATATTAATAACTACTGTAATAAAACACTTAAACACTTAAAGATAGTGCGTCTGATACCATGAGATAAGCTCAATTACTAAACATACATCTGCTAATGGGTACTTGAGTGCATTGATCAAAATGTATCTCATCTTACCTGTTATAGAGCACAGACAGATTTCTTTGTCGTGGACCTGGGGCCTATCTTTCACCAAAATCCTAATGGGTTCTGCCAAGTGCTTCAATGCCCCTTTTCTGTTCCTCAACAGCAGTAACACAACGCTAGCTGCTGCTGGCTTTGAAATGTAATCCATTAATGTCATCAAATAAATGGCTCCTCTCATACATATAGTTATCACAAACATCACGCTTTTAAGTTTAGCAAAATATATGTGCTGGAAAAGACGGCATTCATTTAGACTACACATACACACGAGCCATAAAAAACCAAAGAACATTAGCGCAGTGCAACAAATAACTCCATGATACAGATGTGATAATCGAAAGTAGTTTGGATGGGTGTTTTTTGTTCTTAATGTTAATATAATGGTGTTCACTGGTGTTGGCTTAGGGCTAAAAATAAAATCTTTATATTTGTAACAATTACTATTGATCATAAGCCCTTTTAGGTTTACTTACATGACTGTTGCAGTTCATGGCAGGTTAGTTTGAAAACCAACCAGCCAAACCCACCTCTCTCTGTATGGGAATAAGTGGAGCTTAGGAATTCTTTCATTGGGCGAGGCAGGAATTCAATCAGTCGGACTATGGGGGCTAGGAAACCGGGCATCCGACACAGTTATGCTTCAGCACTTTTCAATTTGGGCTTGGCCTGCCCTAGCCTCCGGCCTGTAGTGCATCGTTAATGAAAGT
Organism: Apogon talboti; assembly: GCA_037367365.1. NCBI lineage: Eukaryota > Metazoa > Chordata > Actinopteri > Kurtiformes > Apogonidae > Apogon > Apogon talboti. The sequence continues at coordinate 29,897,581 of JAPQRQ010000003.1, read as the reverse complement.
CACATTAGGCATCCCCGTCATCCCTAGTCATCCTTCTCTACCAGTAGGAGGTTCTCAAAGCTACAAAGGGGGCTAATATTCATAGCTATTTCCAGTTCAGCTGTTTTTCCTCGTCTTTTTCACTTCTATTTCTTAAAAACCTACTGACTCTTAGGAGTTGTGTGTTCAAGTGCCATGGGAATCCCAACTCTGTTCTGCTCAGCAAACCGCGTAGAAGTGTTGGAAGTGATAATCCCCCATTAGAATTTGCCCTTGATTATTGATTTCACTGCAATTACGGTGATAAAAATAAACTGCCCTTTTTCTTGTCCTCCTCCCTGGCCCAGCCCTTTCACTATTATCGTCTTTAATGATTCATGATGTTTATGCTGCTCTCTGTTGCTCAATCACTTTCTTGTGTGGAGCTGTAGAGGTCATGGATTCCTACGTTTATGCGGGTAGATTAGATGGATGTCTTTGGTTTCCTGATGCTGTGACCCCGGCGTCTACCAGAGTGCTGAACGCAGTGGTGGCCTGGCCTGGTTTATCAGACCTTTGGCCTTTAGCGGGAGTTCCGTTCTGTGAGGCCCGGCTCACGTTGCCCTCTTGTGAATCTGTATCTCTCTGACAAATGGCCTTTTAGCGGACATGTTGGGTAACACCTTAACTGGTGCTGCCATCGTGCAAGTTAATTTGGTTCTTGCCAAGCCGTGTGGCCACACAGGGTCAAATTCCAAAGCAGAAAGCATGGGAGTTTGTCTTAACTCCCATGTCACATAGCTGTCAGACCCTTGACAGATTAGAATTTCGGTGCCAAACCACGTAAATGTTAAGTAAAAGGACCACATTTACATGTACAAACTGTTCCTGCACATGTAAATCTATTCCTTGTATCTCTAATATTGTCTTTTACATGCAGCGGCGCATACTCTCTGTTTTAAAGTAGGTGTATTTCTCCTTCCCGCTGGAAATGTGAGCTTTTCTTTTGGTCATGCATCTCTAACCCTAACCCTGCAAACGGTCGGCTAGTTGATCTGTGGACGACTCACAGCGCTAACCGTGAACTGGCAAAAGGTGGTGTGTTGCAAATTGTGGTAAAAACCCTAATTGAGATGCATATTCCAAATGCACTGGATACTTGTCAAAATAATTCTCCTGAAACCAGAATAATATTGGCATATCTAAAATGTTTTAATTGGATGATGCTCCATTCGGAAGTCAGCCTAATTCACAATATCCAAATGAAATATACTCTTTACGTGACTTGTATCAAATTCAGTATATTTTCCTATTTGCAATAAAGTGGAATATTTGTGTGCATGTAAATGTAGTGTACATCCATGTATGTTTACTCAGGGTGTGTTTTGTGTATGTGTGTCTTCATGTGAGTCAGTATGTCAATTTCTTTTGGCATTTTGACAGATTAACACATCCTCAACTCCTTTTTGGATCTCACTTTAGGGCTTCCTTGTATTTCCACAACTCTTCGCTTGACTTTGTTTTCTATATCATGTCACCTCTCTTAGCCCGTAGCTTCATTTCCATACCCCAGCTGTCAAAAGAAATCATCTTCTTTTATGTGCCTGAGAGACAGGATGCGCAAAAAGAGGTTTGTGTGTGCATTGTGGTCTGATTTAGAGGATAATGTGAAAAGGGAAAACAAAAATACCCAGAAGGATTTAGAGCCAAAAACCTTACAGCAATATTAATGGAATATTTACGGTTGGCGTGCAAACACATGCAACACATTCACATATGATGTCAGCACTGTGGTCAAAATCCATATATGTTGTAGGAATGATTAGATTTTCACTGGCAGGCTTCTTCACTCTCCCACAGTTTGACAGGCTATATAAAAGGGTGTTGTACGTACAGAACATCAGGCCCAAAGGACACTGCTGCACTAGAGTGATTTGTGTGGCGTCAAATGCGTCTTGCCAATGAAAACTTTGACCACCAAACATAAACCAAACCTCAAATGATAGTTTCATTTAGGAACACACGCAAGGAAGGCTCCCAGTGAAGGCTCAGAAGCCGTCAGTGTTTTTCTGACAGAATTACAGAAACCGATGTCTCAGTTGAGCATAAATCATGAAGTTTTTCGAGCTGACTCAGTGTTCCTGGGCGTTCCCACCCCGCTGTTTTCTGATTTATAGTTAGTTTGGCCATTTGCTGAATGTTGGTGAATACTCCAGCGTGCACCAAATCATTTGGCCCATGAGAAATGATGACAGGGGCAGAAAGTGATGTTCATTAGTTGACACATCATTCCTTTTTCCACATTGTGCATGAAAGTTTGTTTAATTTAAAGGAACTGCCAGCTGTCTTATACCGTCCATTGTTGGGTAGCAGCACACAGAATTAGTTTCTTAATACGGGGAAGGTTTTAGTAATAGCCGCTGGTCTTCTTCAGGTGTGGGTGTTGTGTTAAAACTGCAGTCTGTACATAATCTCAGTGGCTCTAGCAGTAATGCGACTGTATTGCCTCACATTTAGCCTCTCATGCCCTGTGATTTCTTTTTGGCAATGTTGTGTTGTGCACTCAGCATCCTGTATTTTGCTGTTCCAGCGGAGCAGGTCCTCAACTTAGAGAGGAAGGAGACACAAAGCCACACTCGTGGTGCAGAGAACTATCACTAACACCATGAGTGGCAAATATTCACTTTACACTCTATCACCACAGGGCAGGCACATGAGTGCTTGCACTTAATTAACTTAATTAATTACTGGCTGCACACAAGTTCAAGTACCGCATCTACTAACTCACATTAGTGCTTTTAGTAGTTTTAATTGCATATTCCGTAACTGTTTAGTTGGCTTTTGCCTGTAAGCCTGTAAGCAAAAGAAAAGATCCAAGGACTGTGATGATTTGAGTGATAAAGTGTGACCTGAGCGTCTTATGTCTTTGTGCCAGCGCTTCTTTGAGTGCAACATTAAATCTGCACTAATATATCCAGTCTGTGGATTTAAAGATAAAAAATGAAAATGAATAGAGCATTTTATCAGTTGTTCATGGCACCACGGTAGAGTCCCGTGGAGGCGGTGACTGTGAAAGCTGTTCTGTCGAGGGGCCAAAAGCCACTATTCCACCATGTCCCATGTCAACGTTCTGAGGAGGAGCAGGAATGTCTTCATGACTCTACATGTAAACCCTGTTCTGCTCCACTGGGGTGCAGAGTGGAGGGATCGCCGTGTTCCACTGCAGTCCCTCATATCCTGTCTTTCATATGCTGAATGGGTGAGATAGGTAGAAAGATAGATAGATAGTACAGCAGGAGAAAAAAAAACATGACGCATAGCAAAGTTATTCTGCACTCTGGAGGTGTTCATTGTTGTGATTTATGGAGAGGCCTATAGGTGTATGCTTTTTTTTTTAATCCACGTTGAACAGAAAGGCTACAGTCAGACTGCTGTCTTTTTTTTTTAGTCATATGTGACTCAGATCTGTTTTTCCATGACAACAAAAATCACATGGACCCTGACCTTTTCATTTCTGATTTCCTGAGTTTTTGCAGCGTGACCTCAGTCATATTGGAATTCATGCTTATTGAGATTCTGCGGGGGCAGGTGTCGCATGGAGGGAAAACAGTGTTGCTGTCTTTCTCTTCATCCTTGTCTTCTTTGTCACTGTTTATGACTACACGTCACATTACAACGTGCCGCATGTGATGCCTTTGTTACCATTCTTTTGCATATGAGGGTCAGTACAGATCCAGGGCCAGTTAACACTCAAATGGCAGCGTTTGATAAATAAAAGAAGAGGAAAGACTTGCAACGTGAACAAATTCAACAAATCCATTGAAAAGATTATTTACTTTAGACAAAAAGTAAAAAATTCTTTATACACATTATTCACTAAAGTGGCTGTGCACTTCACAGTATTTACTTATTGCTTGGTTTCCGTAAAAACAGAGCAACACTTAGTATTCTTAGGTAAAAGAGCAGGCCTTTTCATCTCCCTACCAAACATTTCAGTCCAAGGAATTTTAAGTGCTCTCTCTGTTTGAGCCTCATGGCCGCTCAGGACTCACAAAGGCCTCAAATATAAGAGATCACAACGAATGTGTCCCTCTACTCATTGGTTTACTTTTACTTTTTAACTGCGGAGGACAAACATAGTCAAATAAAATAAGGGTGATTATACAAGCTTTATTAAATTCTTAACTAAAGAAATAAATCTTGTTTCCTTTAGCCGGCTAATAACAGTCTGTTCATTTTCAGTGGAAATCAAAGAAAAGCCTTGGGTTTAATAATGATCCGTGTTTATAACGCCTCTTCACGGCTGTATATCCTCAGTATTTCAGCAAGTCATATTGCAGACGGCAGGCTCATATGGGAAACTTGCACAAAACTGTGTGCTCATCTCAAAACTATACAGTTTTCATCTGAGCAGAGAGAGAGGACTTTATTGAATTTAAAGAAAAATGATAACATCATGTGGAGACAGTGTGCAGAGAAAATAGACTTTTATCAAGAAGTGTTGTTATTGGAGGACTGCAGTGTTCTCCGACTTGGTTGCAGCTTGGTTTGTTTTCTCGTGCTCTTGTCTTAATTCTTCATTTCCAGCCTCCGCGGGGATCTGACGGAGACAACAAAGCAGTAAAGAGATTTCTAGCCTAAGCAGAGAATAGAACATCAGTATAGAGGAGAGAGGTGTTTTCTCCCCATCTTTTGACCCTGACTCTTAGGGGATCTTAGATGATGAGTATTTTGCAGATGAGTAATGCATGTGCACGTCGTGACTTTGCGTGTGCACTCGTGTGACTTTGGAGAGTCATGTGTGCCATCGTCTACGCAGACAGAGGTCTATTGTATTTAAAAGCCACAGTTTTACATCTGAAAGTACTTTTTGCCCTTTTTTCTTTGAACCGACACAACGCACTATGTATCATGATGCCTGACAGATGTGCATTTGAAGGTGATATCAGGTTTCTTGGAGGCGGAAGGATGGCACGAGCCTAGAAATAGCAGCAGCAGTAGGCAGCTGGGGTCCACGTCATCCTGAGAGATATTGCAGAGAACCAGGGCCCATCTGGAGGGAACACGCTTCCAAGGACACTGCAGAAGAAGAGGAAGAAGATGCATTGCGAGACCCTGCTCATTGGCCTTGTCATTGGATGTTTGGAAAGGCAAAGGCAACTCCTTATTTCCATCTTGCTTTCCGTCTCGTACTCATTCATGAGGTTCAGAGCTAAACGGCCGCTGACAGACAGACAGACAGACGAGAGGCTGCCGTGGAAGACTCTACGTCACCTCAAAGCCATGCTCATCCCCTCTCATCTTACTCCCCCTCTCCTCTTCCCGTCTTCTCACTTCAGGCCACAGAGACAGATGCGTCAATGGCCCAAACAGTCAAACTATCCTGCCGCCTTCTCCCATTGCAGCCTGTAGTTTTGTTTATTTGACGTGTACGGTTGTACTATTGAACTGGTCATTTACATAGCTTAACTGCGGGGATAATAGAGCCATGTTTCCAGCAAAGGCAGAGCAATGTGAGCTAAAATCTATACCAACATGAAACAGCAACTTCAATTTTAATAATAAATATAGCCGTAGTGACTGTAGCTCCCTCCTAATGTTGTCTAACTGTCTGTCAATGCCGTTGACTGAAGAGTTTGTAGAATCAATAAACCAAGACAAATATGTTTAGGTTTTGTAGGTTTTTTTATTGTGAGGCATAAGAACTAATCCTCTAATTGCAGTCAGTAAAATTAGTTAAAGCTACAGGAACTCAAATCAGGGGAAATGGCAGAATTTAATGATTTAATATAAAAATAAATCATCTGAGACCGTTTCACGTTGTGAAAATGGAGAAGATACTTTTCTAAGCTTCTGCTGAGCCACAGAGTAGAGTATCATTTAACCCACCTCCTTGTCTGAAGACACACTTGTGAATTCTGCATTAATATTTATAAATTAGTAGTAAGTTGAAGTTGTTAGAATCCCTATTTCCTCTCAGACCACTTGAATTACAATATACTCAAGTGATTATGTAATTTTTGCTCAATAACACTGAAAAACACTAACACTGAAAAAGTTTTACCAAAATATGGACTTGCATTCATGTAGTGAGTTTCCACTTTGATTGTATCCAAAGCACTTGACAACATTTACCCACAGCTATGGTGGTGTCAGGAAACACCTTGTGGTTCAGTGTCTGGTGTTTCAGTATATGTGCCTGAGGTTCAACCACTAACCTTCTGGTTTGCATGCAACTGGGTGTACCTCCTGATCCACAGTACAGTTAAGGGAATGTAAAAGTGTATTTGTACAACAAGTATCATTATATTTAATCAAATGAGTCTAAGTTAATGGGACATTAAGGATGTAATTTAAAAAAAATCATGACAAATGTGAATATCATGTCATTGGTGGTGATCCAGCTCAGGGGTTTACTAATGCTAACAGTGGTGCTACTTCTTGTCCCTATTTACGTTGTTATGTTGGCATGGGATGGTCAAATGCCTTAACATAGATTACAACACAACTATCATCAGACTGCCTTCATCTTCTTCTTCTTCCTAAAAAATTTCAAAGCATCGTTCCAAATTAGTATTAAATTTACATTAACTGTCACAGCACATAATTTGAAACCAAATTCACACTACTGTATCCTGAATTTCTACTTTTGTACAAAATTCCAAAGTCCAGTTCTAATAACTAAATGTTCCCCAACCATGCATTTCCAGATGTATACGCCTATATTTTTAATATAGGTAGTAAAAACAGATAAGCAAATTTGTTAGTGTTTGTTTTTATCTGTTGCTTCTATATGGAGGCCACCAGTGCCATGCATATGGTAGTATGAGCTTCATTCTAAAGTTCCATGTAATTAATCTGCAAAAGTAGCAATGATCACCTGTCATAAAGTGCTAATTGTATCATGATTCTCTTGTCAAAACACAGCCCTACAATGCAGGTGTTCTGCTGTGCTTTACCGCTGCTTACTCAGACCATTCTCCTCACTTAATGGTCATGTGTGGCTATTTTTGTATTGAGTAGGTGTTGTTTTAATGGCATGGTGCTGCAAACAAGATGCGGGCTTTAGTTTGTTGGACTCTAAGACCTGAGGCAATCCTAGACCTCCAACATTCCCATAGTTCATAGTGTTATAGAAGAAGAGAGAGAACTGGAAAGGCATATAGAGACAAAGGGAAACGGAGACAAAGAGAGACTGTGATAGAGCAAGGCAAACAGACAAAGTGACAGAGCCAGATAAGTGGGTGTATAAAAAGCATACATAAGAAGAGGACTAAAATGTCAGTGTGAACGCATTTGTCTGGAGGTGTGATCCACTCAGACACAGCTCAGCTGCCCCAGTGGGTAAACAGCTGTAATCATAGTTCAGCAGCAGACATTAACAGCCTGTCTCTATACTGCTGTTAATGTGCTCAAGTACAGCATTACATCCTGTATTCCTGTAATTCAGAAGATATATTTGGTGTTTGGGGTTTCAGAGTTACAGTTTTCTCTTTTTTGCACGTTCTGTGATAAATAACTGCAAGTTAAGTGCAAGGAAGATGAGTCCATAAGTTATTTTTACACTATCTGATATATTGTTAGAAATGTGGATAATTTTTGTGCTTTTACAGGTGTGGGAAACAAACTCGAAAATTACCATCTGGTTAGGAATATTAGGAAAGGAAATTCTCACAATAATGGTATGATCACTATGCATAACGCGATTATGTAGGAAATAACCCAAAATTTCACTTTATGATTTAGATAATTTCACATTCAGATAACATTTTTGTAAATTCAGTGAAGAAGTCTGTGATAAATCAGTTATTACATTGCCGGCCAAAAGCATCTGCTGATATAAAATGTTCAATAACATTTGAACCACTAATATTATCAATACATTTTAATAATTCAGGTAGAATGCAGTTTCTCAGCTTTTCTAAAACATCAGATATAACCTATTTGGATGTTCAGAGGCTCCGTAGTGAACGTGGATACACCGTCGACTTCTGCAACACTGATTCACCAATAAAACCCTATGGCCACTGTCATTTACCGTTCAGTTACTGATATATTTTCCCAAAAAATGTACTTTTCTGTAGTTCCCTCTGTTGTGATGTAATAACCTTTGAATTTACTGTAATGAATATGTACATGATCAGTAAATATAGGAAAATACCTGATTTTCACTGAAAAATGCAAAATAAGAATACTAATATTAACTTCTAGGGCTTTAGTGGATAATATTCCGAATTACCTGAACCTCCTTCTGTGTTACAATCCCTCTGTTCTATGTTAGCAGATGTTGCCTTCATGCAAATTCCTGCCTGTTGTATAGGACACAAAACACCATTCACACACAACGATATAGGTGATAGAAGGTGATAGAAAGTAATATGAACCAATAGATGTTCTTCTATTGTCATATAATGGGTTTTCTCATCTTCCACAGCCCACTTAGGGCCCATTTTAAATGTGAGAGTTAAGACACATACTCACCAAGTGCTACGGCAATAGAACACAATGAGACTGTATTCGCACACCACAGTGCAGTTTCTGTCTTGCAACTGTTTAATTAACTGCTTTTCAGTATTTCTCTTTGCACCAGTCACTGAGTTGCAGTATTAGCCTTTAATTTGTGCCTAAAGTACCCATTTGTAAATGTTTATGTCCTTTCTCTGTGGAGGATGTGGATGCTGCTTCTTCTAGTTAGTGTAAGCATGGTAGGGGGCCAAGGGAAAAGTACTTTGGGTGTGTGTTTTTCTAGTGTAGGTGTTATTGAAATCAGGACACTTCAATAAAGCGCGTCTGTTAGTCAAATCACTCGAACCCCCCACGTCTTTCCATTTGCTTCCCATAGGATGTCAAGATGCAAATTTGGGGCTCTACATCCGCTTCACAGCAGCAGCCCCCAGGCTCACGGTTCATCAGAGCATAAACATGTGTCAGGCCAAGGAAAATATTTGGAAAGAAGAATAACAGACACAGAAAGTTGTGTGGTTTACTCAAGGCTCCAAGTGTGGAAGGGTTATATTATTGTTCATCAAAGATTCTCAGAGGTCATACACTGACTTGGTAAATATCTCATTCTTCCAGGCTTTTTTTTGTCATTTCATGAGTTCCCCTCTGCACCTCCACTTCCCATCTCATTCTCCTCTTTCAACACCTCAAAGGACTCTCTGCACTATTTGGTATCAAAGCAGGTTTCATCAAGAAGTAAACAGTCTGCTTCGAGATGGAATACATAGGCGGTGAATTGTGCCACCTAATACATTGAAATAACAGAGCGTGACATTAAAGATGGGTACCCTGTGTATCCTGGTTAGCTCTAGAGACTTGAGCAAAACAGGTAGGGTCATAGCATTTTGGATGGGGACTGGAGTCAGAGGAGGTTTCATAGTCGGACAGAGGTCAGTACAGAAATCATACAGTAATACGCCTCACTCTAAACTTAGCACAGCCAACCCCAAGTACAGTAGTGTACTGCGTGTATGAGTGGCTGTCAGCCATCCCTGATATAATGTCACCCTCTGACCTTGTTTCCTTGGTTACCACCTCCTCTGTGTCCCTCCAGACTCTCATCTTAGAATGCCGAAGTGCTTTCTTAGAGCTTTATTTGAACAAGGGGCGATGAAAAGAGGGAGAATGGGAGACAGGCAGAGACAGAGTATGTGGTATTGGCCTCGCCGGCGCTCTCTGCCATAGCGCTAGTGAGCGTGGAGGCCCCGGGGGTAAGTTCTCACTCGCTCATTCCCTCCCCTTTTCAACTGAGACCAGCCTGAAACCTGTCAGACTTCCCACGCGCCAAAATCCACACATGCCCTGCCACCACGTTGCCTTGGTTACACTTGAACTCGGTCCTGGAGAATAGGAGAAACGATGAGGGTGGGTGAACAAGGGTGTCGTAGGGGACTGTAGGTAGAAGTGATGCTGACCCGCGGACTCCGCCGTACCTCCATCTGCTGCATTTCGCCGGCAGTGACAGTAGTGAAACCTGCGACGGTGGCAGGGGAAGGTGACTTGTATGAGGGGATGAGGATTGGCAAAGGAGAACAACTGGTACAGAGCAGGCCATTTCACGCAACACAGCTTCCAGGAAGTCAGTCATCAGAGATGCCAAAGGAAGGCTGTGTCTCTTTCATAGCCGGCCAAACAGAGCAACAAGGCGTGGAGGGCCCTCCAGAAGACAATATCCCCTAACTAATGCCATCTGGGATGACTTTTCCAGTCCCTGTGTTGACGCTGCACCCTTAAACCGTTTCAACTTTTATTTGGCACTTGATGACATTGCTTGGGCTGCCCGTTTTTTTTGCCAATTTACTGGGGTTTTCTTCCTTTGTATGAAATGAGGATATCCGAGATGCAACAGAGCCCTTTTAACAGCTCTTCAGTCACTTTGGAACAAAAAAGGCTCAGCTAAGTTAAAGCACATTTTGTCCAAAGGGAAACCAGTTCATTTTCATTGTTTATTTATTTATTTATTTTTAAATCATTGATCAATTTGGCAGTTATTTCCTTGATTTATCCAGTAGTTGTTCAATCTGTAAAATGTTAGATAATTGTGAAAATGTAAATAAAAAAAAAAAAAAGGATGAAGCGGGAATCACAGAAGTTTCTTCTTTAAAAAATGCTCAAACTAAGAATCAGGTTTATCAGAATCAGGTTTATTTGGCCAAGTATACTTGCATATACAAGGAATTTGACTTCGGCAGATGTTAGCTCTCTAGACATACAATAACTGGACAAGCATACATTCAGTGGTTAACAAATAGACAAGCATACATTCAGTGATCAGGGAAGTGCTATAGACACATACCCTACAGTAGACAGACAGACAATATACTTTAGACACTTATCAACATTATATACAAGAATATATATATATATATAAGAAGTTTCTAATTAATTTTTATAGTTGATAAATAATTTAACTATTTCTTTCTGCATGAAAGTCCACTAGAGGCCAAAAAAACCCCACCCCTCAAAAAGCGGTGGATTTCTGTGAGCCCTGTTAAACTTTCTGTAATACAAAAGCAATCTGATGTCAGCGATACACCACAGTCTCCTTCCTCAACACTTTACCAGAGCGTGTTTTGTTCTATTGTGTTATAGATTTCATGGTGAAGATATTTCCTGGAAAGCAAGGAATTGTTCAATATATGACCATATTATTCCTCACAGAGAAGCTCACAGGGAGGTTTCATCATAGTTATGGGGTCACACAGTGTTCACAGAGAAATGGCTCCTGTGAATGAGCAAGCAATGTTTTTCTTCTTTTCACTTCAGTAAACATGAAGGAAGCCAATGTGACTTTGTTCACTTCCATCTCCGAGCACTTGACTCTGCCGCTGAAACCGAGCTTTGGTTACAACAAATGCTTCGGTTTTCTGAATTAAACTCGCCTAAAAGAGGAGAGCAGATTCTAAACCGTAATTGAAATGGTCACACACATACATTCTTTGGTGTGTTCTGGTGCTTTATGTTAAAATAAGGAAGCGTTTATATATGAGTAAGTACATTTCAGTAACTCAGGGTCCACCCTCTGACATAGTGGACCCCATAGTGTCACTAGAGAAAAAGCAAGGGGAGGGAAGAAATCACTTAACCAGTGAAAAATGGACTCAGGAGGGATGTTATGCTCTGGTTCATCTCAGTGTATTAATGGAGCCACAACCCCAGCTCACTTTTGCATAAGTGAGGGAGAAGCATTATCCCATCTTGACTTGCATGTTTAGTAATAAGCGGTGCTGATAACATCCTGCCTTTCACAGATTTATATCTGGCTAAATGAATATCTTGTCTGAAAAAATAATGCACACCCTCCTATTTCTGTCATATTTTCTGATCTAAGGTGTGATGTACCTGCTGGAAAAGATCAGTGTTTGCAGCGGTATTTTTGCTGTATGTAATTGTGCTTGAAGTTTTTTGTTGTTTTGTAAAGACACTGTTTTGAAGTTTTAGGCTTCATTACTAGAGCCAAACAGAGTCATCTTTATGACTTAGTGTAGTCAACTGACCTTAACTGACTCAAAACTTTTTAATATTGAAGATGATTTAATTTGACGAACAGTTGATTGTACATTCAGACTGGAAAATTGTAGATGAAATAAAATTGTTCCTTAAAATCAATATAGAAATATTTATGTCAGGACAGAAAAATTAGACATTAAGTGCCTCTTCTTTTTTCACTGAAAGTCTGGTAGAGCCTTACTGTGCATTAAAAGGATTCTATGTAGTATTGATATTCCAAACTCTCAACAGCAGTGGGTGGTCATGTACCTGAACACAATCCGGACCAAAACCACCAACAAATAAATGCTATGTATCCACAGACTGTATCTCTCACAGAATAAAGTGTAAAGCTTATTGTTTACATATATCTATATTATGGTCTGATAAACTTCAACCTAAACTCATAGCTGCTTATTTTGACACTTCACATGTTGTGTCTGCTGATAGTTTACATTATAGCTCTGTTAGCTTAGCTCTGTTTTTAGACGGAAAACAGACAAAGCAAAACCAAAAATGACCTTTGTTTTCTGCGCGGTTCGTGTTGTCAATATCAACACGAAAGATCTGTTTTGAATCGAACAAACAAGGTCAGAACTGTCACAGTTTATAGTCTGAACTGTAGATAATAATATCACATATCACAATAGCCTCATAATCAAACTCACCCGTGTAGAAGAAACGCTGCCATTTCAGCATCAAACTCCATTCTTTTCATTTATGTCTGTGTCCAGTAGTGAAAACAACTTTCATCACTTTGTCACTTTGTTTGACTCTAAAAGTTGTTTCTTAATGGTTCTCATCTCATCTGGTCACTTTCTGATGCTTTGGTCTAAGGCGTTGTGGTGTTAGTTTTCTTCACCATGGGAGGCCGGCAGAGTGACTCACAACTCCCTCTAGTGGTCACATAAATCCAGTAAATACATTGAGTTTATATCTGTAAAATCCAATCAATTGGCATCTTTGGCAGAACTTCAGACCTGTTTCTTCCAAACACTCTAATGTCAATTTTAGGTCCTTTCTTTTAAACATTTGGAAGTAAAAATACTACTCATAGGCACTTTAATAAACAACATATAGATGCATATAAATGGATTCATCCTCATTGGGCCCTTGTAAGTATGTTAAACTACAGCTCTAGTTTGTAAGCATTAAAGAACTAGAACACATACACAATACAGGATATGATTTATCCTTATTAAAAAGGTTTTCCCCCCCTTTTTCCCATCATCCCTCTTGGTAAATTTTGAGCAAATCAAGCGCAGAACCCACAGATACAAAACACTCGCATCCACCCACAAGCCCACATAGACAAAAGCCACTGCATGCACACATCTGTTTGCCTGCATGTAAAACATTTCCCCTCGGAGGAGGAAAAGCCTTGTGTAACCGGATCCAATTGGCCCTTATATAAAATGGAGAAATATACGCAGTGTGCAGCTCTCTGACGAGCCGCTGAAAGTTTGTGACATGAATCTGAGTCTGGGGACCAATCATGCATTCCAGCTGAGGAATGTCAAGACCCTCGGATCTCAGGCTCATGTTAAAACACAGCCCTGCCCCTGTGATATAAAAGGGCAAATATCTTGTCAGTCATGCAGCATAGCAACCCAGCCTTGCAATGTTTTCATCAACGCCTCTGTTATTCCTTTATACCCAACGTATGTGCATAAAACGCATTTAAATTTTACAGCACTCCTGAGATGGCGGTGGTAACGGAACACCTTTGCACAGACGCATTAGTCCTAAATTCCTTCTCTTTGGCTGAATAATCCTCATTTATAAGGCCAGTGGAGGTTGTTGCATGGCTTGAGGCTGCACTTAAACTCTACGAACTAGTGAATACTTGCATTAAAGTAGCAGCCGTGGCAATGCAGCTTAATGTAGCGTACGTGGAGCCATTCCTTCCCTCCTGGCTGTGGCTGTAGACGGAGAATGTCTATATAACGTTTAATAACTTTCTCCAGTGAGGTAAAATAGGTGTAAACGCTGCTGCTGCTGCTGTAGTGTTGGTACGTTATATATTCTGCCCACGCACTGTTCTCAAATTTTGACCTCATGACTAAGTCTTTCATTTATAGTCTGTGGAAAAAAAAAGAATAGACTCGGTTCGATATGTTGTACAAAACCAGGGCGGGACAGACAAACTTTTTTTGTTGGAGTTGGAAGTTTCAGTTTTTGATGCTTCGATACTTGATAATTCATAATTAGTGGTTCATGTGTTTAGATTTTTTCCCAGAATATTCACACCAGAGGGCTCTTTCAGGCTCCCCTATAGATTCTAAAGTGCACTGTATAAATGTATTTATCCTGCTTGGGGGGAAATGGCCTCCTCCTGTTTTATATTAACATGAGCGCTGAACCTGTCGGTGGATATTGTATGTATCGGGCTCAACTTTAGCTTACGTTTCCCCCCCTCTGGTTCTTCCGTGATTCAGAATACGAAACTGGCAAGCTTTCTAAGCACAGCTGTGTGTCTATAATATTGCCATGGCTCTCCAGTATCTCTCCTGTGTGGGATGACCTCTGACCTCAGTGAAAATCCAGCAGAGGCTAAAAGGGAATGTTAATGCTCTCTAGTGATGTACAGCTGTGGTTTATTCAGAGTGGTTTGTCATTGCACTTCATGTTATTTGCAATTGTGAATGAAAACACTGTTATGTGTGAGCAGAATGATTAATGAGCTTGTGGTGAGCTGCGCTGGTTTTAAAACCAAAAAAAGAAAAAAAGAACGAATGAGAGTGAGGAGCTACAACCATTGCATTTAGCAATTCACTGTTTTTTTATTTTAATTTTTTTTCTTATTCAATGCTTACTTTGATCTCTTAACCTGTTTTTTATATTTTAATGTTGTTACTAATTGTACTTTAACACTGCTGCTTGATTGATCTTCTCTTTATCTCGTCTGCTAAATGCAATGTAATGTAAAGTAATGTTAATACAGTACAAACTGCATACATTGGTAATGATTATAGTGATCAGCTATTTTAATTAATTCAAAATAAAGTATAAACAGTAGCTACTGTAGAGTGTTCCGGTAGGATGTTTTTCTACTCGAGGCTTTCTGTCAATGAAGAAGCAGTTTCCTTAAAGCTTGCCAAAAACACGCCAGCAAGATGCTGCAGTGAAACTTGGTGTTCCTCACCTTGTGTACTCTGCTCAGCAAAAACAGAAACAGTCATGGCTGCTAGTCATGGAGACGGAAAATGAATGTGCGCGGCCAAAGCGCCCGTGTTGAAGTTGCGTGCACCAGCTAGATTGATGCTTGGGGAAAAACTCTGCCACCTGTGGGAAAATCCATCCCACCTGTAATTCTGAGTTGAAATCGCAAGAATTTCTCATACTTACGACAACCTACGTATGTCGACATAATGCTTAGCAAAACATGTAAAGCACCACCAACTGTTCCAGGTAAATGAAGCTCATTATCACAAATGAAGCTGAGGGAAAGAAGACTCTGTCCTTGTGCAGACTTTGTAAGTCACAGCACAGTTTCCCAGTACCTCTAAGTTGAGTCAGCTGGTTTCCATCTTCATCCAGTCACAATCTGACACGCTCACGACCAGACTTCACAAAATCGGCCTGATGTGGCTCAAATGTATTCTGACACAGTGGACAACTATCAGTGTTACATCTGGGATGCCTCACAACATTCTGACCGAAAATGTAGTGTGTTCACATTTCCTGCGATGGGTTCATACGCCGCCATTACACTGACCAATAGGAACACGGAGCGTTCTGCAGTGCACAGCTGTAAACGTGGAGTGGAGATCAGATTTTTTATTTATTTATTTATTTATTTTTCTTTAACCACCAGTTCTATTTGAAGATAACCCAGCCTGTCCTCTTCATACGACCCCAGAACAGCTCCACAGTTTCATTTGTTTTCAGTCTTTTCACTACACAGTTCCAGCAGTATCTCAGGGTATAGCAGCACCAATGCAAGCGCTCTGCTAGTATCACACTGGCCCTGCTTTCACACCCCCAGCCCTGTCCACCTTCATCATCACCATCTGCGCCGCTGTACTGTATCACCTTATTCACCTTTGTTGATCTTCCTCCTGGGCTCTGAGCGTCCAAGTCTATTACTTTTGGTTGCAATAATTCAATAAATGTATTCTCATTTTCCCTTCATCCTGCTTTCATTCTCTCCTGATTTAATGATTGATTGACTAAAATTGAGTATTAGACTTACAGACTGGTGACAAATGAGGGTTTTGCAATAGTAATCATCAGTTATATACACATAATCACTACAAGCATTTTCTACTCAAGACATTTACTAAACCTGACATAATGTCACATATGAGATTGTAATGGTTAACTAAAGCACAGAACATCGGTGCACTGGTCTGTTTTTCTTTTAATCTAGCTTGACTCTTTTAGATGTACCTGACAGACTGGTGCCTGCTGTTCAGACTTAAGCAAACACTATGAGGCACTGCTTACTCGGGTTTGCACGTACGCCCTAGGTCTTGTTAAAATGCTTTGTGTGTCCTGTTCGTCTTTTTTCCTGTGCTCCAATGGCTATGACAGCCCAGGTAACTCATCTCAGAGCCACATAAGCCAGCCTGTCAGCACATTCAGCCCTGTGTTTCCTGGACCCTGTTGATACCAAATACATAATGCCACACTGAGAAGCCGGTTGCCAGCCCTGTAATCCAAGCATCTTATCAAACCAATCAGCACTTTTTTTTCAGCGAGAACACATCTCAACCATGACAGAAGGGGGTTTCACAACATCTGGTGCTCCCGGAGACTGAAAGAGGGAGGGTTATAAAAGTATGAGAACAATCTTGACGCTCTGGTATGGAGATTTTAGATCAACATTTCTAGCCTTTGGATTCAGGTCAGTGAGCGGGCAGCTAGTTGTCAGTGCTTGCCTGCTGAAGAGTGTAGGGTGCCTCTAGTTGATGTTCCTGACGGTAACATTTGCCATTGCAAACCCTCACATTTTGTCTGTTTCTCACCAAACCTTAACCTCTCTGTTTTTCCCCCCCTCCTGCGCCTTCTTTCTCTTTGTCTTTCAGCCCAGTGCAGTGGTGAGAGGTTACCACAGCAGTAAGACAGCAGCCATGAGTCCAAGCCTTAGCTCCAGCTGGACCACGGGTAGCAGTGGCGGTCAGGGGACGTGGAGCGGCCCCTCCTTTACTCGCACAAATATACAGCATTACCTATCCCAAAACCAACACCACCACCACCAGTCAACGCACACAACCTTTGCCTACTGTCAGACCCATTCAGCTGTGAGTACAATAAAAAAATTCTACTCTCTTATCAGGGTTCCCGCAGGGTCTTAAAAAGTCTTGAATTTATAAATCTGCATTCAATACCTTAAAAAAAGTCTTTAAAAGGTTTTACATTTGATATGATAGGTCTTAAGTCATGTTGCCCTAAAAGTGTTGGCTGTGTTGTGTTTAAATGTCCACGCTGCAAAAACAGTAACATTATTCTGTTCAGTTCCACCCATTCCAACCCGACAATTTATATTGAAGTTAGGAACTAATTATTGATAACTTTGCAGCCCCCGGTGAGAAATGACTGGGAGCAGTGGGAATCAAGGCATTATACATTTTCCTAAATTCTAGGAGTCATGCATTTTTGCCAGTGTGGTCGTAAATCTGTGCATTAAATTCTGTTCGAAGCGGTCTTAAAAAAGTCTTAAATTTAACTTGTAACCTGTAGGACCCCTATTTTTTTTATGTTTCTTCACTGAATGTGTGTCCATCAGCATTAAAATTTGTGCATTAAAAAAAGCTAAGGGTAAATCCTGAAAGTGATTATCCTGAAAGCATTGTAAATATGCTTTTAAGCTTGGAAGAGGTAAAAATAAATAAATAAATAAATAAAAAATTGGTATTTAAATAAAAGGTAACCGAAGATGAAGTGCAGCTGTATGAGGAAACTGCAGTATTCCTAGAATTAATAGAAACATAAATGCCTATTTGATGGAAGTAGCGACATAATGCTGCCGTCCATGAAGAGTAGTTACAACAAATGTTAGATGAGAGCTGTGACAAATCAGAATGGCTTTAAAGAAGCAAGGTCAAGTTTCTGAAATGATGCCATATATGCAAGATGTAGATTAGTATCAGTGGTTCAGAGAGCAACTCTAAAGCTTATGTGACATATTTTGATAAAATGGAGGAATTTCTGGGTCAGATGATCTCTGGGTAAAGTATGGAAATAATCGTATGTCACTGTGAGTTCATTTATGTCTCCTTAAGGTAATAAACCTTACTTATTTTTATTATATGGTAATAAATCAAACATTGAATCAAATGCAAAATTAAATATGTTACTGCCATTAATATGCACCAAGGGTTTTTCACAATAAACCAACTCTTATTATTCACATATAATCACAGTAGATGGAAACGTATTGATGGTCTATTTGGTCCTTGTCAGACTTATTCCGGGTGGGGGTTGGACTCAGCCATGGCTACCCTTTGTTGCAATTTTTAGAAATTATTTTTAAGGACAGAATTTGTACATGTAGCCATGGGCTTTAGAGTGTTGAATTAGATGGGCTTAGGAATGCATGTCGGCTTTTTGCAGATGATGTCGTCCTGGTGGATGTTGATTTGTAGCCTAGTTAGAAGCAGTGGGGTTGAATAGTAGCACCTCTAACTCTGAGGCCATGAGTCTCAGCTGGAGAATATTTCAGAGTTTTGTTAACGTTGTGAGGGAGGGATGGAGGTCGACAGGTGGATCGGCGTTGCATGGGCAGTGATGCAGATGCTGCACCAGTTCATCAATGTTCTTTTCTTCATCTGTGCTCATGAACTGTGGGTAGTGGAAGTAGGTCTCTGCAGAGTGGAGATAGGTTTGGATGTAGCTCAGAGTAGATCCACTGCTCCTTCACGTTGAGGGAATCCAGTTGAAGTGGTTCAAGGGTCTGTTTAGGATGCCTCCTGGAGGCTTTACTTGTTAGGTGTTTCATGTCCAAGTGGGAGGAGACCCCAGGGCAGATGCAGGACACTCTGGAAGGATTATGTCATGGCTGCCCTGGGACCAGCCCCCCCTCCCCAGTGGAGGTGGAGGAGGTGACCAGGCAGAGGGAGGTCTGGGCTTGACTGCGTAGACCGCCGCCCCAGTGACCTGAAAAGAAATGCACACACATGAACGTGAAAGGTTTCTCAAAAATGCCATTAATATTTTAGGAACATTTGTGAAGAACCTGTGAGTATGTCCTCTCTTTGTTGCTCTGCTCTGAGTTTGCATGGCTTCTTATTTCTAATCACTCTTTCTCTCTAGTGTCCATTAGTTACTATCAGGGCAACTCTTATTCACATACTCGTCCTTCGTCTCTCTCTCTCCTCCCACCGCTCTCTTTTAAATCTTTTCCCTTTAATCTTTCCCTCTTTCCCACACTCTTTCCTCTTAAGCACTCATCATGTGCTTCCCCTCTCCTCACAATTTCTCTTTCCCCTTATCTCTTCCTGTTTCTCCCTTCTCCCTCTCTCCTCCCTGCAACTTAATTTGTTTTTCTTTCATCCATTCTCTTTATCGACAGTGCAATGAGAGACTAATTGAGGTAGAGACACTTTTGGATGGCTTCCCCCCGTCATTATCCTTGGAATTAATTGCTGTTCTGCAATCCGTTTGATTCGACTTTATTGGTGCGATCTGGTTTTCTAATGTAACATTCAGGGTGTGACTGGAACTCACGGCACGAGCCAAATTGAGGAATTTTATTATCGTCCTGTTGCTGTCACAGTCACAGAGCTGGAAACAAAGATTTGGCAGGTTTCTATTTCTCTGTATCTCTTCCTCTAATAATGTATTTACAAGGTTTCACACCGAATCCTTCTTTCATTCGCCTTTATTTTCCATTACAACACTCCTACATTCGCACCACTTACGTTCCCAGCAGCCTATTTGCCAACATGTTGAGACTCCCCTGGAGCGCTTGCATGCAATGAGGGAAGAAATTGGATTGGATTTAGATATGATAATCATCATTGTATGTTGGCTCCTGATGGCACACAGAGTTGTTTTATATCACTCCCACGATATCAGGTAACATGTTCATTCATATGCAGGCTCTGATAGTAAGACGGAATTATCTGAGCACTTGAGTGGTTGTGGGCACCATGTTGTCATTGTAATGATAACTGTTTCCACTCATTCTACACAATCACAGGGACTAACAGAGTACTGGCATTTTAACACCGTCCTCACCTCAACTACTACACAAACAGGAAGTAGACGCAGAGGACATTCCACATAAGCACGGTTGGTTCTGCGTGCGGTGCAACTCTGACACTAACAATGCGGTCCTTTCTCAGACGCGAGACCCAAGACGAAATTCTTTTCACACTGTTTACTAAATCTTTCCTGATTTCTCCTCAAGCAGAGCGAACATGAATCCACTTTTGTCCCCCTCTGACTAAGCGTGGTCACGGGTTTGTCTGAGTAGCAAAAATGTGTCTCCCTGGTGTGAGGGACTGCGGTGTCACGGTACATGTCTTCTGCATAGGATGTGGAAAGACTATGTTGTTGCTCCTATTTATTTGTTTGTTTTTAAGATTGTTCTTTTATGCCTTTTTTCTCTACATGGGTAGTAGAGAAAGATGGAAGAGGCAGAGAAGGAAACGGATGGCACACAGCAAAGCGCCTGGTCGGATTTAAGCCTTTGTTTTGTATGTGGTAGACTACAAAATAAAGGCTTTTTTAACATTTAGTTGATTGTTCACTTACAGATCTATTAATGAATTACTTTCAGTTTGATGACCCAGATTTATTTAGGTGTCATTTATTTTTTTCCTATTCCAAACCAGTTGTATCAGCTGTTGAAAATCCTTTATTATTTGCTTGATAATGCTATCATGGGAATTCAACAGATTTCTCAATTAAAGGTCAGATTTGCTAACTGTTAGTGCCAGCTCAAACCCTCAAACATACTGTTGAGATTTTCTAAAGGGCCTGGAGGTTAGCCCTGGAACGGCTTTGGCACCTGACTTAATTGCTTATGAATTTGTAGAAGTTTCCATTTTAAAATGCTCATTTTAGGGAAGAGAGTATTTGCGGAGAGCGTTTGCATGCAATGTTTAGTCTTCATTACTGATATTAAAAACAATGGACTACAAACCATGTAGAGTAACTATATCTACCAACAGATCTGACCGGAGAATTGTGGAAGTCGGAGCAGCACCCATATGTCTCTTCTCTGTTCATGTCCTTTAATCACCGCTGTAGAACGAGCCTCCCCCTTCAGTATTGACCTCAGTTTTAATGGTGATTCTCTGAACAGGTTGGACAGTGTGATTTTAGTCCAGGTACTGCATCATTCATCCGCCTTCTGTTCTACTGCAGAAAACCCCTTCTTCTGCCGCCTGTCTTTGGTCTGTGTTGCAGACAAACACATGGGTAAAACCCCTTGTGTTTGTCTCATTACAGTAACAACCTGTGCTTGTGTTGTTGTAGAATCCGGTGTTTCTGTGTACGTTCTGTCGCTGCGCTAATTTGCGTCGGTCTTGGCAGCGCAGCGAAAGTCATTATTGGAAAAATGGCTGCACCTTTGTTAAGAATTTTGCACGTCATTAGTAGATAACACCAGTCTACAAGTAAAATGCTTCCAGAGTAAAAGTAGTGAAATTTAACCACTGATAAAGGAAAAATCAAGTCAAAAATGCTGGTTGGCTGAAGTTTCACAGATACAGTCTTGGGTCAAAATGTGAAATTCGAGAATTAACGAGAGAATGGGTTTTAATCTAAAGGAATATTTGTCTCAGAGCTACCAGATCTACTCAAAACACTGTCTGCACATTACAGTACATTCACTTTACAGGTTCTATCGAGTGGAAGATTTATAAACCTATTGTATAAATGTATATAAACCAATATATATGTGTAATAACACTTTGAAAACATCAGCAAACCAGCACTTCTGTTATTTGTTTTCCAATTAATCTTATCAAAAGACGTAACATGTAGCACATTTAATCTCTGAAGCAGATAATTTCTAAAAAAAAAAAAAATGTAGACTAGTGTAACCAATAAAAACTTGTCACTCCCTCCTGTGCTTTTCCTGTAAATCTGGTTCTATTTTGGACAAAGTCTTCATTGTAATTTAATCGTGTGTTTGAAACAACAATGTGTGTAAATGTATTTGCAATAGGATGACCTGTCCCAGTGTAGCGTCACTAGCGATAATACACATTTCTGTGTTATTTATGCTCTGGAAGTGTTTCAGCCAAGGTTTTAACCAGTCACTCAACCAATGTGCGACCGTATCAGGCGATTTAGCCGTGTAGACCAGCTGTGTCTGTGCATAGATGTACAAACCAAGCAGACAAGAACGGCATAGTGTGAAAACGATACGCTGTGGAAACTAGATCAGATACACTTTTAGTCCTGTTTTTTTTTTGTGTGTGTGTTTTTGCTTTGATCTGTTCTCCTGTGGGAGTTTTTCGTGGTATGCTAGTCGGCCACATCTCTCACAGTACCCAGCGAACCAGTGTTTGCTGATGATCACGGCGGGGTCATCCAACTCTGCCCCGGCCTTGACCCTCTGCTCTCAAACTGGAGCCAGCTCTTCCAGCTCTAACTTGCCTGTTTGTGTGGGACAGTGGGGTTTCGGTTGCTCTTTTCAACTGTATTCATTCACAAACCAGTCATTCCTTTGTCTTGAGCTGTCACTAGTCAACACTGTGGCCTCAAGAAGCTATTTGTAGTGTCTAGAGAGGACTTACCCAGACACTAACAGCAAACAAAGGAATGGTTCCAGTCTTCTGAGTCTGCCTTGTGCATTTTTACTGCTCTTTATAGTCAACACATACTCTATATGAGGCAGAGATTTGCACAATTCACAGACTAATACATACTCCCTCACACTTTACAACCTCTGTGTGTCACACAAACACTCCCCTTTTACTTCATGGCTTTTATTGCCTTCCTAAATGCTATTGTAATTTCAGGCCTATTAAATGCAAAGAATGCCCAACAGAAAGGGAAGAAAAACAGAACTGATAGCTCAGCATGTGTCTGTCCTCTCAGCTCAGAGAGGTGAATAAATAAAGGAAAAAAGAAAAGCGAGCGAGAATCCAGCAGAGATCAAGAAGCTTTGCCTCCAGTGGGTTTGTAATTACAATGGAAGCGGATACATTTCCACTCTTAATATGGTGAGATGTAGATCCCCGGGGGGGGGGGGAGGTATGACAAAACAGCAGCAGAGAAAGTCGTCTAGAAGTCAGGAAATGTTAGTATAAAGACAGTGAAAGTGAGCGACTTTCATTATTTCCTTGAATATGCAAGAATATCTCCAGAGCAGTCACCTAATACTAATTAGCCTTGCCAGATACGTTTTGGTAAATGCATACATTGCAGCTTCGAAGTGTTATACTGCTTTCATTTTGCTCCTTTTTCACTGCAGTAAAGTGACATCCTCAGGTTTGATTTGGTTAAAACACACGAACAATAAAAATGAATATACTTATATTTGTTATTCTGTGGGAAAACATGAACATGCAGGATTGGAAGCTACAGTATATATACATGTTGATTTGTAATATACTAGGTCTGTCCTTTTTTTAGCCATAATGTAATATTTGTATCAGCAATGTTGTTTTTTTTTTTTAAATAGGGAATCAAGTCAATTTTATTTACACATCCCAATACAACCAAGAAGAAAACAACCCAAAAAAAATACCATCTAACAGGAAAAGCAATGAAAGAAAGAGCGACAATGGAGAGATGTATTGAAATGTGCACATGGTTTATATCAGAAGTAATAGAAGAGAGAAAAATATGGGATTGAGACATGGAAAAAGGGAAAGAAAACAGGAAAGACAAAGATAAACTTAGTGGAAACATGTTACAGGACAGACTGAAACAGACAACAGGTATGTCAGGACACAGATGTGGAGGAGTAGTCTGGGTCTGTGGAGCTTTAGCAAAACAGGTACGTCGGTGGGGTAACAGTGTTGGTGAGTGGACTAGCCTTTGGGTACTGCAGAGTAATAAAACCTGACAAGGTAATGATTTCACGTGGTGTTATTGGATTCCTTCCTTAAAACCACATGGGCTGCAGAGGCTCCTATAGCCTTGACTGTGACAAATCCTTGCGTTCTATAGATTTTCTAGTCTATGTAGAATTGATCACAACTACAATGGAACAGAAAAGGAAACATTCTCTGTAGGTACTTTCCACTAATTGGTGTGACAGAGGCGTTTACCGGTGATAGCAGTAGCGCTGAAGTACAGTGTCAGGTCAAGTGTTGCATTGTGTCTGTCCGTGGAGTGGACGCTTTCTCCTGGAATATTTAATATGCAGCTGGTAGCTTTGAGACGTTTTCTCTCTGTTTGTGTCTTTAATGTTATTTTAGTGTAATTAATGTAACCCCCCCTCACACACACACACACACACATTCTTTTCTTCCCAAAAGCACAGGTTTGTTTTTGTGACAGGTTTGATAGGTCTACAA